>CM021105.1:156645012-156972977 GCA_007115665.2 Sequoiadendron giganteum
AGTGTCTGATGCGGTTCAAAATTCATCTACTGGCAGATGCGGCGATAGACAAGCGGATGCGGCTTTTGATAGGCGGATGTGGCGAACTGTAGGCGAATGCGGCGATTGACAGCCTGATGTGGTTTATAGCATGGCAGATGCGGTTTATAGCATGGCAGATGCGGTTCGTAAGTATGGATGTGTCGCTGTTTTTAACAGATGCGGTTCACTAGATGGAAAACTTGCGAAAAAGAAACAAAAAACAAAAACAGAAAACTGAAAGATGTGCGGATTTTGAAGTGCGATTCACGTCGGGTTCACCAAATGTAACTCAGATTTTTTGGAATTGTGGAAGATGCTAAAGCTGCACAAGATTAAACATCAATTCTAATCTAAATAAAACAACAAAAAATGATAAGTAAGCATGATTAATCTAAACTAATAAAAACTAGAATGATCTCACCGAATATGCAAATACTTCCTCGATTTATCTCAATTGCCCTTCTCCATCTTGTTGTATTGTTATTCTTGCCCTCAGATATTTGTGTGTTTGAATGCAAGCATAAATTCATCGAGTGTCTCAACAAAATATCAAAGATTGTTTCTTCTCAAAAGTGTATAATGATTTCGGGAGGAGGAATAATGATCCTGACAGGCCATTTTATAGATTTTGTGTTTTCAAATGATCGACTCAGATTGAAAGAGAGATCGACGGATGAGATTGATGAATGCCATGCGATGAGTTATGTGATAGATAGAACGCGAGTTAGAACGTGAGTTCAACTGCAGGTAAAGACTAATTTTAGAACATGAGTTCCAATCTTCATCTTCAAAAAATAAAAGAAATAGACTTTGTATGCAAAAGCCAAAGTTAGAAGTTGGAGAATAAATGCATGATAAATGCATGTGAATGCAAACTTGAGTTAGTTAATTAAATAAAGATATTTAATTAATAGATATAAATCATGCATATAAGTTGGAACTAGTTAATCGACTAGTTGTGACGGAGAGTTCTCTCATAGAGATAACTCGAGTCAGACAATAAGTGCATGTAAGAGATAACTGAATGTTAGAGGAATGTGACATAATTAATTAAATAATGAATTAAATGTTAATTTAATTCAACATTCAAAATATGACACTTTTAATTAAATAAATAAAGTAATTTATTTAATTTGGCTGTTGAAAAGGATAAATGAATAATTAAATAATAAATATTTAATTATAGATGAAAAGGGGTTAAATGAATAATTAAATAAAGATATTTATATATAGTTGGAAAAGTATGATAAAGGGGAATTAAATAATAAATTATTTAATTGATAGATAAAGGGGGAAGAATTAATTAGTTCGCAACATAATTAAATATATATGATTTATTTAATTAATTAAGTTGAATAAAGGATGATTATGAATTAATAAATTAATTAAAAAGGGTATTTAATTAATAGAGGAAATATGTGTTAGAAAGGCAATTAAATAAGTAACATTATTTAATCAAGATGACGGACTATAGAAAATTATGTTGAAATGTGTACTCGCAGGCCTAGACCAATTTTCGGTATCTACACCTTCAGCTTTGGAAATGCTTGTTCGATTGCCACCTTGCTTACGATTTTTGAGACTTCTCTTAAGGAAACTATGTACCGCACTTCGCTCATGGATTTTAATAAATTTTTCATTGCTTCCTTCTAAATTCTTCACACGTCTTCTCATCCTTTTTCACTGATTTTGCATTTTGTATTCTGTTTATTTTTATTTTCTTTTGGGCCATGGATACTCCAATTTGTTTAAACTTCTCTCGTTGCCAGAATATCTTTTTAGGAAGTATCACATCCCAAAGGCTTGAAAAGGTTTTCTTCATTAGGACTTCCAGTTTTACTATTCCAAATTTATGCTTAGTCCTCGGAGAAAAATATGTTGAATCTAGCCGCTACTATCACTTTTACTCTAATGTGGCTTCTCATTTTGTAGCTTCTCTTCTGGATATAGGGCTTTTTGTGGAAGATGTTCGCTCAACTTCCAAAATGATAGTGAGACCTAAATATCTAGAGAACCTAGACACTATTTTACCTATGGCGTATTCGACCATTTGAATCCCCTCGATGGATGATATTCCTCGGTTTTTAGAGCATGGGGAAATATTTCCTCTCTGGCCTTTTCTCTCAGACCTCCATATTGAAGACTTTGAAACCCACTGGGAACTTTCCTATATTGATTATTTAGCTCTGATAGATGAGGCTTACCACATTGACTGAATAATTACCACCAACACCTGCAACTGGGCTCCCTCTTTTTGAATTTTTGATGTTTTGAAACAAGAATTTCAATATTGATGTATATACATGATATACACATATATATATAGCTTTTTAGTAATTTAAAAGCATGCATTTACTATGTATGGTTTTATCATTTTTTATGAATTTCATTGTATTTATTTACAAATGTTCAGATTAACTCTCATGTACATGCAAGATAAGTTCAGCAGAATTCTTGAATTCAGAGGCTAGACAAAAGAAAACAAAAACAAAAAAACAAAAGCAAACAAAAAAACAAAACCCAAAAAACAACTAACCCTAACCCTAACTAAGCATCTAATCTAATAAACAATTAACTATAACAAAGGAACTAATTATAATTTCTATGATTATTTCCATTGTCATTTTGGTACGCATTACAACAGGCTTATCTTTAAATTCATTTAGTAAAATTTTGGCTATCTTACTGCAATAAAGAATTATTTTAAATTTTTTGTGTTTAACAATCGTAAATTCAAAAGAGTACTTACCAATGACTTGGCTCATATGTATGAAAATGACCTCATTAAAGGTTGATCGCACACACTTCATCTGATGCAACCATACTCTACCTTCTTCCAGCCTTGGTTCATGGTTCATTTTTGTACTTTGTTTGTCTCCATGAACGGTTGTGTCCATTTTTTGACTTTCTCCTCCAAAAAATTTCATATCTTCGGCCCTGTCTTCACTTTGCATTTTGTTAGACCAAGATATATCACAATTTATATTATCATCAGAGAGAGAAAAAGTAAAAGAATGATATTCTATATTTTGCATAAAATCAGGGAAATTTCCCTTTTTATCGTGTAGATTTTCTATTTGGGATAAAATATATGCGTCTCCCACTTCATTTTCACACTCCTTTTCTTCATTTTCATTTTCCACGTATAAGAAGAATGATGACTCGTCAATGTCATTTCCTCATTTCTGATGCAATATTCTGAAATCTTGACATTCTTATTTATTTCCCTGCAACGAATTATGATTTTCATTGTAATAATTGCATTTATCCAACTGTTTTGATGTGTTAGTTGATTTTTTAACATTTTCGATTTTTCTAGGGTTGCACACAATGTTCACTAACGTTTCCTTCCTTCTAGTAGTTAGAACTTCTTCTGTTAGCAGAATTATTTTACACGTGGCTAAGCTCACCCTAGTTAAGAAATTTTCACAATCGAGTTCATCATGATTAATTGTATCATGAATTCTGCATTTGATGACCCTACCAAAAGTGAGAAAACTTAACTGGATATAATCTTTGATTAAACATTTTCACAAGTTTCTCAACTTCCATACTGAAATATTAGCTTGTGTAATGCCCCACCAAGTAACCCTAAAGGAAAATTTGTAATTAATGACTTAAACGAACCAATTTGTTTTTTATAAAGTGTAATTAACATACACATTCACTTACTAATTAACAACAACCTCTAAGGCTACAAGGTTGGGATTACTTAAACCCATACATACATCTTACATATAACCATAGCATTAAATTACTATAAGCAATAAGCATTTATACAACATACAAATACAACATACAATAATGAGATAAACATCCATGATATAAATTCATAACTTAAACCACTGGTTACATCACTCATTCCTAGAATGAGGCAATAGTACAAAATTATTACAATTACATAAGTCCACCTCGTCAATACAAGAGGGGTAAATAGCTTATACAAAAATAAATATTACAATGCTTTAATTTAAAACAAGAACCCGCAATTTGTCCAACTCGATGTCTCGCCACCAAGTACTGAAGATAAATGGGGACCCAACGGTGTATGGTGCATGTTCCACCCAACCAAGTGGTACCCGAAGGCCCACCCCCCATGCTAGGAGATAGTAACCACATAACATGGACAAAGATATACAACCTCTAACCAATCGCACACTCATACTGACACATATTGACTCACCCAAACACAAGTACAATTCTCACATCACTAAACATAGATCACATTGCTTCCAGACATAAAATAGATGAAGTATGTTTAGAGAACCATACACATAAAACAATTAACAACTGTTGTCCTAGACAGAGTGTCATCACACAGTTAGTCATGATATCTCCTTTGTACATTCTTCATAGGCTCCGGATTTCCTGGTGACCTCAACCAAACCCCAACCCTCATGCTCACTCATGCGGAATCAAATACCTCTCATAAGGACAAGATAGATGACCATGCCATTTCAGGCCTTCCCACTCATCCCAAGTCTAAACGAGCCCTTGTGTCTATGAGTGAGGCTAAATTATTTTGTTTAGTGTGAAATGCATCCTAATCATCTAAGTACATTAATTTAGTTATCACTTAATGAAACTACTTCCAAAGGTTACCCAGTCTTACCTCTTTGGGCTTCAGCCCCTAATGGAAGCCACTCTTCTACTTGACAACACACAAACAAACTAATCACCAAGGGAATCGCAAGTGCATACAACCTAGGTATCATAACCACTCCAACTCAAGGAGGAAACTAATAATAGAACTCACTCCAAACATCTTAGAGGAAAGAAGTACATAGTCCACTCCTTTCACAAGAGGCACAAAACAACCCTGTTCGTGGAAACCAGATAAATTACTGAAAAGACACCATGCACTACCCAAGGAAAAATAACTGGTTGACATAAAGAATTGACAACCCTCATCCTCTAAAATCCTCTGGAAGACTTACAATTTTGGACTAACACTTAATCCCATATCCCAAAATACCACTTGACAACATAGCTACAAAAATCATTCAAGTCATAATTCAAATCTAATATTTGGATTTCTTAAATCCATCCTCAATCAATAGATAACATTAACAAAATCAAAGACACAATAACTGAGTTAACTCAAATTATCATATAACCCTTTTCCATTTCCATTATAGGAAGTCTTAAACAATTTAAACTTACATCCCTCTACAAAATACAAAGAAATTAAAACATTTAATAATGAGAAAATTACTATTTTTGGATATTCTAAATCCATATCTCTTTCATATTCCATTCACAATAATATAATTTCCCTAATAAATTAAAATAAATAATTGCCTCATCAATATAATCAATTCCTAAATTTACTTTTAAAAACAACATAAATCCATGCAAGTAAACCCTTTCCATTTTCTAACCAAATCCTATATCTCTTTCAATTTTCTATTTAAAACATGTAATATCTTCCATTTAAAATATCTTTTTCCATATCTATTTGACCATGCATTCAAATCTTATCTTTTAAAATCTCCATGCAAAACTAAATTACATGCACCTAAATAAAACAAAATAAAATATTGCATATACTCCCAATAGAAACTACTCATGTAATATATACATTAAATATATATATCAATATATTTAATTATATCTATATATATAATAAAATATCTATTATCTTTTACAAAATATCCATTCGATGTTTTCAAAATAAATAAATCTCTATTATTAATATTCCATAAAATATATATACAAATATACATATATACATTATATATATTTTACCTCTTATATATAAATGTATATATATATTTAATATTGATTAAATTTAATATGCAATTCTGAATTTCTTCGGAGGCGGCGGAATTGACCGCAGGTTTCAAAAAAGATAAATATAAAAAAAATAACTTTTTAATTTATTGGAGAGGGGTCGGCTGTAGCCAAACCCCCACCCCACTTCCCATACCGGTGACCTCCCCAATGGGGGTTGCACTGCCTCAAGGCAGCACTCCCTCCACTTAGTGGAGGGCATTGTCCTTGAGACAGCCGCACCCTCCATTGAGTTGGAGGTGGTGGGGTGTGCACAACACCCCCACCTAAACTCATGCAACAATAAAAACAGCGAATGAAATTTCGCTTAAAATTTTTTATCCAAAATTTCAATATTCCTCACAGAATTCCGTCAACCATACGTTGACGATAGTTGAAATAAAAACAACATTTTAAAAAAAAATTAAACTTGTATATATATATATTACATATATATATATATAATCGAATTTACCATAATAAATAAATTGGGGAAATTTTGTGGAAACGTTCACCTACAGGTGAAATCATGCAATTTTTCCATAGAACAACCAAAATTCACAGAGGTTCAAAACTAAATCTTTTAATTAATTTTTCCCAAATTCAAAGACAATAAAAGAACAAGAAACTAAGAAGATCTAAATTACTTTCCAGAAACTTTCAACAAGCAAATCCTCTAGGTTTCTCCACCACAATTTTTACAAAGGTTTAATAAATAAAAGATTTTCTATAGTGAGTTAAATCTTCTAAAACAAATCTAAATGTGTTGTTCAACCTCTAAGTTTGATTTAATAAAGAAACAAACAATTTCCTCAAATAAACTAAATTCAATAGAGGTTTCCTAATTTCCCTGAAGAAATTTCACAAGAACAACATAAGCTTTTAATTTTATTTATTTATTTTCTTTCTTCTAACAACAAATTTCTTTTCCTAAATATATTTAACAAACAAATCTTTAATCACTACTATTTTAAAAGCAACCAAGAACAATACAAAAACACAGAAGAAAACCTGAATCAAGAAGCTTCAGGAAATGGAAATTTGATGCAGAGCCTCCTCCAAAGCTTCCACAGCTTCTATCCAACAATCCAGTGATTCCAACCAAGAAAGCAACCAACAAACACAACAAGATTTACCAGAACAATTCCAATGCAATTCTACAGCCCAGAATTCCCCCAAAACAATCCTTTGTATATTTTTTCAAAAAATATCCTCATAGTGAAGAAGCTTTTTTTTCCTCTCCAAAATTCTCTCTGTGAATCAAAAATATCCTCACAGTGAAGAAGCTTTTTTTTCCTCTCCAAAATTCTCTTTGTGAATCAATTTGCAACAAACTCTTCTAATTAATTAAACTTGCACATGCTAGCATAATTGAAAATATCTTCTAACAACCAAAATTAATTTCCATTTAATTTCCCAATATAATTTAGTAACTTCTAATTCAAATTTAATTCCCAAATTAAATTTAATTACTTCCAATTCAAATTTAATTCCCAAATTAAATTTAATTATTTCCAATTCAAATTTATTTCCCAAATTAAATTTTAATTATTTCCAATTCAAATTTAATTCCCAGATTAAATTTAATTACTTCTAATTCAAATTTAATTCCCAAATTCTAATTTAATTCCCACTAATTCAAATGAAATTCCAAAATTAATTTTAATTCTTTTCTTTCTTTTAATTTTCTTAACATCACATTTAATTAATTAATTTAATTATTTAATAATTGAATTCATCCCCATGGATTAAATTTAATTAATTAAATTAATTCATTTAAATATAAACTTCTATCCATAATTTCAATTTTAAATTAAATAACCATCAGCATAATTTAATGCAATAATTCTAAATATCTATTTCCAAATCAAGAATCCCTTCATAATTAAATAACATTAAAACATGACAAACAACGACTCGACACACACACAACTGACGGCACACTATGGCTAGGGTGTAGACTTGACACAAATTACCTAGCTACTATCTCCCGTTCAACTTAACCGTTGGATCGACACGCTCAAACTTGTGAAAACAGGTGGAGTCGATGTCATTTATCTGCAAACCTAAAAACATAGTAACTAACATCATATAATATAAACAACATAAAATACACACCGTGAAGAGGAAATCACATAATTGCAGGGTGCTCACAAGTGAGTGATACGAACCCGTCCCCTTCACCAATACACTCATCAAAACTGACATATCCATCTTATTCAATAATCTTAGATAAAATGCATGTTATATCTACTACATCATTACTCCAATTAAAGAATGTAAAATAAAACATCAGATAAACCACATCACATCAAATAGTTCATCACTCTATAAATATCGATCAAATAACACACACACAAGATATAGTATCTGAATATCCAAAAACATAAATCAAAGAAAAACAAGGACACACTATCTAGTCCAGAAAGCAAAATGGAGGGGTGTTACATTTCTTTGTCTTTAATTTACAAGCTTTAAGACTTGGGCCTAAAAAAAATTGAGCAATGATTGCCCCCTCCCTCTAGTGCTAGTTCTCGTTGACAATGATTTCACTCACATCAGCAGTGTCGAATAAAAAATTCCACAGACAGACCGCAAATAAGCCTATTCTTCTTGAAAGATATGGAACAAGAAAATCTCGAAGGGAAAATCTGTCGAAACATAACAACAAGATTAACTCAGTTCAATCCCAAGTCTCTGGTAATCAGGTCATGATCATACTAGGCTCGCTCCAGGGTATGATGTGAATTCTATGTTAATCTCAAAGGGAATATGTCCGTAAATTCTAATTTTATAATAGACACTGAGTTTTCAATTTGGATTTTAAGAAAAATTATCATGAAATCAAAATATTTGAAATAATATTTCATAAACATCAACAATTTCATTTTGCTATCACTTAAGTAGATTTAGCTTTAAGAACTCAGCAATTTTTATGTAAAACAAAATAATTTCAATAAATTTCCATCCATTCATCTATTTTTTGGAACATTTTCAAATAATTTAAGCATCTATTCTAAAATAAAGCATAAAAATACTAAAATTAAAAGGTTATCTTAGTTATTCTCCACGCATGCCCCAAAGAATCAATTAAATCAAAGAAAACTATTGTATACTTCACCAAATTGCTTCATAGCTACATACAAAATGATGTGAGCTTTTAAAGAGAGGGTTATGTTTGGACACCGAGTAGTTTCTATATACACCCTTAAATGGTGCAGTATACAGGCTTGTTCAACAACACTAACAAAACCAGATACAAAAGATTCATGAGATATGTAGCTATCAAATTGGCTCTGATATTAATCAATGTCTACGTGCATACATTTTTTTAGACCAGAATGATTCAGAAAACAAGAAAAAAGAACAAAACTTAAAGAAGTTTTGGCTATTCCGACATCCACAAATTTTGAACTTAAAATGAAAAAAAATATCCACTGCCCTTTTATAGAACACAAGGCACAAACAGGATAAAACAAATACATGAGATGAAATCTAAGGGACGAATCACATCAAGGCACGTGGAAGAAAAGTAATTGACCAGGAAATTACAATTGAAGTCTTTGAAGGTTGACTTCAATTGCTCATCGAAGCTCTTTGAGTTTTGATCTTTATTTTTAGTGTTCTTTTGTGCAACCAAACCAATCTGTTCATTTGAGTGTAAGAAATTCCCATATTTATTCAAGCTGATCTAGTGGAAATTCAACTCCTACACCTCAGGTTCATTCTCGGTTTGAAAATTCCAAGAATAGGTAACTCCTGGAATGTGCATACTCTTTTTGCTACATGCTTAAACTCTAGAGTTCTGAGATTCTGATATCTGGCATTTCTTTGCAATGCATTTTATCTAAGCATGAGCCTCTAAAGAGTTTCACTGAACCTAGTAATACCATCAGATCCATTTGCAAACTTGATTTGCTTGACCGTCCATACCCGAACTTTGCATAACAATTTGTATTTCTTGCAATCACAAATTCCACATATTAAATCCCTTAATGAAAAAATTTATAAACATCTCATGTAAATAAAACCATTATTCAAATATTATAGTATTAATTTCCATAAATAACACGCTTTCCAAAGCACTTCATAAATTATTGTATGATTATCCTCTACATATATACCAGATCACTAGACTATCTGACTCATTAGATAATCACAAAATTTTAAAACTTTATTCGACTGAAACCCAGTACCTGGTACTTGATATTCAGCTTTACCCACAAACTCTCCCCGGACTTCGGTTTTACCGAACTTCCATCTATCACGGGCTTCCATTATAGGACCAGAACACATGACTTACTTTCTTCATAACCTTTTCACCTTTCAAATACCTTCAATTTCTAGTAAATAACACCCGAAACACTTTACTATGAAGCATTTTTCTAAATTAAATATTTCTTTTACCTTTCCTTTTCTCGGTGATCTTCCCAAATAGCTAGTTCATACCATAGGAGTAACAAAATACATAAATTGGGTCCCCAAGCCTTACAATCTTGGGGAATTTTGTGAGACGACACAACAAGTAGGTGGATAAAATAGGGCAAGGGACCTGAAGTTTTATAAAATTATGTCATTTGTCAATACATCTATATTTCAATCACTTCCCTCAAAATAGCTACAAAACTAAATAGAAAATTGCATGAGTATGTAATTTTTACCATTATATTTGTTCTCTCTTTGAGGTGCATGTGAATCTTAGAATTATCATATATCGCAAATTACTCACAAACATGCACGTAAAGTAAACATTCAAACACTCAAAGAAAAGCACCATGGGGTCCATTAAAGTAATGGACCTTCCCCATATGTGATCATGTGTGTTTTCCTTCTATTTAGTATTCCCCATTAGATTTCTTTATAATCACCCATAACTATCTACACATCTTAACATTTGAATGTTAGTGATAGGATATCCCCATTTCCTCGATATTGGTTATACCCATGTAGGACACAAGGGATTGTTGAAAGAGGGAAAAATAGTACAATAAAATTAAACATAATTGAAGCATGTGAAAATACTTATCATGTAAGTACATAAAAATCCAATCATGTAATCATATAAGCATTGAATCATATGTTAATTTAAGCACATAACAATGACTATAAAAAATTCAGCATGTAAGAATGTGGCCAAATATGGTATTAGTGGACAACAAGGTTGCTCTAGCATGAGAAATAAAATGGTGGTTCAACCCTTACTAGCTAGTAATGCATGTGGAAGTATATAAGGTATAAGGATAGGCATATTCCACCTAGTGAAGCATCCAAAATCATGAGAAAAGAAAGGTTGGTAAGTCAATTAGCACGTAGTAGGTATAGGATTCACACTCTAGGAAAGGGCCCAAAATAAGGAAGAGAGCCAAAACAAAAATCATAAAACTACAAAAATAGATAATTTCCCATTATAAGGAGGGAGAGAACTTTTAAAAAATAAGATATGACACTAGCATATTACAGTACACTCTAATTCACACACTAAAGGTCATCTTACATACAATTTAACACCATTGCTCCAAGAAATGTGGCACAAATGGGATACTTACAAAACATAAGCAGGATGATGAAACCATAACCTTAAATCCATCCCAACACACACTTGACAACATTCACAACACCAAGGAAACCTATGTAAGAGTCAAAATCACTAGGAGATACAAGCTCTCCAACAAACAAGACAAAAATGAACTATTGTGATACAAAGGCACACTTCCCAAGAAAAAATTGGAATAAATTTAAAAAATTATGACACTTTTCAACAAGGAAACAATATGGTAAGACTCACAAGGCCAAGGGAAAAAAATCATGTATAAAGTTTCCTTGAAAATTTATCGAAAGTACCCATCCAAAACAATAAAGGACTACAACACAACAAAAGACTATAATGCCCAAAAAGGACACTATAATTCCAAGAGTACAATATTTCCCATGCAATACACTAGCATTCCCCTACTCAAGTGTCTCATAAATTTTTTAGAGTCCTAAAAAATCACTAGAGTCTAGAAACTACCTTGTAATCCTATTTTTGTGTTGTAGTCATATTTCCTACACTAAAGTCCTAGCCATAGGTTGAATGGGTGATTATCTTCAAATTTTATACTAAATAAGAATTCCTAGGTTCAGTTGCATAATTACCTTGCAAATATTTAGGTATTCCTCTCTTTGCTAGCCAAAATAGGGTGTCATATTGGGATAAAGTTATTCAAAGAATTAAGTCAAGGATAGAAGGATGCAAAGGGAGATGGTTAACCATTTCTGGTAGAATTTTATCGATCAAATCAGTGTTGTCCCCAATCCCAAACTATTATATGGTTGTCTTAAAGGCACCAAGAATTGTTATTTCTGAAATTGAAAAGTTGATTAGGTCATTTTTGTGGAAAGGAAACATGGATTCTAAGAGAAAAATACCTTTGGTATCACTTCAAAATATCTGCAAGGAAAAATTAAAAGGTGGGGCAGGGGTTCATGATATGCCTGCTAGGAATATTGCAGTAGATGCAAAGTTGGTATAGCATTTGTATACAAAACCTCATGCCAAGTGGTGCAAAGTTATGCAAGAAAAATATTTGGATAGTATTACACCCAACCGTATTCTCACTATATCTAACCCTCCTCAAGGCTCCATAATGTGGAATTCATTGTTAGGTTACAAAAAATTAATTTCAAATATCTAACTTGGGAGATAAATAATGGTGAAAGTGAAATTTTTGGAGAGATTCCGTTGGAAACAAGCTACATTGAGAGGGGGTTGAATCAGTGTTGTGCAAAAATTAACATTATTAACCTTTCAAAGTACTTGTAACATTCAACCAAAATGCATGACAAAGAAGAAAGCAATCACAACACTATAACACAAGCTTTTTTACGTGGAAACCCTGTTAGGGGAAAAAACATGGTGGATGGCCAATCCACAATATGATCTAAGTATACTCAAATAAATTTTACAATATGGGGAATGCACTTGCATTCAGGTGCACTACCTCAAGCTCACTTCTCAAAGGGAAGGCTCACTTCCTTACAAAGAGAATCAGATTAAACCCATCTGAGAGTATGAACTAAGAAAAATAGAATCTACATATTCTTGATTACAGTTCCAGTTAGGCACAATATTCAATCTTGTGTCCTACAAACTAATTATGTACTTCTGCTTTATTTTGCTCACACTCGCAACACAGATCATTCATGCACAAGTGAAACTATGCATTATCGCTCTTCTTCTCTACTCTTATTCACAATTTGCATCAAAAACACTTCATACACACTTCAAAATGATGTGGACGATCTCATATATATATCTACAACTAAGTATATAATCACAATATGTCGACTTTAATAGAATAAAAGAATATTTACAACTGTCAGCTTAAATCACGAGTAAAGTATAATGCACATCCACAACAGTTAGCCACAACTTAGCTAGGACCCAAACAAAGATGCATGAACACAAAAATACTTAACTAATTACTTCCCATACATCCGCGACATGATGCATTCACGAAGTCGGCTCCAGTACTGATAAAACAAAGAATTATCCAACCGGATCTACTAACACGTACACGAATCAATACGAGGCATTGAGACTTATGGATAACACTAAGCATACATCTATCAATCTTCACTGAGATATGCAACACAAAACATTAACTGAAGATCTATATGAGAATTGATGAACCCAAAACTGTCGAATGCTCTGTTCTTCCTTAAATGTTTGCAATTTGAATGTCGGTAGGATAAATTGATGATGTTCGGATCCAATCACTGACTGGGGTTGCCATCAATGATAACACCAAATGATATTTGCAGTGTCTCTTGCCAATAATCTCCCCCTTTGGCATTGATGGTAACACTTAGTGAAAATGACTAAGTGTCGGATCAATACCAACATTAACTACACTACCCAAAATTTCAAAAACCAAACTCTTCTCCAAAATACAATTCTCCCCCTAAGATGATTATGAATTTTCCACTCTTCTCTCTCCCCCTTTGACATCAATGGAAAAGGCAAGAATCCTCATATCAAAAATGGATCAAAAAAAAATTGTTATGAACAAGTTGAGCTTAAGTACAAACAATCTTACATAAACTTGAAAATGTCTGAAAAATCTTTCTTCAACAAAGCCAAATTCGTGTCCCAAACTCTTTTGAGACTCTCCAAGATTGTTATGTGTCCACAAACCAAGTAGGATTGTGTCTCTAAAGACTCCAGGTTTTGTAGAACACCACTACTTTAGCATCTTCTACTTCTTTCAATGCACTTGACATATTTTTTATCTTTAGGCCAATTAGACCTCTAACTTCACATGCTCTTGCAACAATTTTGTCATTTCCATGCTTTAAGCTCTATATTTTTTCAAACAAGGATATCACTTCTCCTTCTAACTTTCCAACACTACTAGTTAAAGATCAAAGGCATCGGAAATAGTACCTAATTGTTTTTCCAAATCCTTAACATTCTTTTCATTGTCATCAGTAAATGTTGTCAATGACAAACAAGATTTGTAAATCTTCCCACCTTCGGATAGAGCATTTTGGATATTTTCCATAGAGGTGGCTAGAAAATTTTTATCCTTTGTTATCATTTCCTTTAGCCCATTTAATCTTTTAGCATCAAATTCCTTCCGCACTTTGATCATATATGATTTCTCAAGTGACTTGAGGTGAGTACTTACAAAGTTTATAAGCTTTTTTAATTCACTGGAGGAGGAACCGGTTGGATCTTTAACATGATTGGGCATTATCTTTTCCAGGACATCAAATGCAAGATTTAGAAGTTCATTGTTCTCAATGTGGGACTTCAACAGTTCTTCTCTAGCTTTTTCTTGGGAAAATGATACTACTTTCATTTTCTGAATTGGACTTAGGGTAGATAGGTCGATCGGACCTTCAATCAATTCAGGATCCAACTCTTCCTTTTGTTCTACCAAGAATTTCTTCATTGCCTCTACAGTGTCTCTTACTTCTACTAGAATTGTCTTTACATCAACCTTATTCTCTTCAACCATTACTTCCTCAATTTCAAGTTTTGACTTATCTTCAGGGATCTCTGCTTTCTCAACCTATATAATTTCTGGAGCTTCAGTTTCCATAGGCATTTCTAAATTGTCCACTTCAGGAGGGATCTGAATATCTTCAACTGCATCTTGTTTCTCTTCTTCTTCTTCTTCTCTCAAACCAGATGAAACATCATGAGTTCCTTTAGGGATAACATCAATTATACTATTTAACAAAACTTTTCTCAGAATCTGTTTTGTTTCTTTAGCGACTTCTTTGGTTTGACCAATCATCAGCTTATTCACTCTTGTTTTGATTTTGAATTCTTTCTTGGCTTTATTTAGTATTGACTTTATTTCTTCCACAGATGTTATTGGACACAATTCAGGAATAATTATTTCTCTCATCTTCTCTTCTTCCGATCTGGCATTAACTCCCCTCATCTCCAAATTGTCATATAAACTTTTGGGTAAATTTGGCATTATTTCAATCAAAACTTTATTGAAAATATTCAAATGTTTTATTGTTTCCTCCTCAAAAATCCTCTTATCAGATTCACCAAAAGACTCATACCATTTGCAAAGTGGCTTGAGATTCCCATCCTTAACCAATTTTTTTTCAACTTCTTCCACTGACATACCTGGTTGGTCAGTTTTTGCCTTTTTCTTTGCTTGATCATCTCCACCAGAGGGATTTCTTTTTTTAACTGTTGTTGCCTTGGTGCCTTGATGCTTGATTTCTCTAACACCTTCATCAGAATTTATTTCTTCATCATTAGAAACTACTACATAGACTCTTTTGCTTTTATCTTTCTTCATTTTTCCATCTTTACCGGATGTCTTCACGGGAGTTGGCTTTGTTGTAGGGGCAGATAGGGGTGCAAACCTTCTAGTTGACCTAGCTCGGGCAGATGGTGTTGCCAGACCAGAAAAATTTGTTTTTGCTGCCTCCTTAGCTACTTCTTTTGTTGCTTCAGATTCTTCTCTTTTCTTTTTCACTTCTCTTATTTTCTCAACGGGTATTCCCATACTTTTTGCAAATATTTCTACCTCTTTTCTAACTCTTTTGGTTAACACAGGTTTCCTAAGTTGGTTCTACACTTGTATATTATTTTCTACATAAGTATCAAACCTCTCTTCTATCAAATCTAGAGGTTTACTTAGTAAGTGTTGTACATACATTTCTAGAATTTTCTCTCCAACTTCATATCCCATCGGCATGATCTAGATTGTTCTGGGATCAACGAATTCCATCATACATTGATCAATATCTACCATAAAGAAAATTGTATTCTTATATTTCTCTACAATGGAAGTAGGAATTCTCTCTTGCATGCATCACATTCTGAAAACTCTTGAAGTATCCCTAGATAGTTGCATTCTTGGTCTTAGTTTTTGCAAATTTTTGAAAGAGATCTCTTATCAGAGCAGCTACCATTTTATCTTTTTGCCAATTAACCTTTTTGAATCCCGGAACCTCATCCATGAAATAAAAGAATAAACATAATAGAAAGTTACCATATTTAAAATAATTGTTCTTATCCTTCTTGATCTTCCCAATATTTTCGATTAACTGACTTCTTAGCAATTCATAAAGATCATAGTCTACATTTTTATTTTACCATCTGATAGGTAGCATAAATGGTTGTATTGAACATAAATTTGTCTTGGATGGAATGATAAATTTTGTACCCAATAACCATAGATGAAAATTTTACATCTACATCAACAATGTCATCAATTTTCATTGCCCTTATGTCATATTTAGAACCGGTTGCATCAGTGACCGTTTGATTCCTCACTGATGTCAGAATGGGTAAACCACTGAAAGAATTTAGACCTGTTATAGAACTAATAGCATCCCTTTTGATTTTGAAGGGTATTCTTAACCACATAAATTCATCATGGACTCGACTCAGAATGTAACGAACCCATTCTAACTCTTCAAAGATGAGAAATTTAACAATTTGTGTAAATTTCTTTTCTTCTAGGGTTTTATATTTTGGCTTCACATAGAAATATTCACCTATGATGTGATTATTATATAAATTCAACAATTGTGATCTTCCTAGCTCTTCAATATTCACATGAATATAAGCCCTAATATCCTCTGTGTGTAACACGTCATATAGAATGGATGAAAAAGCTCCTAATAGGTCAGTCTCAAAAAACTTGAAGGGATGCCATTTGAATTTTGGACGGGGTTTGTCCTTAACTTCAACTACTAATGGAGTAGCCATTATCAATTCATAGGTTCATAGAGTTTAACTGATAAATACCTTTCCATCGGACCGCCGTTTGATTTCTGAAAGCTTCTTCGCACTTGAATTTCACCTCAATTTGCCAAGGTTTTCCTTAGAGCTCTCCTAACTTCTTTTCTTTAAAATGAAAAGTGACAAATAAAAGATAGAAATGACTTTTTATCACTTGCATACTTAACCCCTTTTTTCGCAATAAATTTTTTTACCCTAACTCATTCGGTTACACTATTTTCATGCACTATGACAGATAAATCTTTTGCGGACCTCCAACATTGAATAATACTTTCTCCAAAAGATTCAACAACATCTATAGAACATATATGCACTTACTGAACTTATCCACATTCTGGTGTCAATTACCGGTAGGAGGTTAAGATATTTTCTTGATAGCTCCCCCTAGGCCAAAGGCTTGAAACTAATTCTTGGATGAACTACCAAAAGCAGGTTCTGGTGCTGGTGCATTTTCTTCAACCGAGGAACTCTTCTTCACCCATTTCTTTTGCATTTCCTTCCTTACCACATCTATAGTGACTTTTCCTTTTCCCTTAACATCCTTCTGCATGTTCCTTCTTAGATTTACTAGACCTCTTTTCTTCCAACAATATGTAGCAATGTGACCAAATTTTTTGCAGTTATAGCACACAACAATTTTCTATCTAGACTAGTTGTTCCACTAATTTCCCTTTGATCTATAGTGGTTAGCAGTATGGCCAAGTCTATTTCATGTATAGCATCTGACATTCTTATGAAAAAAATTCATCACATTTCTACATTCATTTGACTTATGACCAAACTTATTGCAATTAAAACAATGACCTGAGAATGATGGACCACTTGGACTCATCCTACTTCTACACTGAGAATCCATGTGTCCAAATTTATTGCAACTAAAATAGTATCCATTAAATATTTGAGCATTAGGTTGCCTTACCGCATACCTTAAAGAATTTTTCATTTGATTTCCTTGTCTGAATCTCCTTTGACCTGATCTGGAACTTTCTCCTTATTCATATCCAAGACCTCTCTTGTCACCATTTTTCCTCTGACTGCTAATTAATTCATCAAGCTTGGATGAGCTAACTTTGAACTTATCCTTGTACTCATTTGCAGTAGCAAGTTCATCTCTAAGACCATCAATCTACTTTTCAAGTACTTCCTCATTGTTTTTAGATTGTTCCAATTCATTGTCCAATCGGTTGCATATTTCATATTTTTATTTCAAGGATTGTGCTAGGTTCTCTTCATTCTTCTTTATATCTTCAACCTCTTTCATCATTCTCATCATGATAGATTCCATCTCATTCTTTAGGACAACATTATCTTTGGTAAGCTTTTCACATTCTTTTGTCTTTTCCTTTAGAGCTTGACTTAGTTGTTCTTATTCAATGCTCTTACTATCATTCTGCTTAATCTAACCATAGAGTTCCTTTCTCTTCTCTCTAGAATTTTTGATTGTGTCTTTAAAAGAATCAATTAATTTTGCAGCATCCATAAGGTTTGCTCGCAATTTCTTAACTTTAGCCTTTGACTGATCAAGATCATCTAGGGCCACCAAAAGCTATTGTTGAAGACTACTTGAATCCATTGAAAAAATTTCCAAGATTTCCCCAAGTTCTTATAATTCTTTAGAGGAACTAGCTCTGATAAGAATAGAGATAAGGAGGAACTACTTTACCACAAAAGGTTGATGTCTTGCCTACGGTAGAGCGGGGTCATGGTTAATACAAATAGAGGGAACCACTATACTACGAGGGGTTGAAATGAAGCCTGGGGTAGAGCAATAAGCTAAGAATAGAGGTAATAATGCATAATCATACTATGGAGGGTTGGAATGGAGCCCGCAGTAGAGAGGTGAAATTAGAATAGAGACAAGGAGGAACTGCTATACCGCGGGGGGATGAAAAATGTCATGCGGTAGTGCGGTAATTTGTTGTGGGATCATTAAATGAAGGCCAGTCACATCAATCGGCATCAAAGTATGAAATATTTTAATGATGAAGAACTTAAGATATGAATTTAATGCGGTATGATATCAAAATTTAACAAGGCAAATTGAGAATTCATGCATGCTAGTAGAAGTTGAATAAAGGCAAGCTCAAAGTACAACAATGGAATAATTCTATAGAGCAAGCAAAATTTTGGGTAAGTCTACTTATCATTCACTGAAATTTAAACAATGTTGCCAAAGAAATCAAAAGCAAGAACTAAAAAGGAAGAAAAATCTAGTAGAATTTCATTGCAGTCGCCATTACTTGCCACGTTATCTAGTTTAGTAGATAAGGGTTATAAGAAATTCTTTAAGAATTTATCTCAGGGGTGTAGGGACCCAATAATTCCACAGTCTGGGTGGAATTTATATTGGTATTTTTATAGGAACAGAGATGAAAGGGTTCCAATGTCAAACCCATGGACTTTTGACATAGGCAAATTAGTTGTTCCTAATTTTTTTTTTGATGTTGAGCTAATCATAGCCTTGGCCAATAGATATCATGCCCCATCAAAAATGGTCAGACTTCTAGATGGTAAATGTTTGGTAGATATCTCGAGGGAAGCTATAATTAGGTGTTTTGACTTAAACAGGCAGGTTATCACTGAAATTGACTTGGGGAAGTTGGAGCAAGAATATAGAAGGTTGAAAAGGACCTATAGAACTGATGAACTCCCCTTACACATGAAAAGGGGTGAAAAAAATAAAGTACTACCCATTCACTCTTCAAGACTTGAACCCTTTCTAGTGTCTGAATTTTAGACCTATTTCAAAAATACCTAATGTGCATTATGTCAAATTATTGGAGTTGATGCAAAGGAGAATATGTCGATAGGGTTGATGAGAATGGCCATGATTATCCAGCATCCTGAATCGAATGTGGATTTTGATTTTGCTTCATTCATTGAGGAATATATTCATGAAGGTCTATTACAGGTTAGGGAAGCCAAGTCCCCCATAACTTTTAGAAAGTACTCCTTATTATGTCATTTGATTCTATCTCAAAATGAAGCAAAATGGACAAAGAGGATGAAATTGAGAACACATGAGAATGGAGTTATGCTCCCAGTACAAAATTGGTGTTATATTTGGGACAATAAATGCAATGAAAGTGATTATGTTGTATTTAGGGATGATTTTTTCATCAAACTGATTGCTCGGCTTGGTTTTCCTACACCAAGATTACCACAATCCCTAATGGATGCCATGAGACTCCTGCAATACAAACTCGATGAAGGTTTTACACATAATTATGTTGATTTTTTTTTGATGCCACAACACACCATCATCAGGGTAGATGGTTGTGATCAGGCCCCTCATATTTTACCAAAATTTGTGCCTAACAAAGTATTGATTTTAGAATTTATGTGGAAAATGGTCTGGATGGAGCATGATTTGATGAAAAATCAGAAAAAAGGCACATTTCTACCTGATTTGACAGTATTTGAAGAATTGTGAGGTGGATCAGATATGTTGGAGGAATTGCAGAGATTTATAATAACTAATTTTTCCCTCGGATCAGGGAAAGAGAGAATATGTGATCCAAAAGGCCACATCAACAATATCAAAAGAACCCTACTCACAAAGAGGGAAATAACACATGAATTTGATCTGGAAGAGGATGTAATAAGAAACCTGGTCTATTTTGCATATGTTTTTGAAAGAAGGATAAGATGGGAGGATCAAAAGAGAGGAAAAGATAAGAAGTTCAAGGGGTTTTTCATGAGGAGCCAGATTTGTTGAAAAGAATGCAATGAGTCCTTGGTAAATTTGATGAATTATCTAAAAAGGCTCAAGAAGTGAAATCAGTCCCACTTCCTACACCCCAACCACTAGCATCCACAACCTCTACATCACATACACCACCTTCATCACCAATTCATCCATCTCCTCCATCTCAAATAGATGAGCCTCCTGCCAAGAAACAGAAGATTGGGTCACCAGTGGACTATGAGTCAAGTGATGAAGAACAAGAGGTAGTCTTAACTTTGGCTGAGATGAAAGAGGTTGTAGAGAAATAGAAAATCCTTGAGCCTCGTGATCCTAAGATGAGAATATTGGAGGAGGCTATTGATGATGAAAGAATTATTGCTTCCCTGAGATTCATGGAGGATGATGACTTTATCCATACTAGGGAGTTCAAATATTTTTGGATAAAAATGAAGATGAAACAATTTTATGATAGACTGAATATTAACCTCATTGGAGTTGATGATTCAAAACATGCAGAAGTGCAGGCACAAACAATGGAAGAGTTAAATATTGACAATGTCAATATTACTCCTAAAGAAGCAAGGTAGTTAGTGTTGAAAAGTAACATGCTCTTTATACCAAGAATGGTGCTCTCCAAAGTGTTTATGTTGGATCAAATCAAAGCTCAAGATGATCCCAAATTGGTTGCATAATTTGATTCAGAAGGAGTATCAAGGACAAGATATAATCCAACCACCCAGACCCTTGCCCTATGGATGAAGCAGAAAATCCCAAGGAAGCCTAGGCTTCTAGATGTGGTGCAGGAAATGAGAGGGTCTACTATGGTCAGAACTATGAAGGACACTACTCCCATAGAAGTAGAAACCATGAATATGCATTCAGTAATGTTTACAAGAGATGTAGTGGAAAACATGGAAAAGAAGATGACATAGTATGAGAAAAGACTCAAACTATCAAATGAGGAGATAAATAAGTTATTCATTGAAAATGTCAGATTGAAACAACAATTGCAACAAGCCACAGATGTAAAGGGGAATGAAATGGTTGTATATCATCCACCTGCTTCAATTGAAGATCCACAGATTCAGCAATTGAAAGAAGAGGTTGAGAAACTAAAGAATCATAATATGGATGATATAAAATGGCACATCGTGAGTACCTTGGAGGAAATATTGAAACACGGAGTTGAAGTTTTAAAAGAGAAAATAATCGGAGTTCATGAAGGCTTCAGCCATTTGGTAAAAGCTTTGGAACAGATAAATACTAATTCCCCAATCTTAGAGGAATTGCAGAAAATATGGCAGCCCACTTACCATATCTTAACCACTCTGTGTAAAGCCACACAAAGAGATCTTGATCCATCCCAAAGTTAAAAACTACTCAATAAATGGTAAAAGGAATCATTGATGAGCATAAGTATTTGATTGATATGAAGAAGAAGGTAGAAAACAAAAGGAATTCATTTGATTCAATAAAACATAGTTTTAGCCCTCTAATCGTTAAAGGTGATGGTCAACTCAAGGATGTGGATGAATGGAGAAATGAATTTGATCAAATGGTTCCATAATTTTTGACACATATATAGGGTGATGGTAATATCAATCTAGAAAAATTGCATGCTCTGCTTGATGAAATTATTGCATTGGATAATGGTTATACAAAGTTTGTTGTAGATGCCAGAAACTTGCTCGATAGCAGATGGAAAAGCCACCTGTCAAAATTCATTGTTGCACAGGAATACAAGTGGCCAAATGATTTAACCATAAGCATGTAGTAGGACCAATACATCAGTTTAAATGAATATTAATCACTATCAATGATGATTATCATAAAGTAAAATCTTTGCACAAATCTTTAGTGACTCGAGCTTTTACTCAGAGATTAACAAAACTGTCATGTGTTAGTTGTTAATTATTTCAGTTATATTTTTCATGTTAGTTAAGTTTTGTTATCAAAATTCATGTCTTTTGGTCTAAAGCTTGTTGCCTCTCCTATAAATAAGAAAGACCAAGACCAAGAAAAAATTATTAAGATAGGAGTAGATAGAAGAAGTAGGAGAATAGGGATCGATACAATGTTTACATCATAAAGGACCAAGATGCATGTGTAAAAATTTTGATTAAGTTCTATGTTGGTATCAATTTTTTGTTAATTTAATTGAAGATATTGCCAGATTGTCTCCATATTTAATATTACTTTGTTGTTTAAATTGATATATCAAGCATATTTTCAATTTATCAGTGCACATTTGTTGTATCTATGTGGCATATTTAATTGGGTCTCAAGTAAAGATTAAAATCCTCTTGATTATTCATAGCAACTTGGAATTATTATTTTGGATTATTAAAGAAGAATCTAATAATTACACCCTTCCTTGTTTATACAAGTTATAAACATAAAAGTGTTAAACATTTAGAATTATTGCCAATTATAAGTCACTTAACTCCGATTTCTATTTGACTTCATATACCCAATAGAGCACTGGTCCCTCACATTCAATCATTTTAGTTTCATTCATTTTATCTTGTACATCTGTTAACTGAACATATTAGATTTTACATCTGTTAACTGAACATATTAGATTTTACATCTATTAACTAAACATATTAAGATTAGCCTTGATATTGCTTATACAATCTATACCAAAATAAGAATTCATTTATCCACTCTCACTTGCCATTGTGGATAAATTATTTTAGGGAATAAACACAAATCAAGTTTGCTTCATTCATACAGGTGTACCCACCTAGGTCTAGTAGCACCTAAAGAGAAGAAGGTCTAAACCATTCAGCCTTGTATGTTACCTTGAAATGTACCAAGAGTTTGCAAACCTCTTGAGGTATTTAACCTATGTTTTTTAGAGCTAACAGGATGGATGAATTCAATAGGATACTTAAGGAAGCATTGGATACAGTCAAAGCAGAAGGGCTATTGTTGGATGGAGCATGAAAACATATGGAATTGATGATAAAACTCGAATATGAAGCCTGAAATGCAGTGCATGATGTGGATACTCATACCTTGCAGGAGTATAAAAAACATCTCTCAGCAGCTAAGTCAATGTTAGGAGAAAATGAAGTATTTTATAATTTTAATTAAGATCAGTAGTTTAATTATTTTGCAAAAGACAATCCGAAGAGACACCTTTGTTGAAATTTGAATTGTAATATTTGATCATCAGCACTTTTTAATATTTTAATACTTTTCAGTAGTGATAGACTTATTTTATGGAGTAATACAATACCAATACTTTTCTATTTGTGTGTGGAAGATTCTTTCATTTGGACTAGTTCTATGTTGTTTCTTTTCAAGCAATTGAAGGAAATGTAAAATGAATTCTAATTGATCTCCATGAACATATTATAATTAACTCTCACTTTCCTCAATCTACCTTTCCCCATCAGGTACTCCCCTTCGAATTTGTTAATGGAGTTCAGATCCCAAACGCAATCTACATGGATCTTTGTTGCAAACTTAGGAAGATATTCAGTAATGTACACCATGGTCTAGTATACCATATATCCCTCCACCATAGAACCCTCAAGATGTGCTCTTTTTCTAACCAAAGCCTTCAAAAATTTTAAGTGCCTCTCAACCATCCACATTGACCTTGTGTTTATAGGTCCACACAATTCAATATCCTCAACTTGGTGTATGAGGTAGTGTTCTTGTGCATTGAAAAATGTCGAAGGTAGAAACTTTTGCATTTCACACATTAGATGAGGAATTTTTCTCCTCCAATAATTTATATCTTCTTTATGGATTTCTTTAGATGACATCCATCTACAAGTTATTCAAGGCGCAAATATATTAATGAAATTTTAAAAAAATATACAATATATTACATAACAAGTAAAACAAATGGAAATTATAAGATCTATACAATGAGTAAATAGATCTCATCTGCCAATGAAAGCCTGAGATTATGAGGTTCTTCTTATAAAGTGTGGCCATTTTTCCTCCATGTCCCTAAATGCAGAACCATCCATAGGAATTTGAAGAATGTCATCTCCACTTCTATTTCATGCATGGTAATCCATAAATTGTGCTAAGCTTTTGCACCTAAATAATCGTTCCATACATGGAATAATGGGAATATAATGAACAACCTTGTGAGGCACCTTTTTTGTTAGTTGATCTATTTGATATCTAATGATATGACATTTTGGGCATTCTATTGCAAATTCATTTTGTTTATGATATATAATATGATCTTTGGGACATGCATCTATTGCTTGATACTCCATTCCAATATCTTTCATAATGGAAAATAAATCTCGGTATGAGCGAGGTAAAATATTTGATGGTGGTAAAAAAAATTAACATATCAATCTACAACAAAAAAATAATTTGTTAATATTAAGAGTATTAATGGTACATATTTCATCCTTTATTTACTAGTGATGAACTAACGACAAAATAGATGAAAAAAGATGAAATATATGGCATACCTTAACATCTGTGAGATTACTATGTTGGATAAACCATTCATAACCTTCAAGTTCAACAGCAACAATACAACAAAGAGAAGAGTTGTTTGGGAGCCTTCACAAAGGGGCTCGTATGCCTTCTCAAGTACAAGTAAATCATGAACATCATCAAAGCCATCTTGATCATCATGATCAGCTGCGCCACTAAATGTGTCATGGATCAATGTATTTGTACCATCATCTTCAATTATGTTTTTTGGCACATGAACATCTTCTTCCATAGGATCATTAACTTCATCTTCGATATTCATAGCTCCATGTTCCTCTGCTTGCAAAACCACATTCTTCAATCTGTGATAATCCATATCATGTGCCCTAGGGTGCCCCACCTTTATAATAATGATTGACACAAATAAACCATGATCATGATCAAGTTATTTTATATATATATATAAAATGTTAATATGATATAAATATTTACAAATTCAATCAATATAAAGAAATATAATGAACAACTTACCAATGGACGATAATCATGCCCCCCTTCAATGTGACCATGCTACCTACAATGTTTCTCAGTTGTTGTGATTAAAATTATTCTCATCTTTAACCCCTTGCAATTATTGCAAGGACAATAACATTTCCCATCACCCTTTCTTTTCAATCTAGCCCACAATCTAACAAGTGTCTCTTCATTTTGTTCTTCACTAATATTATCTGACATGATTTTTCTTTACCAAGCTTGAATATTTAGGTTTTCAAAAAATATCAAACTCACACTCCAATAATTTTTAATCACAGACAAGTAACAAAATCTAATAATTCTGATATTTTGCACCAAAAAAAATTGGCCTATAACCTCCACAAACTGTCACAAGTATAGAAAATTTGCAAGTATAGAAAAAAATTGTCACAAGTATAGATAAATTGTCTAACCCACTTTTATTTCTTAAAAAACAATCGTCGAAACCTCGACGAACGCTAACCATATACCAATCGGCCCACAAAGTAAGGAGGCTAACCATATGTCAGCCCACAAATTGATGGAAGGGGATGGTTTACTTTAAGTGTATTTCAAAATAGCGATGAAAATCATGGAGTGTCGCAATTTCGACGAACGTCGAGCATAAATTTAAAAAAATTTGAAAATTTCACATTAAATACACAGGTACCTGATGATACATCTAATTATACATCTTTCGTCGGAAAGTTTCATCATATTTTGTAGTCAAATGAGTTAGTGTCATATGTATAGTTGCATAAGTGAAGTATAATTACACTGGTGTGAATAAAATTTGGCCGAAGGTGTAAATTGAAGAGAAGGTGGTGAATATAAAAGGGAGAGTTGCATTTCAATTTGTGTGGTAGTATCAAAAGATCTTATGCAGTATAGAAGAGTTTCAGTTGTAACACTGGCATGTGTATGAGATGTACTCAGTCATATAGAACATCCACAATCTTTATCTCTATAATCCAGTAGGACTGGAATTCTACCTTTTGTATTGTTCTTTTGGGGATTGGTGTCTCCAGTAGGCTGGTGCCCATAAATACATTAGGGTATTGGTGTTTGTGGTAGGTTGGTTCCTACTTCATATTATAAAATTCACTTGTATATTTCTACTTTGTGAGTCTAGATTTAGACAGTAGATCCAAGAAGCTATTCTCAATTTGGTTTTCCCATCTCTGGTTTCTATGTATATCTAGTGTTCAATTGTGTGAATGTGTGCTCAATGCTTGATTAGTAGTAGTGAAGATTCAAGTTTAATAATCTGATATTTTGAGTTGAAGTTGAGAGTTTTGAATTGATTAGATCTAATGATTTTCTCCTCCCCCCTCTCAATAGATTGTCTGCCCTTCATCTTATCCTTCTCCATTTTTTTTCCTCAAATATCTTTCTTTTATTCACCAAGAAATCATCATAGTTTACATCTTCCATTGATTTGATCTTTCTCTTCTTAGTATTTTCATTGGGGTATATTATTTATACCCCCTTAATTTTTAATGCATGAGTGCAATTGTTTAGCCATAACTATCTAGCATCCAATATTGATTTTTTTATTGTACCCAAAGAATTTACCTCTAGTTCAGTCCAATTTGGTTCCTCTATTGGCTATTCAAATATTTTGTTCATCTCATACCTAGGATATAGGACTTTCTCATCATAATCCTTTACCTGAGGTAGGACACTAAATATTCTCAATGTTCTCATGTGATTGAGTTTCATCTTGTGATATGTCCTCTTTATTACTTCATGATCATCGATGCAATTGGATTAGAAGTCTTATAGATTAGGCGCATGTACAATATTATTATTTATATTATTATGTAGCCTCCCATATGATTCATATTTGGTTCTCTCATGATCCCAGAGTTGAAGCTGCAATTCTTGTAGATCATTTTCAAATTATTTCGCATTGGCCAATACATTACACTTATATCTCCTTGGATGCAAAGGAAATTTTATCTTCCCTCTTTTGTGCAACTTTTCAAATGCTTCATATGAAGGTAATATTTTCCTAGCAATCTCTATTAGCATAATTTTATCTATAGGGTACTTAGGGAGCATGTATGGTTTACCATAAAATCCATCAATTTTGATATAGGTAAACATAGGAAATTGGATAAACCAACTTCCATGTGGATGGATTATGCTATGTGCATCTATTAAGATTATTTTGGATTTATACCCCTCAATTGTTCTAAACAAATTCATAATTAATGTATCACTTACTCAATGGTAGTCTTTAATCAGCTCCTCTAATTGTAACTAAGGATAATATTGGTAGATTAAATTTTATTTAGGGTCATTTCCAAACACACCAACTTTGTCTAACCCTATAAATTGGGATATGGTTGCATATAAATATATTATATATGAAGACATAAAATTATCTTGACCTTCTAAAGCTTCTCATTTGTATGTTAATTAAATCACTAATAGCTTGAGCCCAATGGACTTTTCCTTCTTTGCTCTTGACTAGATTGATGTAACTATAAATACATGGCTCAAACATTCTGCCTGTAGCAAGTCCTACTACTCTAATGACTAAAGTGATTATGTCACTAATGTCTTGCTTAAAATCACTCTAATACAATTTTTTAGGCATTTTTGAAGCTTTCTTTGGCTTTTTTTTCATCTAACATCCAAGTTGAATGCATAATTTTCTTATATTGATCTTCATTTGTCTTATACTAGTTTGTAACTTGTTCTTTCTCAAGGGGGCTCACCACATGATTAATTAAGGTTTTGAAGGTTCTAGCAATCCCTTTTGGAATTAAGTCAACATAAACACTACCTTCCTTAACCAACGCCCTCTTATCTATGATAAAAATGAATGCATTTTGTGGATATTTAATATATCCCCATACTCCCTTCAAGTTGTTTTGATTATTTTGATCAGGCTTCAGACAATGCCCAATGAATTTTAAATAGCCTTCACGCCAACCTTTTAGAGTTCCCCACTAAATACCACCAGGTGTCACTGAATCACAAACAAAGGAAAGTTTCCTTTCCTTTCTCCTTTGGGTTTTGATTTCCTTCCACTTAGCCTTCGCCCATGCAAAATTTGGTGGGCCCCTCAAGTGGTGTCGATAGCAAGAATTCTACCATGTGTCTTCTTAATGCAATCTATCATAAAAGGTCAGCGAGGATGAACTTCGGGCTGCGAAATGCCACCACGTACCCCTTCGACATAGCTACATGAAGGAAGGAGTGTTGCAAACACTACGCTGCTATGTTGTGTTGTGTGTTCACATAGGGTAGCCCAGACCATTTCCATCATTTTCAGGGGATGCACTTGGCTAGCAAGTGACTGGGTTCATGCTTAGGAATATTTATGTTACAACAGCAATGATGAATCATTGCTGCAAGCATTATGATTCATGATGATGAATCATTTCCGTTATGGGCTCTCAGGCAGTGGATGTCCTTGGCTATATATTCTACTTTTTTCAAGGAGTAAAGGGTTCCAATATGTTCAAAAATATCTACAGGAGAATTTTGGAGACACCAAGCCTTTGTCTTGTTATATGATTGTAAACTCACAGACTGTGCCCTTGTAATTTGGCCTTTATGTTTCTTAAGCTATTGATAACATTATACTGTGCTGTTTCTGAATAGTTTGTTTGCAACTTCAATGATTTGAATAGAATGTTGAATTTAGAACCATATCTTCAACTCTTTATGTTCATGAAAACTTTGTGCAACTTATTTTATGTTATGAAAAGAATTACTCGGGTCTTTCTATTTACTAGTGGTTATTCTAAACATAGCAGACCACTTAAGCGGACCCTTAGACCATATCTTTAAAATAGTTCTATCATTCCTTACATCTATATTTTGGTGCATCGCCCTAGTTAGATCTCTTTATTTTATATTTCCTTTCTTTTCCCATTCAAAACCTCAGCTATAGAAGAATTCAGCTTCTTTAAAATCTGGAGGTCACTCATTTTAGCGCAATAGGTTCCCCCTTTAACTGAGTTTCCCATAGAGGATTGTTACCTTGTCAATTTTTGGCATCAACGGTTTTTTCTTTCCTAGGACACCCGGTGGGACAGTAATGAAATGTGTTTTCTTAAAAATTTAGCAAGTATATGAGACATCAACTTGTCACAAGATCCCAAACAATAAACAACCATGGTTTGTTGGTACCTCCATTAGGGTCAATACCAACTAGAACCCATCACAGAAACATCCTGAACCCTCCTCTGGCCATGTTGCCTATCGCCAACCAAAATTATGTGGCTTGGGATGCTAGGAGTCCCCGTGTTTCCCAATAGTGCATGTTGTTTGGGACCCTATTCTTGTCTCTCCCCTCAAGTCTATTCCTAAATTCACTGGAGATGGCTCAAAAACACCATCCGAACATCTGCAAGATGTCACGGACGTGTGTCTGGTGCACGGAGTAACAAATGAAAATATAGCATTGAGGTTGTTCATAGCTTCTTTCAGAGGAAAAGCATCAGAATGGTATCGCACTATATTGGCTAACTCCATCAGCACATGTGATCAACTCAAAGACCCTTTTTTGAGATATTCTCTAATGACGATGATAGATCCTCTCAGTATCACCAGCTAGAGATCATCAAGCAGGCTCCATACTAGGCCTTGATTGACTTTAATGCATGATTTCTAATAACATGGCAAAGAGTCCAAGCTGCAATCCACCCGCCACCCGACTTAGCATTCATGTTTTATCTAAAGTATATCAACACTGAAATTTCCATGATGATTCAGTCCCTCAGTGGAACCACACTACCAAATACATATAGCATTGCAATAAAGGTAGAGAACAATCTAATCGATGCTAGAAAGTTCCATCTTGGCCCATCATGCCTATATTCCTCGAGATACCATCTCCCACCCAAGCAATGACACCTTCCACACCATCTTCTCCTCCTCAATCTATGTACACATACATGAGCACATCACAGAGCGTTGCGCCTACTTCCATGAAGGATGATACAAGCGACATAAAGGAGATGTTGTGAGCCATGGCCAACGAGATAACTATCATTAAACACAACCAGGCCACTCCTCCAAAGCTAGCTTATCAGAATTATTAGGGTGGAAGGCCCTCTTACCAACAAAATCAATTCCAAGGAAGAACTTGCACAAATCCTCAGGCCCAAACAGCAATTCAAATAGTATTGGTACCCACTTTGTTGCCAAATTCCAACCTAAGCTCAAATAGAGAACTGACTTCAAGACAGAATAACTTGGTTGATGATGGAAACCCCTGGTGTTTTCCTTGCAACAACTCACATATGCCCTGATATTTCCCAAGTGGAAATCTACAACAGAAGGTAGCAGAGCATCACAGCCAAGGTGCAACATTGGACAATGGGATTTATGCATATACCTCCCCACAAATGGAGAACATGGTACTCATCACTCAAATGCAAGAAATGTCCTCAGAACAAGAGACCAATATAGCTCCTGACCACACCCTCTTCTCATGGATGGAAGGAGAGGAAGCGGTATTTTCATTCGAAGCATCCACTTCAGAAGCTCTACATATGCAATTTGATTGCAATAGTCATTCCAAAGGAAGGTTCATAGATGAAACAGACACCTCACAAATGATCAGTCCACAGCCAAAAATCTTCCTTGATTCATAGATTGAGTACCTCTGTAGCAACACCATAATGTTCACCTAGAAAATAAATTGTAACGACAAGCGCCGAAGAGAGAAAACATCCAGGTCCGCTACAGTTTGATGTAGTGGAACAACTAAAAAGATCATCTACTAATGTTTCCCTATGGGAAATCTTAGCCATTCTAGAGCATAAGATACTATTGAAGAAAGCTTTCCAAGAATACCCAATCTCTGAACTAAAAGAGAAGTCACCTCCCATAGAATTTCTCACAAATATTAAAGAAGAAGCCTCTTCAAAGGATAAAAAGGAGGAATCCATAAGTGTAGTCGGCAAGGAAAAACCAAATCCGGAGTCATTTTTCTTAACCTTTGTTGTAGGTAATAAATTGTTGCATAACTCCATGATTGACTCTAGCGCTAGCACCACAGTCATGCCCAAACTAATAGTTGAAGCCCTAGGAGTGTGCTATGAACCCTTGAAAATGGGATTCATGCAATTAGATGGGAATATGGTTGATACTGTGGGAATCATAAGAGACATTTTGTTGACCTCATTCACCTACCCAAAAACTAAAGTCAAGCAGGATACTGTGATCATTAATATTCCTCCAATATTCGGCCTATGCTTATCCAGGGAATTCACTGCTAAACTAGGTGGGTACCTTTCCTTGGATTGGTCACACCTGATTATTAGGACCAAGCATAGAGCCAAAATGAAGCTTGTGACTGAACCTCTACATTTGAAATACGTTGAGAATGAAGCTAAGACAATGTTTGAGTCTACCCACACTTCCATCACCTAGGAGGAAATGTACTGCACTGAGCTTCTAGAAGATGAAAAAGTCACCGGAGATCGGACCGAGAAAAAAGAAGTTCTCCTAAGCGAGTTCATTGATAAAGACCCTTTCAGTAAATATCATGCCACTAGGCTACAAACCTATGTCATTTATGATGAAGATCAAGCTATCCCAAAGGTGACACAAAAACCCGAAGGCATTTCAACAACCAGACTGCAGTCACTACACTTTAATGGTTTAGAATGCAAGAGTGGTGCAAGGAATGAAGTATGCCTGACTCACCCAAGCGGTGAAAGGACAATCAGATCATCTTGGTTCAGACTTTCCTATTTCAGTGATGAAGTTAAAAATAAAGACCCCATGTTAAGCTTGAGCGTAGCAAAGAAAAAGGGTATTGAGCAAATGAATTTGCTCGGAGTCCCAAAACAAAGCATGAATCAAGTTTAGGATATCAGTACTACAAGAGATGTTTGAGTAAGATCATCTAAAGAGAAGGTCTAGAACCTAATCGAAGGCTTTGGAACTTTCAAAATTTAGGTTGTTCTTCAGGAATAGAATGATGATATAAAGAGTTCGATCGAAATTAGATCCCAATCTAAACTAGCGCCTAACACAATGCATAACCAATGCTCTATGATGACCCTCCCACTCATAGATCCTGACGTTGGTCAGAGCTAGCTAATATTTGACAACAATAAATATATCATCTTATTTAGTTCACAGTCGGAGAAAGAAAAATCCAACCAACTCCAGTCAAGAGTTACAAAAACCAAAGACAAGTAGGCCATTCAGCTAGGATTCCATAAGCTTCTGAAAATTTTGGATACCCTCAAAAATTTGTTTGGTTCTAACAAAGCAGGAAGCAAAAGGAGGAAGTTTATAGTGAATGAAGGTGAATATGCAAATTCTCGGGGTAGGGATAAGAGATGGTTCAAAATCAGAATAAATTTTTGGCATCAAGGAAAAGAAAGGCTAGTCCACCTTCAAAAAGAAAATATTGAGGTAACAGTGGCCTAGCCATATGACAATCTCAAAGGATATAATCTCAGCATCATTTGACCTATGATATATCCAAAAAGGGTAATCGAATTGACTTTCCCAAAGAAGTCGGTGAACCTCAACATAGAAGCGCTAATGGTGCAAAGGTTAGTAAGGCTAGTCCCGACACAGGTCGTCTTCTCGGCCAAGACTAGCATTTGGATTTTTGGTTGCATCCCAGTCTGAAAAAATAACGAGGATCTTCACCTATGCTTCAATCTCTGCAACCTAAACCAAATACCAGAAAGAAACCATAACCCACCACCCTCTATGGAATCAATCTTACATGATGTAGTTAGTGTAAGTATGATGTCTCTATTGAATGATTGTTTAGACCAAAGGTTGGATGATAAAATTTTGGTGATAAAATTTAATCAACAAAAAGAACAAAATAGAAGACACAAGAATTCTAAATTTTTTAAAAGGGAATTCATTCGTAATAATTTAAGACAGGGCACTCAAGTCAGGAAGCATAGAAAAGAAAGCACCAAGATTTCTTGTCAGGGAAGTTCACCTTAAAAAATTCTATAGATCTCATCAAACAGTTCTACCATGTAAGTATGTAATTAGCGTGGTTGCTTCCTTTTTTTGTTCTTTTGTTTGTTCAATCGGTCTTCCAAATCAGTGATATGGCAGAGATTTATAATGCATGCAGAAATAACACATACCCGAAGGGATAAAATCATGTGGCAAAGCAGAGTTTTAAAACACAATTTATTCTTCCATTGTATTTATATACTTCAAGGATTAAAGTAGAAAACTGGATTAGAGGCCATGCTTTTAAGAGGAGTATATACTTATATATTTCTATAAATCCCTTTTTCAGACTATATACAAAAGTGACAAACTTTTGGGTCTTCAAAGAAAAGTTTCAATTACGAGAGCAGGCAGAAACAACATGTGGGTCCATGTCATTCCTATCAGCAGTGGAGTCAGTGGCATCATCTGAAGTAGTAGCAGGTGGAGTAGGAAATACCACACTCTGAAAGTCAGTGTACCAATCTATATCAAAGAAAGGAACCATGTTGTATATCTGGAGCAAGAAATGACAGGCACGGGAGACTTTCTCGTGATGAGCTTCTTGAATTTGAAGGCGAAAGTCGCTCAAAAGCGGAAACCATGGGATGACTGCATCCTCCTTAACAAACCGATGAAGTTCACCTATCGTCGGTATCCTACCAAATGTAGCATGCGCCAACACCTCTCCAAGGTCATTCAGGTACTTCTTCGGAAACGCTTTTGTCACCAACTGGAGAATAAGTGGTCTGGTGACTTGGATGTCCACTAGTGATGCCACAAAGTGAGAGCTCACATCAGTATTCACCCTATATTTGTCTTCATACTCAAGGCAGTCGTGACCAAGGACCCATTTGATAGCAACAATAGCCAAAGAATTTTTATTCTTTGTCATCCTTTTCAAATTCCTAGTTGAGATTTCTCCAAGGAAAGCGATTTGTGGTTTGGGAGAAGTTAGCCTAATTAGAGTACTCATGGCATCAGGCATTATATGACTGTCAGGAAGAAATCCTATGCAAGGCACCTAAGCTCAAATGCTAATGTTGCACAGACTATAATTACCAATGCTAAGCCAATCACCTAATGTTGATTCTGCTAAAAATTGCTAAAGTTAATTTCCCTATTGACTAGACACCTATTTATAGAAGCGGTAGGGATAGGTGTGGTAATTCGTATACCATAAGCATGAGGATAACAAGGTACTACCTCGAATACTACACCAAGGCCCGCTCGAAATCCTCACCAAGTTGTAATCGTAGGTACGATTTGATGCAAGTAAGCTAATTAATTAGCACAAACTACTAGCAGCATTCAGCGGTAGCCTAAGCGGCCGGACGTTGAGGTGGCATCCACAGAATGTGACGCCTAGACTGTCATCAAATCATTGGCCCAATTTCCAAGGAGAATCGCACCGAGGGTCACAATTTCCTAGAGTCATTATGAATCCTTTTCATTTCAAAATGACAAGTGGTTCACTTCACATAAGACCAAAGGGTTGGTAGTACATGCAAAATTTAATACAAAAGGAAACCGTTATCTACCACTAAAAGAGGCCAAAGATGCTAAATATTACATGCAATTTTTTTCTTTAGCAAAGGAGGATTTTTTAATACAGGAAATGTGAAAGAGAGTTTGATAAAAGTGTAGAAACTGCTAAGAGGCGTAGAGTAAAATTCCAAGATTTAGAGAAAAATGGAGTTTGTTGCCCCTAAAGTAGCTCAAAACCCATAGGTAATTGAACCTGGCAAAAAATCTCAAAGCTTGTCTGATGCAATCCTCACCGCACCTATGATCAATATTTTTATGGAGCAGAAATCCAATGCTACGCTAGGGATCCCAAACAAACCTGAGTGGCCTTGCATGTGGACAGCCAAGAAGGGAATGCTCAGAGATGCAAACTTGATAAAAGAGGAGTGGGATAACATCTACTACCCTATCCTCAAAACTAACCCTAAGGGTTTGAAGGAATTTTCTTTCACCAGGATGAAGAAATCCCAAGAACATCAACTACCATTCAAATAATGGCATTGTGGACTACCCCAATATATGGTCCCCTATGTGCACCACTACCCAAAGATAATTCATGAAAGTGTTTGGCGCTTCAATTCGGCGACTGGCGCCATGGAAGGAAGAAAGTTGAGAGTCATGTTGCTTACAGAAGCTCTTAGACACATGTTGTGGGTCTCTGAGGTTGGCATTAGAGAATGGTTGATGGAGTAATTCAGCCAGAAAAAGGGGTCTAAATTCTGGGAAAGTAGGAACCAAGCCCTTGACTTTTACAATGTAGAGACTAAAAGACCACAAGAATGCAAGCAGCTGCTAAGGAATCTAAACCATCACATCGACTATGAAAGGGAGGACATGAACGAAGCCTTCTCCATGATGGCTATTTTGTTTGGTTTGGAAAATAATGATATTGTGTCTAAAGCATAGTTGGTCCTAGGTTTCCAACTTAGGAGACAGAAAGAGCTCTTTTGGTATGATTTCATAGACATGATTATCAAAGATATGAATAAGAAAATAGGCGAGTTTGAAACTATCAAAAAAATTAGGTATCCCTCTCTTCTTGCCTATATGTTTCTTCACCAAAATACGGATTTCTTCAAGGAGGATATGGAGCTGTCATTTTTTCGATGAGAAAAAAGCATCGGAAGCCAGCCTCGGTATGGACTCTCATCCTCTGTTCAACCTATGATTACTATGCATTCTCGGAGAAATTCCTGAATCCGATTTTGCGCGACCTTGGCGAGGATAGTGACTACTATGACTTATTGGGTGATCAAACCAGCTGGATGCGATCTCTATTCCCAAAGTGCAACTGGTTCCTAGGTGAGGATTTCACATTTGTCCAAGTGTGTGGCTTTTGTGAAGAGCCAATCTGACTCCCCACATCCATCACTGATCAAGTATTAGCCCTTGAAGTCTTCTAACAGATGGTTGTTATGGACTGGAATATTTTCTCCGACCAAAAGAAGAAAAAGAAGGTATTTTTTGATTGCCCTATGGGTTACAAAATAGTGATCATGGTAAAGAGGAGATCAGCAGACCTTCTCAAAGCCAAGCTAGCACACCTCGAATTGGTTTTCATTTGTGATAAATGGGACTACAATCCCAAAGATGATTTTGGTGACACATCTATTAAGGTAAAGCATAGCCCTCGGCCATACTGGGATGCATGGAGAAATTCACTTGAAGATGACAATAGATTTTGGGTGGACTTGGCACTCATGCCAAAAAATAATCAAAGGTCATCATGGCTCAATTTCTATCTCATCAAGGGAAAAGTGGATGAAAATAGTCGCATAAGCACTACCCTCTGAAATAGCCTGATAAGGGAGCATGATTGGAAGCCAGAAAAAATTAACACCTTCTAGATCTACCGCCAAGAGATCAAGAACACTGTCACCCCTTTCCAACATGAGTCGATTTACCATACCAATGATCAATTTTATACTCTCTAGAACCAGGAACATCTTGATTCTGACGCAAGTAATGCAGGTGAGCCTGACCCTGAAGATGCCCCGCCATGTCCTGACAAGGGTAACCAAAAATGGAAAGCGGCAACACAGCCTAGCACTATGATTAGGAGGAGTGTACGAATGAATACTTCATGATCGGGGTCATCACAGTCTCGACCAGTAGCCATGGCTAACCCTGGATCAACATAGAAACCGCTAGAGGTGGTGGATCTAGAGAACACTATGTCGAGCAAAAAATAGCGCATTGATACTACTTCGAGGGGTGGTCCTCAGGAAATTGTGATCGGCCAAGCATCGGAGATGAAAATGGTCGCTCAGGTATCTTTCTCTCTGTCTCTTCTTGGCTCACAGTCTCTTTTTTTTTCTATAGCCACTGTGACACCTATCACTCCAGGTGTGATCTCATCTTTCTTTGTCCCCTCGACAATGGCTATGGGAGGTCTTCCCCAGTTCTCTTATATTGGATAGATGTTTTTCACTCCCCCACGAGCTACCCCATCACTAGGTGGGACCTCTTCGGTCGCCTTGTCTACCTCTTCATCCATATCAATAGTTGTTTCCCCTTTTATTTCCAAAGTTGCAGTCCCTATTGCGTCATTGGAGTCGATTCCGTCTAAACCTTCATAGTCGTCGGATCCTGGTGTATTCCCTTTGGCACCACCATTTCCCATGAGTCCCTCCACCCCTTCATCATCAGGAATTTGGATATTCCTCCCTTCTCTCTGCTCATGGTCCCCCTTCCAAAGAAGAAAATGTTTGAGGTCACCTGCCTCTCTTTTCCTTTGGATGTCCCTCCCGGTGCACCATTTGCAAGCAAATGAATCAAATTGTAGGCTCAATTTTTGTCTCAGAGCAATGCAACAAAACAAGCTTGATCTCTTTGACTCCAAAAACAAAAATAAAAGGATGCCAAGAGGCCACCAGAGCCTAGATTCCATACCATTTATAATGAGGCTCAACAATCACTGCACTTCGCAACCCTGCACCCAAACATTGTCAAACCACAGGGAGAAATGTGACCTGATGATTACAACATCCATGTTGTTGGACTAGATTTGTGTATTGCCCGGCCATAGGATAAGGTCGAGCTAATGGAAGAAATGCAATGGGTGGTGACTACTAACTTCCTTAATTCTGGTCACAATTTGAGGGAAGCGGAGGATGAGCTCAAGGCTATCAAGGCCAGGTTGGACACCGCGTTGGCCAAGAACAAAGCACAAGAGGCTGAAAGGGTGCACCTCACACAGAATATGCAAGTTGAGTAGGCTAGCTTGTAAAGGCAGCTTGAGAGATTCCAATCCCAAGAATCTGATTGGATAGTTGAACTATGGCAAAAGAACTAGGAATTATCCAAAAAGCTAGCCCAGTCGAAGAAGGAAGTTCATCAAAATATCACAAAATTGTAGCAACTATGTGACCACCTAAAGAAAACAGTATGGGAAATGGAGGCAAACCAAGCAAATGCATAGGCTCAATTTTAGGAGGATCTCAAGAATTTTAGGCTTTCCCTGGATCAGAAGTCTGCAACCCAAAACCAGGCTGAGGAAAGGTGGTTGACCATACAGAATGACCTAAAGGAGAGGCTCACCTCTACCAAAGAACAAATTGTGGGGCTAACATAGGAAATTGGGGTGAAGGACACAAAGATTAATCTCCTAAATAAGTTTATTCAAACTCCTGATCCATAGTTAGACCTCTTCTCAGTAGCCCAACAACTGTACGCTTCCTACTAGGAGAGGGCCAAGGCCCTATGCCCCACTCTCCAACCCACACTCTAGTTCATGACGGAAGCAATAGACTTATGCAGAGAGGTTCACGGCACAATGAAATAGTTCCCACAATTCATAGGGGAAAAGGTTCTTGAGGAAAAAATACTGTTAGAAAAGTTGTACACGATGTCGAGCGAGGATCTGGAATGGGCAGGGATCGAGAACCGAAGAGCAACCACTGGGGTCATAAAATAATTTATCCACTGCCATGAGGCCACCCTTTATGCTCAAATATTTTTAACCACATTAGGGCAGACTATGGATAGAATTCGGGCAAGGCTTTATCGACTAACATAGATGGGCTTGCCCTCTCCTTTTCTTCCTGATGGATCAGTGGCTACCGTAGAGAAAATTGGAACCAAAATTGAGGAGAGGAAGCAGGATTTATCAGTGTTTTAGAGTTTCAGTCAACCCCCTACCGTTGAGGACATTGAGGGATGGACTAATCAAATCACACATCTACTTTTCTAGCTTGATGATGGGTCTGGAATATGTTTGATGTTTCCCTTTAAACAGGTAATCAACCTACATGAGGCACATGGGATCTTGCGCACCATATCAACACCTTTTGAGGCCGACTGGATACCCTTGTAGGTCACTCTTTCTAAACTTTGACTCCAATTCCCAATGAATAAAGCCTTGGTTTTGAAACCAGATAAATTTGGATTCACTGTTCCATAGGTGAAACGCCCCTGATAGTCACCAAAATCTATGGATATTCAATATATCCCCACACTCCCTTCGGGTATTTTTGATTATTTTGCTTGGGCTTCCAATAATGCCCAATGAATTTTAAATAGCCTTCATGCCAAAATTTGGGCATTCCCCACTAAATACCACCACGTGTCGCTAAATCATAAACAAAGGAAAGCTTCCTTTCCTTTCTTCTTCAGTTTTTGATTGTCTTCCACTTAGCCTTGGCCCGTGCAAACTTTGGCAGGCCCCTCAAGTTGTGTCGATAGCAAGAACACTTCCATGTGTCTTCTCAATGCAATCTCTCATTAAAGGTTGATGAGGATGAACTTTGGGCTATGAAATGCCACAACGTACCCCTTCAGCACAGCTACATGAAGGAAGGATTTTTGCAAACACTACGCTGCTATGTTGTGTCGCGTGTTCACACAGGGTAGGCCGGACCATTGCCATCATTTGCAGGGGATGCACCTGGATAGTAGGTGACTGGGTTCATGCTCAGGAATCTTTCTATTACAATGGCAGCGATGAATCATTGTTTCAAGCATTATGATTCATGATGAGGAATTGTTTCCATTACGGGCTCTCAGGCAGTGGATGTCCCTGGCTATATATTATACTTCTTTCAAGGATTAAAGGGTTCCAATATGTTCAAAAATATCTATGGGAGAATTTGGGAGACACCGGGCCTTTGTCTTGTTATATGAATGTAAAGACTCACAGAGTGTGCCCTTGTAATTTGGCCTTTTTGTTTCTTAATCTATTGATAACATTATACTGTGTTGTTTCTAAATAGTTTGTTTGCAACTCCAATGATTTGAATAGAATGTTGAATTTAGAACCATGTCTTCGACTCTTTTTGTTCAGTAAAACTTTGTGCAACTTATTTTATGTTATGAAATGAATTACTCGGGTCTTTCTATTTACTAGTGGTTATTCTGAAAATAGAAGATCACTTAAGCGGGCCCTTAGACCATATCTTTAAAATAGGTCTATTGTGCCTTACATCTAAATTTTGGCACATCACCCTAGTTAGATCTCTTTATTTTATATATGCTTCCTTTTCCCATTCAAAACCCCAGTTATAGAAGAAGTTGGCTTCTTTAAAATCTAAAAGTCACTCATTTTATCGCAATAGGTCCCCCCTTTAACTGAGTTTCCCACAGAGGACTGTTACCTTCTCAATTTTTGGCATCAACACATTCAAGAACCAACTCTAGTGCCTCTACAACCATTATAAATCTATCTACCAAGTGAAATCTATTTTTTTCTATATTCCTTGCAAACATACCCACATCTTTGTTGGCTACTCTCTTCTAGAATTCTTTAGTGTCAAAATTTCCTAAATGGGTGTTTGATATATTTTTTTTGTATGTACGCTAGATATGATATGGAGATAGCATTCCTTGGAACTCGTCTTTCACCTTCTTCAATCATTAGCTCATGATTCTTGCATTGAATTAGGAAAAACACCTACAATCACCCATTTGTGAAACTAGGGTTTTTGTTAATTCACACTAGTTTAGGGTTTCAATTTTATCAATTACCTAACATAAACAAAAATTCACCATAATTAAAGAAATTTATAATTCAAATTGAAATGAAATTCATATTAAACTTTTGAAATTCCATTTCAATTCATGGAAGCTCATTAGAATTTATGTAGAATTCTTACCTGGTTTTAGTTTTGTAAAACACTCAAACCTTTAAAGTTGGTCACATTTCATGTATACGCACATGAACAAGTCTCTGAAATCTCTAAAACTATGGGTTCTTCACTATTTGTTCTTTTCAAATTTTCATGTCGTTCACCCAATTTCGCTCTTGGTCACCAAGTTGCTCTTGTTTTCTCAATTTTAGCTTTTGTGATCAAATGAGGCAAAATAATGCATTATAATGTTAAAAATCAAAAAACATTACATGCAATTAATATACAAGCTATGCTAGGTAGGTATTAGTGAGAGAGGGTGGGAATTTTAATTTCCCAATTGGTTTTTCAATAAGGGTTGATTTACCCGTAATTCACTTTATATGTTGAAAGAGAACTTTTCAAGTAAAATTTAGAATCAAACATTCATATTATGCTTATCATCTTTTGATCCCATTGAGATTAGTTTAACCTTCTTAGTGAGGAATTTGAATTTTACTGTAAGAGGGGAATCTTAATGGATGTGGAATTATCTATTTCATATATTGGGTTCAATTTAAAATCCTTGGTGGTTCATAAAACTTTACAGTTGTAGGAATTTTCAAGTGAACTAGAAATTGGAATTTAAATACATCCAGTTTGGTAAAGTCTCATATTTTTGTTGGAGACTTAATTTCATTTTATTAACCTTTTATTTCTTATAAATATGTTTTTAGCAACTTTATGGACCTTTTAAAAGTATAGGTTTAGTAATTAATAGAATTCTTGCTATAGCAGGGATTTTGATTCCTACAAGATATTTTGGGGAAAACTAAGTGAGCTTCATATTAAAAATTTGAAGTTTTGATTCACTTAGGAGTTATATTTCTACTAAGAATTTTATTGAAAAATGTGACGGTTCTAGTTAAGAAAAAGATAAGATTTCAAATATTTAGGATGGGCATGTTCACTACAATCATATCTTCTTTTGTAGCGGCAATTTCAACCACTACTAGAAATAGTGGGGATTTTCATGTGAACTAGAAATTACAAGAAGATCAAGTTGAACAATAAACTTTTTCTAGTAAGGTTCAAACACATGTTGAGGCATAGATTACTTCTCTTAAAAATTTGTGGTTTTTTAAAAGGCAACCTAGGCTAATTTTCAATGCTCTATCCATCTACAATGATATTTGAGTCAACTAAATAGTTGAAACTAGGATTTAAATACTTTAGAGGATCTGTCCTTTACCATAAAAATAAATAAAAGCAATAGGAAAAGAGGGGTCCTCATTTTTCTAGGAGAAAAATGGGGCATGTTGTGAGACTACACAACAAGTACATCTAAGGTACAGAATTTATGGCTTGAGCCAAACCCAAGAAAGATATGGGGTGAATAATTTTTCTATTGTACACAGCTTCTTGGATTACATTGTTTATTAGAATAGTCACCCCATATCACTTGTATGAGGAATTAAAAGAGTTGGAGTACTTTCTTCTTATATTGGTTTCAGTGATTCCTTCTTTGTTGTTTCTATTTATGTTCATTGGAAAGGAAGATGGATGTAAAAATTGGTATGATCAATATTGGGCAAAGGCTCATATTTTGAATATGATATTTAGTTGTGGGGAACTACTTCTATACACATTACTTTTTTAAATTTCTTGAAACATCATATGTGTTTCCCTCTTGGATAATGAATGGTGTTCCTCACACAATATTTTTATGGGACGTGCATGGTTTTTGTTCTATAATAATGGAGGTTGGATGCATTGGAGGAAGAAGACTAAATAATTCCTCTCACCAACCACTAACAATGATGTTGTCTTTTGTATTAGTGTAATTTCATTTCATTTTAATGTGCAAAATAAAACATTGTAAATATTTCCCTACTGAGTCTAAAAAGAGGAGAATGTAGAGATTATTGATATTGTAAACAGTTGTATAGGAGAGCAGTTGGATATAGAGATCCTTTGACTTCTATACTTCTTTAAAGTGTGGTCATCCTATGATAAATTCACTATAAGTGAAATTAGGATAATTTATTTTATGTAGGTAATCATGCGTGGCAAGATATAGATAGTAGTATGCTTGAACCTAGAAGTATGCATAGGCATACAATTTTGTTTCCAGTTAGTGTGATGTAATTTTTCCTTTTGTTTGTACTAACGGGGTTGTTATTAGTTAGATTTCACATGAATTATAATAATATTGTGTAATATGAAGAATTGTAGTAACAACTCATGAAACTATTCTAGGTGAGAAAATAAATTTTATTTATTTGTTTGTTTTATGAGTTGTTAGAACAGCTCATAAAATTAGGGATTGGTTCCTATAATTTATGAGAATAAATCCTATATAAGGTGTGGAATGTGTATTAAACCTAAAATATTGAACAATAATAGAATAATTATTATTGTGTGCTCTAAAAAAAAAAAATTCATAATATGATGATGAAATGAGACTCACTACCATGTATATATACCCTACTTATGCCTATGATATCACCTAGGCAAACATAGGTAGCAATGTATAAGCACTAGGCTAACCTAAATAATTAAATAATAATATAATAATGATAATATAACTTAATTAATATTTAAGTTAGCCACGATTCAACTACTCATAACCCTATATGCACTCTAGTATTAAGGAGGTAGCAAGCTCATATAAGGGGTATCATGCAACCCTTTGAAGGACCACACCTTTATTTTTTATAAAGAAGATGAATGATGATACCATAAATGAGCTCAAGAGAAAGAAAAATTACTTCTCTTGCAACAAATTGTGGGATTTAAGCAACAAAATTAAGTCAAAAATAAAATGATTTTAGTAGAATATTAAAAGAACTCTGATAAAGAGCTAAAAATAGATTAGGGAACTAGAAAGGGTGATGAGTATGTCAAAGCTTCAATAAAGTGTCAATGAACGAATTGTAGAGCAAGAACCAAAGAAAGATCAATTAGAGTTATAAGAGAGTGATAAAAATAGACCATGGAAGAATCCACCAAGTAGAGGTAAGGTATGGATCTTTGTTTAGAAAATAATGCCATATTGATGTCCAAAGTTGAGTGTTAGAAAAATATTTATCTTGATGAAGTTAAAGAGGAGAAGATGTCAATTATTGAAATCATAGTTGAAAATGATGTGCCAATTCAAGAAACACCCAATTATCTCCCAAAGATGGAGTTAGGTCCATATAGGATTGATTTTAGAATAATTGTGTTGATGGGCATGCAAGTGAGAAGAATGACCCAGTTGGTGTCACTAATTTAAAATTTTGGGTCACAGGAATAGTAATGCTATTTTGAATCTTTAAGAAAATCTTTAGTCAACAATGATATCTATGGAAAATATTTATTACACCAATTTTATACTAAATTATTTCAAAATTATTTTTATCATAAGAAGTATTCTAACACTGATGAAAAGGTGTAGGGTGCAAAGTGGAATGGGAATTATTTCTCCCAATTCCATGGTTTCTTATGCATGATGATATGGGCTCCAAATTTTATACACAAATAAATTCAAATATAAAAAATGGTGAGGCACATGAAGGGTGAATTTTTTGATTGTGTCAACTTCATAGTTCCTAACAAACTTATCATATCTTGCATTTGATAAGTTGGCCACTCCATAGCCACGTGTAAATATAAGGTATACAATGAATTACATGTTATGAGAACTTAAAAATGTATGAATGTACATTGGGTACATTCCATTGGTGAGTTTCTACATATTCCTTAAAATAGGAAGCAAAATTTTACAATTAAAGTAAAATTTGTGATGCTTGGAACTACCTCTAATGGATCTCTAGGAATTTTCATAGAAAAGAAGAATTTTTGAAAAGGACAAGTTTCTTATACAATGAGAAGTTTGGTGATGGAGGACATACACATTATCTCATGTTATGGTGACCAAACATAGCCTTTATTTTGATATTCAAATGTTTCCAAATTAGAAAAGTATGGTGCTCCATAATATGTCCCTATGTTTGGTTATCAAATAAAATATTCCAACATGTTATACAAATAGAAATTGGTTAGAATAAATCATTTATCACCATATAAATATAATGAAGACTATTTTGGGATCAAGTTGACACTAAATATTTAATTACAAGGAGTATGTGCGCATGATAGTTGCCAGATGTCTCATCAGAAATGTTGAGTTATGGGTCATGCCATTCAACTTGACCAATAGACCAACTATTTTTCAAGTGAAATTGAATTAGATATTTCTGGACAATTAAGATAATTTATTTTGATAAATTATTATGATACGTTGATGTGCAAAAAATCCTAGAAGGATCATGTGAAGCACCCAGTTTAGATCTTTGGAATTCTAAAGTATAAATCTTTATTTGAAGAATATTTTAAGTGGAAATTTGGGAACATAAAGACTTTAAACTTGGGTCATGTCATTATCACTCAAGGAATAAGGGTGGAGCAAAAGAAGATTCTATCTTTTATATTTCCAACCAGACTGGCCCTATTGAGAAGATTATTTTTTCTATGCGGAAATGAAGAAAAGGGTGTTAAGGGATTTTCACATGCAATAGCACCCTTAACCAACATGAAAAAGAAAGGATATAAAACATGGACGGATAAAAAATAAGAAATTTTGGGTATGCATAAGAGGGAAAACAACTCGTGCCTTGTATTTTTATTTTATATTTATCATATCCATGTGGTATAATATGGTGCTTTAGAAGAAGGCATGGGGACCATATTGATGAAAAAATGGAACTTCATTAAATTTGAGAAAGATAAGAAATTGATTTTTTGATAATGACAGGGAGATTTTTTCCATCAAGAATTGTTTTGATAAAATTAATAAATCATTTACTTTATAGTAGATATGTGGTTGAGAAAAAATTTAATGGGTTTAATTTCTTCTTGTATCAACCTAATATAAATTATGAGCAATAAAGATGGATAAAGAAAATCCAAGATTATGGTTTTGATATAAAGGAGGAAATTAATGTAGTCTATTATGTCTTTTATAAAATTATCATTCTTTGTTCTATTTATGTCAACTATGGTGATTGAAATATTTCTATCATGGTAGATTATGCCAAAGAAACAATCGTTGCTAATAATTTTGATAGAAATGTGGAATATGACAAATTTGTGCTACTAGATGCTTTCTTTTACATAAGGAAAGAATCTTTCTAATACTTGAAACCAAGATGAAATGAAATATTTTTAAGGTTTTGTGTGATATGTAGAAGTTGTCAAAACCAACTTTAGACTCCAAGAACACCTGCATGCAAAAGGATACCTGCCACAAGGAAGAGAATAGATGGAAAAAACAAACAAGGGTTTGAAGCTCTGAAAAATGGAGAAATTATCTTATCAGAACAAAAAAGGATTATGAAATATACAATGGATCAATCCTTAAAAAGGAGATCATGCAAACCCTAAAATAAACCCTAATAGGAAAACATTTAATAATTAATATAATTATTAAATGTCACTTTATGCAAACTAAAGTGAAATTTTAAGAAGGGAATAAAGGTAGCTTAATCAACATAATTAAGTTAAAACCTTTACTCTAACACCCCCCCTTAAGATGAGCAAGGGTGCAGCTAAAAACATATGCAACAAAGCAAAGGTAACTACAATGCAAGAAGGAAAACATGGGTCTCAGCAACTAGGCCAGATCAGGTACCCAAATACAACCAAATCTCTGTAAAGTGGAGAAATAGAGAAAACATCATGGGAAAAGCTCTACTCAAAAAAGAGATGCAAAAAGCCATGAAGAACGTCACTGAAGCAGAAGAAGCTACAAAAAACTATCGAAAGATGACTGCTATGGTGTTGAAGAACCTCTGCTGAAGATAGGATGATCAGGATCAAGAAGACAACAATCTGCATGAGTGCCCCAAATGACACTACTCGAATCAGATGGAAAACAAAGGAAAACACCTGGAACAAAGATACAAATGGCATAAGTACCAATAGTCTACCAAGAAGACAACAATCTACATGAATGCCCCAAATGACACTACTCGAATCAAATGACAAAAAAATGCGAACACCTGGAATGAAGATACAGATGGCATAAGTACCAATAGTCTGTCAAGAAGACAACAATCTACATGAGTGCCCCAAACAACACTACTCGAATCAGATGGCAAACAAAGGAAAACACCTAGAATGAAGATACAAATGGCACAAGTACCAATAGTCTGAAAAACACTGATCAACTGAGAATGGACGATTCCTTCCAAGGTGAAACCAAGAAAGCATTAGCACGAATAGTATAATAACCCCCCCATAATGTTGAACTGGGAGAACCTAACAGATCCACAAAAATGGTGTGTAACACCCTATAGTGCATGAAGGAGAAGAAACAACATCTGAAAGTGCGCAAGAAAGCACCTGCAACTAAAAAAGTGGTGTGCAAAACAAAGCACACATGCATGAGGATAGAATCATATGGATCCACTATCGTCATGGAGGGACACTCACGGGACAAAGTTGTGATGGAAAAAACAAAGGCACTACACAACCCCCCCATGGCACTTTATAATACAGTGCGAGTACAAAATATGGCACAAGATTATATGCAAAATCCCTAAAGTAAAATAGTGTGGCACTTTATCTCAATGCATTTACATAAAAGATATTGCTTACAAATGATGCTCAAAACACCCACAAAGGACAAAAAGATGGAAATACATGAAGAACAACCAAAAATGAAGCATCCCATGCAAACAAGAAGTTCTCAAGAATGAATATGTCCAAGTAATTCACTAGAATGTGAAAACACAAAAAATTGAATAAAATATACCTGGAGTGAAATCTGGAAAAATGGTATGGATGGAACTAAAGAGCTCTAAAATATGGTTCCAACATCGTTGAGATCGTAGAAAATGGAGAAACAGATCAAAAGTTATGAGCTCAGGACTAAAAGCATCTCCTTTGACTTCAACTGACTGTAAAATGCACTAACAGAAAAATAAAGCAATGAGACCCACACCACTAGAAAGTTGAAAGAACCAGCTTTTCGACAATATCATGTTTTCCAAAAAATGATATCGTATGCCCAAGTTATGACCTCTAGAAGAAAATAGCTCCAAAGGGGAAAAAAGCCAATGCAAGCTTTTTCCTCTGATCCGCGCATAGACAGATGGTCATACAGTCGTACAACTAAAAAACATTTGCCCCTCAAATCAAATTTGTCCAAAATGGATGAATGAACAGTCGATTTAGGGGTTTTGGACCGCTGCAGATGCAATGGTGAGGTCCGTTTGGACTCAAAATTCTTTGAAATTGGAGGTGAATCTCTGGATCAAAAAATACAAACCCCAAAATTGTGAATGGCTGATCCAACCCTTGTAGCTCCAAATAGCTCCAAATTCTTCAAACGAGAATAGGCATGCATCAAGAAAGCTCTGATACCATGTAGAATTTGTTAAAACTAACTTCAGACTCCAAGAACACCTACATGCAAAAGGATACCTGCCACAAGGAAGAGAATAGATGGAAAAAACAAACAAGGGTTTGAAGCTCTGAAAAATGGAGAAATTATCTTATCAGAACAAAAAAATTATGAAATATACAATGGATCAATCCTTAAAAAGGAGATCATGCAAACCCTAAAAAAAACCCTAATAGGAAAACATTTAATAATTAATATAATTATTAAATGTCACTTTATGCAAACTAAAGTGAAATCTTAAGAAGGGAATAAAGGTAACTTAATCAACATAATTAAGTTAAAACCTTTACTCTAACATGATACACCCTTGGTGTAACACTCTAGATCCTACAAGACTTGTAGGAAACTAATAAAGGAAATCAATTAGGAGTGCTTTAAAGAAGATGTTGAGCATATTAAGGTGTACACTACTTACGGTCAAAGTGAAGGAGAGCAAGTTTTTTTGTAATTTTAACACATTCATTACTTACTCCTAAACAAAAGTGGAAAAGTATGACCTTTGGATTCATCACCAATCTTCCCATAGTAAATGGTACGGATTTTGTTAGTAGTGTACTAGCTAGATTAAATAAGTATATAAACCTATTTTCCATCTCTCTAACATTCAAAAAACATAATATGGTAGAAGATTCATCTTTTAGAGAGGTGATTAGACTCCATGGTCTACCTCAAAATATTTTCAATAGTAGAGATAGTGAATTTTTCAATCACTTTTGGAGGGGACCATTTTATTCAACAAGTGTAGAACTCATCCCCATCTAAATTTATCAACTAAAAATAGTTGGAAAAACAAAAATGGTGAATAAATGGGTTGAGGGATACTTGAAGAAATATATTTTACAACATAAATCAGCAAGGATTAAGTAGTTGTTCTTGGGATAATGTTGCTAAAACACCACCCAACATATATCCCTTAAGATGAAAAAGTCAAGAAATGGAGTCATCAAATAATATATGGTTCATTGGAGGAGCCCACCTATATGGGATGCTATTGGGGAAGAATCAAGGAATACTAGTACTGGCAAAGAGTTTGAATTAGGAGATGGAGACTTGAATTTTCATTGCTTGAGGGCGAGAAATTTTTGGGAAAGGTAAAATTGTAATGACCCCTTTTAATATATTTATGTTTGTGGACCAAAATCTCATTTCCTATTTTCTGTGAGCTCAACCTAAGGGAGCCTAGCCCCATAGGTATTATATATTCTAAGTGTGGAATATTTAGTGTTCAAATTTCTAATGAATGTACTTTGTCAAAATATTAAAAGTTTACCTTCTCATAGTCCATTTTCCCCTAAAACCCTAACCATTTTCCTTAAGTTTCTTTCATTTTTGGAGTTTTAGCCTTCCCCTCTCTTGTGTACTTCACAAGGATCATCTTGATTCTTGACTTTTGACCAAATATTTTTAGTCAAATTTTATTAGAGTTGAAGTTGTGATCTTAGTTCTATCGAGGTGCATGTTCCTTGTCATTGTTGAACCCTTAACTTTGTCATTTCCTTTATACATATTTTCAAATTCAAATGTTTCATCCCATTACCTAAGTACTTTTTCTTGAGCATCCTTGAACCCCAATAATCGATAAACTCCATACTGTTAGCATATTGTTCTCATTGATTTCGAAAGGGATCAAGTGTGAGATGGAATGGATTCTATATGAAGGGTGTGTTGGCATTCATGTCAAAATATTGTCATTGATGTCTAAGTGAGATATGGTATGTTGAGGATCTGGTTCTAGAAGATGGAGTGTATGCTAAAAAAAATTCTCAGAATGTTGCAATGTTGTCATGCATTTTTGTTATAAATTTGCAGAGTACTTTTCCAAACATTTGAAGTGACATAAAAGGCTAGATTTCACATGGATTTTTTGAGAGCTTCTCAGAAATATAAGTTGTAGGTCCAAAGGTTGAAGGTTGAGCTCAAAATGGAATTTTTTGTGCTCTCAGATAGTTTTAAGGTTTATCAATTGAACCCTAGGTTTTTGTAATCATGGCACTCTAACAAAAATTGTATTCTATCATTGACTCTTTTTTTGGAGGTTGTAGGTCACATAGGTCATAAACTTATGTCATTAAGTTCATTCCTTGATCGACCCCTTTACCTAGTCTTTTAGTTGGTGTCACTTATGTATCCTTTGAGTAGATCGGATGGTGTACACTCAATAGTTTCATATCTGATGGCTATCACTAAGGTATCATGCATCATGAAAATCTATTTGATGTCAACTTGAAGTTTAGCGATGAGCAATGGATATTTATCAATGGCTTCGTCAAGTAGATCTAACGATGCCCACTAGCCCACAGCACCTATGGTGGGACCTCATATATACCTCCCAGGGGAGTAGGGAATGGCGGTGATGAAATAGGGTTTTGATCGAATGATGGAAGAATTCAATGGTGGGTCTAGTAGATATGTCATGAAATATCAATCGGTTGATTCAAATCATTGTTTTGAAGCAAGGTATTTGTATGATTTGTTTGATGAGCGATGGAAGTAGATTATGAAATCAGCATGTACAAGTGGTAGAATATTATTGCATCCCTAGGTGTTAGTGTATCGCACTTATACATCTTTAAGATATAAATCTTTCAGTGATGAGTGATGAGTATTGAGCTATAGTGGAGAATGACATCAAAGGCAGATGGGTGGCAGTTGCCTGGCAACCTACCAAGATTTTGTGGGCCCATGCTCTTAGCCAATGATATAGCGGGTGATGGTGTTGATTGCATGGCGGTTGATCCAATGGTGATTGTTGAATGTATTCACATCGCGGGAATGACACATGAAGTCATATGATCTACAGCGGTACCCGATGAAGGAGATCAACGATGGAGATTTAAAGACTATTTATTTGATGGTCAAGTTTTAAAGGTAATATGATGAATGAAGGACTTTGGATTGTGGAACAAAGATAGGTGATCGACGACCTACATTTGAAAGTGAATATCACAAATGGCTAATTCCGTGTAAACAAGGTTTTTTCATGTAAATCAACATAGAGGTGAAAATTAAATGTTCTACCTACATTGACGAAAAATGTAATGAATATTTGATGCATAGAGTGACGAGACAGATTGCTACAAAGGTTGGGATTGAGATAAAATCAAATAATCATAAGGATGCATTAAATTCATATCCAATTCTAGGGTTTGACAGAGAGAGAATGATGGAAATTTCTCTGCACTATAAATTAATGTTGTGCAGCTCAATGTAGGGGTATGATAGTGAAGAAGATATCCTAGAACCCTAACAAAAGATCTAATCATGGTGGAGAATCCTGAGGTAATCACCATTAGTTAGAACCTACACAAAATAGATATTAAAATGAGGTGAACAGTTGTAAGGGTTTGCAACTATGTGAGAAGAGAGAATAACATATAGTGCATAGTACAGAAGGAATTTTGGGCTCCTGAGGCGGACAGAGAATACATTGGAAAAAAAAAGGAGAGAGCTGAAAAAGGTGTATGAGGGTGCATTGAGGTGGACCAAGAATGAACTAAAGAAGAAGGGGAAGAATAGAGCTGAACCAGTGGAGTGAAAAGCAGAGAAGTGAGTTGTTGAGGAAGCAACAAAAACTTGGGTAGTTATAGAGTAAGCTATAACATTGATTTTTTTTCTTAATGAACAAGTTGTAACAATATTTTATGTTATAAATATGATTGGTTGGTGCCATAAAATAACTGAGTTGGTGCCCAGTATAGGAGATTGGTGTCTCCTTAGGGTTGGTGCCCTTAAAATTTGTAACATAAGGTTTTTTTGTGAGGCTGGATTAGGACAGTAGTTCCTAGAAACATTTCTCACTGTGGTTTTTCCCATCTTGGGTTTTCCACATATATCTTTTGTTATGTGTTGGTATTTTATGTGCATGATTTTGTCATATCTTTTCATATTTTCAATGTACGGATCTAGTTTAAGATTTGTGTTTGCACTAAGGATAAGAAGGCTAAATTTTAATATTTATTGATTCACACCCCCCCCCCCTCTCAGTAGATTTTTGTGTTCCAACACATACATCTCATAAAAATGATTTTTTTTCCCTTGCCTTGAATATAGTACCCAATATGTCTTACCTCTCACCCCTAATTCCCTACTGCATCCCCTCTTTCTATCGATATTTCAAAGTTTTTCATCTCATCATCCCTTTCCACCAAATATCTCTTATTTCTTTACTTTCATCAATGAGTCAAAATTCCCCTTACTAGCATGCCTCACTCCAAAACCTTGATTCTCTATTTGTGGTAAGATTCATGGGTATCCTTAACCCCTAAACTCTAACATCCCTACCTTTTTTACTAATCATCCCACCTACCTCCATGCATGATCCAAAGTGTCATTAATGAGAAATTTTGAAGTAGAAATCACTCCAAAATGGATTTTCCCACCTAGAAAAAAAAATTAGATAGTATGGGCATGATTTCACATGTACTCATGGAATTGGTGGTTAGGGATAACTTTAAGAACCCCCCTCGAAAAAGGTTTTAAAACATAGTGAATATTGTGTAGTTCCCAAAAATAAATTATTGGTGATTTTTTTTCTTTTTTGGCAAAAAATATAAATTCAATTCGTGAATATTTTGTAATCAGTAGAAATTTGTAGAAAATTCTTGGCCAATTATATTTTTTGAAACTAATAAAATATTTTCATTGGTAATTAAAACTTGTTTTCAAACCAATTAAATATTTTCATTATTGAACTGTTTTTTGATACGTAAATATATTTTTTATTTTATGTAAAAATATTTACACAAAACCACCAAGGTAGATGTTCATGCTTTCCCAATGTGAATATTTATTCATGCACCACTTTTTTCTTCGTGGTTTCTTTTCCTTGTGCGGCTTCGCCTTTGTATTTTGGTACCACTCACAACTTTTTGGAAGCCGCCACATGGTGTCCTATCGGAGCTTTCTTTTGGGGCATCTCTTTTCCTTTTTTTGGGCTTCGTTTGCTTGACACATCACCTTCGTTGGTTTTCCTTCCAATTGGGGCCCACACCATAGATTCCTTTGTTGGGATTTTTCTGTGTGGCGCTTGTTCATTCTTCTGTTATTTCGGGTTCAACGTTTGTTGCAATGGTTTTCGTTTTGATGTCGTGTGTTCTCTCCTCCTATTGTTGCATGGCCCATATCTCCTTGGGACGTGATTACTGGCATGATATTGGAAGCATCTTTCTATTGGGGTCGACACGAGAAAATCTTGATCGTTGATGGATTTGTGGAAGTATCTTTCTTGTTGGTGTCTTCAGGCGATGGGCTAGCTTATTTAAGCAGCTTTTTCTTCATTTTTATGTTGGTTGTTAGATAGATGAAATTTTCTCGAGCATTGGGAATTATCCTCTATAGTGTTTACTATTAAATTTGAACTCACAGATTGTGCCATTTTGTTCGACCTTTATGTTTTCATGTATTTGATAAAACATTAAACTGTGCTTGTATTTTCTGAAGCATTTGAGCATTTGTTCCTAGCTTTTGTAATCTTTACACAACCTAGTGTAATACAAATCATGTTGCTTCTCTTTTGTGTTTACTTATGTTGTATGAGTTATATTATGAAAATGGTTTGATGTTCTTATGTTTGCAATGTTGGGAATCATCTATTTGATATATGCTACTTATTACTCGAGCCTTTGTTTCAGCATTGTGCTTACTCATTTCATTTCTGATTCGGTGCATCGCCTTAGCTTAAGTTTTTTTATTTCAAGTTTATCTCCTTCCCCTTTTTATCCCCCCATTAGAAAAATGAAGAGTTGGCTTCAATAAAACCTCAGAGGTTACTTATCTATGTGCACAGGTCCCCCAATAGCTAAGTTTCCCATAAGGTTGTTGCCTACAAAATTTTGCATCAATAGTTCTTTTTCTGGCACGCCCGGTGGGACCCAAACTAACACATTTGATGATCAATAGGAGTGTATGATCCATAGGCCCATCACTAGGTCTCAAACTATAAGAATTTTTGGCCTGCTTGTACCACTATTGGTTTCAGTCCAAGCGAGAAGTCAGCAGGATAATACTTCACCTCCCTCTTCTCCTCCATCTCTTGCACCAATGGCTAGAAATTATGTAGCCTGGGATGTTGGTAGTCCTTTGATAGCACCTATGCCTCTTGCAGTGTGGGGTCTAATCCTAACTTTCACTTTAAAGGTTGTCCCTAAGTTCTCCAGAGATGATTCAAAAACTCTGACGGAGCACTTGCAAGATTTGGTTGATGTATGTCTGGTTCATGGTGTTACCAATGAGAATGTGGCTTTGTGATTTATCGCCACCTCTTTCAGAGGGAAGGCGTTGGATTGGTATCGTACTCTTCTGACTAATACAGTTTCCACTTGGGATCAGCTCAGAGATCCTTTCTACGATCACTTCTCAAATAGTGGTGACAGATCTTCGCTATATCACCAGTTGGCTCATATAAAGTGAGCTCCCCATGAAGCTTTGGCCAATTTCAATGCTCAGTTTCATTCAACTTGGCAGAGAGTTCCTGTCGGTAGTTAACCACCTCTAGATCTGGTGTTCATGTTCTATTTAAAGTCTATAAATGTTGATATTTCTATTATGCTACAAGCTCTCGATGGAAATACCTTACCTGATGCATACAGCCTTGTCGTCACTGTGGAGAACAATCTTAATACTACCGAAAAATTGGCTTCGATAACTTGATGGAGCCTCAAATTTAAATCTTTGGTTTTAAATTATTACTAGTTTGTTTTGTTATTCAAAGGGTACCTGGGGGTGGAGTTCTGCCTTACTTCCATGAAACCTTGGTGTTCTATTGTTGGGTTGGTTCTTTTTCGTCGTTACTTTTTGGAGGAGGTCTTAAGAACAACTTATGTCCCATTCAATCGTCTAGGCAGGGCCCCCTTTAAATATAAAAATGTTAAATTTTTCGCCCAACCCTTTTATTTACCTAAGTTTGGGTCGGTTCGTGCCTTGTCTTTTAAAAGCAACTTTGAGTCATCGACTGTCATGCCCTAGGCGGTGCCCCCTTCCCTTTATTTTCTACTAAGTGTTTAATTGTTTCGCAGGGGTTATTTTACTGACCGTCAATTTCCCAAAGATTGATCTTGACCATTCCCCGCAATCCCGTGATGACATCAACGTTGGTTGTTTGGCGATCACGGGCGGGTGCCACATTTCCTAAGTTGTCGATGCTAGAGGGAATGAATAAAGTGCTTAATATATGCATTGAACTTTAGAGCATTATTGAGCGGGTTACTAAGCCACATAAGAGATGTACGTGCTTATAATCAACGGCGATGTCTTAACCTTGGTGGAAAAGCTGCTCAATGGATAGATGTTGGTGCTGCCTCCTATTGTGTATGTTGTGATCGCCGATGGTGGAGATCGACGGTTGCCCGCTATCGCGTGATCTTAAACCAAGAGGGGTTTAGTGATCGTGATATCGCAGGCGAGCACCACGTGTATTCTTTTGGCATTGCGTATTATGGTGGGCCCTTGCCGATGACATGGAGTTGTTGTCAGCCTTTTTGAAGATGGTCGTTTGATGGTCTGACAAAAACAAGAGATCGACGGCAGGGTTTTAAACTTGCATCAAATGTAATTGAAGTCGTTGGTGCGGCACGCAAGTAAGCTTTAATGGCGGATGAGACGTCTACTGGAAAAAATTTCATAACTTCTAAGTATTTAATTTCATACTACCATTTCCATAAACACATTCAAGTGTTTATGAAGTGATCCAGAGACAAAGATAGAATTTTTCAAAGCGATTGCAGCAAGGGTTTGATTTTTCTGCGAGGCGCGAATTCCGTGAGTTGCTTTCCTTATCATTATTTTTGTTTGAATGTGATTCGTGTAAAGGGTTGCATTATATTATCAGTGATTCTCCTGATTACAGTTCTAGGGTTATTGTTTCTTTTGAATTGGGGGAAATTGCAAGGTTCTACTATAATTTCATTCTGGGTAGCCCTAGTTCGTTTACAAATTCAATTTTAAAGAAGCCCTAGTTGTTAAAATGGCGCTATTGAAGCAGCATTCTGGTCGTATTGATTATTTGCACAGGAATTTATATGATGATTTCCTTGACTAATTCCCTTTGTCAACAAACGACAAGAGGAGGGGTTCGGTCTTAATGAATGGGACAGCCCTAGGTGAGGGGTTAAGATGTAAAACTTATAACATTGCAGATGCTAGAGTGTCGATGACAGGTTTGGAAATGTTTAGGAGATGGTATGGACAACAAAATGTGTCCCATCCTTTTTCAAATGGTTGGAGATACGATATGGGAAAACTTGTGGTACCGAATGTGTTTCTGGATGTTGACCTACTCAGAGTAGTGGCTACATGATATGATCCTATCACAAGGATTATCAAGGATAATGATGGCGGGGTCCTATTGAGTGTGAATGCAGATAAAATTTGGAAAGCTTTTGATTTAAGTGAGTATAGCTCGTTCTTGGTGCGGATAGACTTTGAGGAAATTAAGCATGAATATGCCACATCATAGCCTCTTTTTAGATCGAATTTGCTTCCTCCTCATCTAGCCAGGGCGGGCAATTCGATGATCCACATCAGCCCAACTAATAGGGAGCCTTTCAGGTTGAGCTGTTTTGCTGATCATTTCTTGGCAACATTCTATTCACTTTGCTATATTTTAGGTTTTAATCCTAATATTGTGATTCTCATCGCTTAAATGTTTATGGGGGCTCAGATTCAGCATCCTAATTTTTCTATCATCTACGACTATGCAAATTTCCTTGCTGAAAGGATACATGAGGGTTTGCTGAAGTTGCATAATGGAGATTCTGGTGCTCCTTTCTTTTGGTACTCCTTATTAATGCACATGTTCTTGTATGAGAATGTTGAATTATTCTCAGAGAAAATGGAGTTGAGATGAGAGGTGAATGGAGAGAAATTACCAGTGCAGGCTTGGAGTGCAGACTTTTCTTGCAACAGGGGAGGTGCCAGTTTTGTGCAGTTTGATAACTGCTTTGCTTCCAGGCTTAGGGCTAGACTGATGGTAAATGTGCCAAGGATTCCTGAGGATTTGCATGATTTCCTCTGACCCAAAATAAGGAAACCTGATTTGAAAGTGTGCTATAATTGGGGTGACATCATTTTATACCCTGTAAGCACTATCTTAAGGGTTTATGGTTTCCAGGGAGCTCCTCATATTCTCCCATATAATGTATCATCAAGGATGGAATTTGTAGAGGTCATGTGGCAACTAGGTTGCATTCATGAAGAGAATTTGACAGGAAGAGGAAAAGGGACTTTGTTCCCTGATTACACTATTGTTTCAGATTTTGTATTCTCCAAGGGAGGATGGATTCATTTTGACCGATATTTTGATGAGTACCATTTGAAGAATGGATCCAAGAGGTAGCATGACCCTGAGGGATTCTTTGCCCTATTTAGGCAAAAGATTAAAGGTGGCAAATTTATTCATGTCTTCAACTTTCCTGAAGATCTCATTAGAAATGAATTTGATTTGAGCCAGTAGGAATTAAATAAGGAAAAATGGATTGCTTATGAGAAATTGTTGGCCATGGTGCATAAATTGAATCCAAAGTATGATCCATTGATGGAGTTCATTCCATTTCATAAAAGAATTGATTTCTTGATGTGTAATTTCAAGGAAATAATGAATACCCTGAGGACCAAGAAAGCCAATCTAGAAATGGATTTGGGGATTTAGGAGTTAGAGGTAAGGCCTGAGGAGACAAGGCCAACTTATCAGCCACCACTGGACAAGCCTCTATACAGGAGAAGGAAAGATGGTAGCAGTGATGAAGAGGCAGGAAATAAAAAGGGAAAGCAAATAATGAAAACATCATCACTACTGGGTCATGGGGTCAGGAAGCCCAGAGGGATAAAAATTGTGGATTTGGATTCCCCACTTAGAGATGATCCTGTGGATCTACCATCAGAGCCAAAACTTAAGAGGAAAAGGATTGAAGAGTCACAAGAGGCTCTGATGGATGAAATAATCATAACTAATCAGGACATGCAGTTTGGTATTCCCTCCCCTACTAGATCAGCACAATTGGTGCTCACTGATATGGATATAAAGGGGCAGTTTGTGCAGGATGCCAGGATGGAGGCCTACAAGGCATTCCTGGATGATGATGTCTTTGTGAAAACTCTTGTAATCTTGTAACTGATTTGGAGAATGAAATTAGAAGAATATCAGGATAGATGCAAGAACAGGAGGGAATCAAGACCTAATAGGTCAGACCAGAAGAATGATGATGAGGTAAAAGCTAAATTGATGGAGAAATTCAAGAACATCACTCCTGAGGAAGGAAGGAAACTTGTGACTCAAGTAGGTGTCTTACTCCTCCCTAAATGGGACATAGCTGATGTTGTGGCATTCAATGCTATTATGCAATCCAAGCATCTTATGCAGAGTAGTGAAGAAGAAGTCAAGGTAGCCCTACAAGACTCTGCCTTTAGTGAGGAGTATGAGACAGTGGCCATATGGGCTCTAGCACCTCAAGGTAGAAAGCCAAATATGACAGATATTAGCCCAAATTTAAGGGGCAGGTTCATTATCAAGAGGGCTTTTGAAACCTCAACAACAAAAGCCACAAGCCTGACACTAAACGTGGCCAAATTGGCCCAAAGGACAGATGAGAGAGAGGAAGCCAAAAGGAAAAGCCTTATGGAAAATTATAATGTAATAATTGGGGAATACAGTAGAATGCAGCAAAGGAATGTCAAGCTAAAGTCTGAAGTAGATAGGTTAAAATATGGGCAGGTGGGAGAATCTTCCAATGCTCCTGCTATCAAAGAGCTACCTACTATTATGGGGTCATTACCCCCTACTATCCCAATTATTTCTACTCCCAAATCCCCAATTTAGACACCTGCTCATAGCCTTGTATCAGGGCCAGTTGAAGAGGAAATGGAGTATTCTGTGGACCCTACCAAAAAGCAGATGATGAATAAGATCACAGAATTACAGGCTTCCCTAAAGGCGCATAAGGATGATGTTGTGGTTAAACACAATGAGGTGGTTGACACCATTGTGAGGCACTTAAATGAGAAGGTTGATTCTAGGTTGCCATCTGTTCATTCTTTATATTCTTTATTCTTGGGTGGAGATCGGGAAGTGGTTTTACCCTTGGTTGAGAAGTGGATCCCTTGGGCCACTAATTTAGATATTATTTTTAAAGCTTCCAGATTTGATGCAAATAACAGGCCCCAGTTATTAAAGCCTACTCAAAGTTTTGTGAAATCATTGAAGGGATTTCAAGCCCTACCTGATGACTTGAGTAAGAAAATTGGAGAACTGGTAAAAAGTTTTGATGATTGGAATGATACTTTTTTACTTGATATATTAGATGCACAAGGAAACATTAAGACATTGCAACAGTGGCAAGAGAGGGCAAAAGAGGTCATCAATGCACAAATCAAATTGATTTGTGATGACTCGGACTATGACTTGTTGGTGAGCAGCATGGATAAAATAATTAATACCAGCATTTTCTTGGAGTCATTTGAAAGAGAAGCCAACCAGGTTGCAGTGAAATTCACACCTTACAATACTAGGGTGGTGGAGGTGGTGAATTTTAACTGGCCCACGGATGAAGAATACCAAAATTGGGTGGACAAATACTTAACCGAAGAGGAATGAAACAGTATCTACTATCAGAAATTAATAGCTCAGTGGTTACAATGTAACTAATTATGGTTTTGCTTCCATGATGGCTTTGGGTGCAGATTTTGAGGTGTAAAAAATGCAACGACTATTGTGTAATGGATAGAATTAACAGGAAGATGCTCCAAGACTTGGTAATTTTAATCATAGTTTTGAATGGGCACATAGTGGTCCTATTAATAGATGACATGTGTAACTTCTAACCCGATGCTTGTTTTCTCCTTCATTTTCTATAAGAAGGATTTCAATGCCAGAAGTAGGGGTTGGCAGGTTAGATATTTTGAAGGTCGAGTCTAGGTATAGTTGCAGAACAGATTGTGAGAACTTATTTTTGAATGTTAAGGAAATTTAGGTTTGGGGTTCTTTTGTAATGGGTTTTATGTTTATGAAATTTTGATGTTTATAACAGTACTAGCATTTGAGCTATGACATTATATCTTGAGCTCATGTCTCTCCTGTGTACAGACATATCATAATTTTGAATAGAATAATCAAGGATTATGATATTCATCTCATTGTTCTGATGTGTATGCTTTTCTTTTTGGCTTTAATTCAAAGAATTAATTAAAATGCTTGGATGGAATCATAGATGGATATGTCTGTAGAGGGATTTAGTAAGAAGTATTGGGTTGGGACAGGGATTGACAATGTTGTAATGCAATATTGCTAGGGATCATATATGCTATGTATTTGAGTCTGTTGTTAATTTTTGAATGTTTGTGAATTTGACTCCCCAATGGTATATGGCACTAATCTAAATTGTATGAGTTTATGAAACTTTGTTTCTATATATCTTCACTTAGGGCTTGCCGCCAACTTGCAATTAAAATGACTATCATAAGTTGTGAAATAATGTTATAATCATCTCATGCTCCAAGTAGTTGATATTACTGATGAAGGGCCAATTCATTCTAGTAATATCCTATTTTGTTGAGCTATTTATGGGATTATTTATGAATTATAAATGATTTGTTTATGATTTTGGTGCAGATATCATAAACACATTATAGGGGTCACCCTCCTGGGTCTTGCAGAACCCAAAGTGTAGGAGGTTATATACTGTTTAAAATCCTCGTCAGTTGGTCCAAGTCCTCTGAGCTGCCCTTGACTGGAATTTGGTAGTTCCATAGGTAGAATAGGAGACAAACCTGGTTTACAAGAAAAAACACCAACAGAACTATCATTCAATTATTCCCAGAATCGACCATAGCAGAACCAGAGGTAGCTTTAACCAGTGTTCCTGCACCTCCCCAGTCTATGTATGTGTACTCGGGAACGGCGTTGAGCATGGCTATGTGCCTAACCCCCTAGTGGATGAAGTGAACTACATGAAGGAGTAGATGCGAACCATGACAAATGAATTAACTAGTATGAAGTGGCAATAGTATAGCTACCAGAAGCTTGCTTACCAAAACTACCAAGGTGAGAAGGATCCTTTCCAATCGAGCCAATGGCAGGATAGATCGTACAGCAATACCCAAGCTCAACAGAACAATCAGGTCATCCTTGTGACTATGTCGATGCATACCATCTATCCTAGTTCAAGCAAAGAGCTAGTAGTAGGACAAAACAATCTTCTTGAGGAGACTAATCCATGGTGCTTCCCTTGCAATGATGCACACATTCCCCAGAATTATCCACAAGGGAATTTACAACAGAGGATAGCAGAGCAATGTAGTCAAGGCATCATGCCTGATCACGGAGGTCATACACATGCCTCTCAGCAAATGGAGAATGCAGTTCTCACTACTCAAATGCAAGGAATGTCTATAGAGCAGGAGCTAGAAATAGCTCCAAACCAGGCACTCTTTTCTTGGATGAAAGGAGAGGAGTCACCATTCCCGAATGACATTCTAGCGACCCAATTTTTGCAAGTACAATCAAATTACAATACTCATTCCAAGCAGAGGCTCACTAGATAATTCATGTCTTTGTAGACTAAATGGTCACCTAATACAATGCCCATTCCATTGGAAAATCTATCATCATTTCCATAGTAGTCTAAGGTGGTTGTTCCCAGTCCCACGAATCCACCTCCTCTGAAAGCAAGAGCTCCCATGGCCACCCCGGTTGTTGCCAAATAGTCAGATGTACCAGTTGCAAGACAAAAGGAGAAAGCTACCATAACTCATCAATCACGAACACCATTGAACATGGTGGAACAACTAAATAAATCCTCTGCTAATGTTTCTTTGTGGGATATCCTAGCCATCCCGGAGAAAAATTTGTTATTACAAAAGGCATTATCAGGAGAAGAAGACATGAAGATGCTTGAGCAGCCCTCAGAAGATAAGACATCCAAGCCAGACCTAGATAAACTTTTAGCAAATCAACCAAAAGAAAATCAAGTCGAAAAAGAGAGTAAGCCTAAACCCAATCCTTTCTTTCTAACACTTATCATTGGTAACAAACTACTGCATAATTGTATGATTGACTCTAGTGCTAGCAACACCATCATGCCTAAGCAAGTAGCTGAAGCTCTGTGACTCGAATATAAGCCTCTAAAGAAGGGAGTCATGAAACTTGACGGGAACAAGGTTGAAACCATCGGAGTAATCAAAGGATTGTATATGACATTGTTTGTGTGTCCCAGCATTACTGTGAATCAAGATACTGTGCTCATTGATGTCCCTCCTTTGTTTGAGATATGTCTGTCTCAAGAATTCACTACAAATTTTGGAGGTTACCTAGCATTGGACTGGTCACACCTGATCCTAAGAAGCAAACATGGAGCCAAGATGAAGTTATTTCTGAAATCTTTGAATTCCGAACATGTGGTTGATGAAGCCATGATCAATTTTGAGGTAGCACATACCTCAATCACTTCCAAAGAGATTCTCAATTCCAAACTCCTTGAGGATGAAGAAGCTGCGCTCCCAGATAGAGAAAGAAGAATCTTTTTTAAATGAATTCATAGACACATATCCTTTTGGAAACTATCATGCACCTGGGCTAGGAACATACGTCATACATGAAGAGGACCAAATAATGTTCAGAGTGACTAAAGAGTTTGGAGGTGAAGGGTCCACAAAGTTATGGACCTTGCACTTTGATGGAGCAAGATACAGAGTAGGATTCGATGCAGGAATATGTTTAATATCTCCATCCAAAGAAATCACCTTAAGGTTTTACCATTTCCAGTTCGCGTTCTTGAGTAATGAAGCAGAATATGAAGGACTTGTCCATGGTTTCATTTTAATAGAACAAATGGGTGCAAAGTGAATACGGGTTTTCAGAGATTCAGAATTGGTGGTCAACCAAATCTGAGGGCTATCTACTACCAAGAATGTTTGTATGTGATCATACTGACATAGGGTTTGGGATTTGATTGAAGGCTTCAAAGCATTCAACATCCAAGCCATACCTAGAGAGAAGAACTCCAAAGTAGGCTGAATGGAAACTGTTAGATCTCAATTTGAGCCAGCTTCTAAGTTAATTAACAATAAACATCCAGTGTGAGTGTGAGTGTAGCCTGCAGTCCCAAATAGTGATCAACACTAGAAATTTGTTGATAGTGATGCTCATATCACATCATTTCTCCAGTTCTCTAGAGAATTTTCCAACCAATTACAACCGAAGATTGTTGAGGCCTATGAGGATCAAGTAATCTAGCTTAAATCAAACAAGCTCCCTAGGGGTCTAGTTACTCTCGAGACTATTCCTATTTACACATCATAGAAGATAAAAAGCTTAAGGTCAGAAAAGGAGTCTCGTAGAAGAATAAAGAAAGGTTGAAACATTTTTGTGAAGAGTATCTGAGTGTGGTAGCATGGTCATATGATGATCTTAAGGCATATGATGTTGGGATTATCCAACACACCATTGATCTACTAGAAGGAGAAAAACCCATACATCAAATGTAGAGGCCAGTAAATCCAAAGATCGAGTCGCTAATGTCATAAGAATTAAAGAAGTTGATTGAATCTCGGATAGTGTTCCCGATCAAACACAGCACTTGGGTGTCTAACTTGGTGCTAGTCTAGAAGAAGAATGGTGATATATGGTTGTGCATTCACTTATAAGACCTGAATAGAGCATTCCTGAAGGACCACTACCCCCTGCTTTCCATGGAGCTAATTCTACAAACAGTTGTTGGTTCCGAGATGTTTTCAATGTTGGATGGTTTCTCCGACTATAATCAGGTTTGTGTAAAAGAGGAGAACCAACACAAAACGGTGTTTACTACCAAGTGGGGGACATACGCTTATGCTAAAATTCCCTTCATACTTTCAAATGTCAGAGCCACTTTCCAACTATCTATGGACATTGCTTTCAGGGATTTGATACATACAATTATTCTTATTTATCTAAATGACCTGACGGTGTTTTCAAAATTTGTTGAGAATCATTTTGATCATCTCGAGCTTGTCTTCCAGAAATGCCAAGAGTTTGGGATTTCTTTGAACCCAAAGAAATGTGTGTTTAGGGTCCCACAAGGGAATTTTTTGGGTTATTTCATCTCGAAGGAAGGTATTGCCATTGATCCAGAAAGGGTTAAAGTGATCAAGGAACTCCCTCTACCTGTCAACAAAAAAAGAGTGCAATAGTTTTTGGGAAGGGTTAACTTCATCAGCCGGTTCATATCAGACTTCGCAGGGATCATTCAGCCCATCACCTTGATGTTGAAAAGAGACCAGGTTTTCAAATGGACAGCAAAAGCTAGGAAAGCTTTTGAATAGATTAAAGAGGTCATCTCTTATGCTCCCGCGTTGGTTAATCTGGATTTTTCGAAAGACTTCCTTATGTATGTCTTTGGTGGTAGCATGAGTATCACTACTGTCCTGATGCAGAAGGATGATGAAGATAAAAGAGAATCACATATTGCCTTCTATTTGCACACTCTAAAATATTATGCAATGAAGTACAACTTTGTGGAGAAGCAAGCTTTTACTATTTTAAAGGGGCTGAAGAATTTCTAACACCTCATATCATGCAACAAGGTGATTTTTTGTGTGTCACACCCTAGTGTGTGAGAATATATTATGGAAGGTGAAATCACTGAGAAGCGGGCTAACTAGATAACCAAAATTATTGAGTATGACATCGAGATCAATCCTTTCATGACTGTGAAAGGGAAGGGGTTGTGTGAATATTTGGCTGAAAACAATGAAGCAATTACTAAGTTTGAAGTCTTGGAACCCGTGCTGCTAAATGAAGAGAGTTCCAGAGATGATTGGTTGGATGCCAAAATTAATTTTATGCAAATAGGAAGGTATTTGCCTAACCTCCCCCCATTTAAAAGGCATTTTTATCAATTGCAGAATAATGGTTATGTACTCTTGGAGGGAGTTATTTTCAAGAGAAACTTCAATGGCATCTTGTTAAGATGTGTAACACAAAAGCAATCAAAAAGGATATTGGAGAAATACCACAGTGGCCCAACTAGAGGACATTTTTCAGAAAAAAAAACTACTACAATCAAGATTATGTGTGTTGGTTATTTTTGGCCTACGTTATTTAAGGACTCGTATTCATTAGTGAAGTCTTGCAACGAGTTTTAGTTTTTTGTTGGGAAAACAAAAAATGTTGCCATGCCACTGAAACCAATTGTAGTGGAAGATCCATTTGCTCAATGGGGTCTTGACTTTATTGGCATGATCAATCTATTTTCATCAGCTGAGCATACGTGGATCCTAATGACAATTGACTATTTCACCAGATGGACTGAGGCTGTACCATTGAAGAATGCAACAAAGGCAGAAATTGTGAACTTCCTAGAGGAAATGGTAGCCAGTTTTGGCCCACCAAATAAAATTATCTCAAATAATTCCAAAGCTTTTCTCGGCTCCAAAATCAATCAATTTGCATTAAAATATGGATTCTTCCTAAAGACATCCTCCAACTACTACCCACAAGGAAATGGCCTTGTCAAATCTACAAACAAGAATCTTCTTTGGATGATCAAGAGAATAGGTTCAAAACATCAAAGGGAGTGGCATAAACACCTCCAGACAGCACTATGGGCAGACTGTATCACACCCAATAAAATATTGAAAACATCTCCTTACGAGATAGTATACAGGAAGGAGGCACTATTGCCAATTTCTATAGAAATCCCTACAATCCAACTACTCAAGTCTCTTGAGATTGAGCAAAATGGAGCAATGGAGGTGCGGTTTTCAGAATTACTTGAAGTTTAGGAGAAAAGAGAGCATGCTCTCGAGGCAATGACCAACTTCCAGTAGGTGGTAAAGAGATGGTTCGACAAGAAAATGTCTGACCAAGGTCTACAATGTGGAGACTTGGTGCTCAAGTTTAACGAGCACATAGCAAAGCCCATTCAACATGGCAAGTTCGATAGTCTCTGGGAAGGACCATTCAAAATCACATAATGCAAGCAACACAACTTTTTTGAGTTGGAAACAATAGAGGTCGAGGCTTTGGGTATTCCAGTTAATGGAATACACCTCAAAAAATTCAATTAGGTCAACTTTTGCAGTAAGTATGTAAATATGTGTATATTTTCCCTGCTTTGTTAGTTTTGGGTCATTCTCAGTGCTTTCTTAAGATCAAAAACCATATTGATGCAAGGAATTGAATTAAAATGAAGAAAGGATCCAGAATATAGAAAGATACATATATTGTATTAATTATAGAGATATTTACATCTGTATACATGTTGATTAATAGGGCCCTTAGTCGTGTTCCAAAATACATATATATATTGTCACTAACAAAGTGTTGCAAAGAAGGTTTCAAATACAAAATAAAAAAGAGGAAGGATCTTCTTGATGCCTCTCAGGCATTCAAAGGTTCGGCGATGGCAGCAAGTGGTGCATGATGAGGAAACACCATCCTCTCAAGATTCTCATACCATTGCACCTTGTGAAAAGGTTCGACGTTGTGCATCCTCATCAGAAAATGGCAGGTGGCACGGACTTTGTGGCAATGTTCCTCATGAGTTTCAAGCTCAAAGCCACATAGAAAGGGCCTATTCGGCATAGGTCTTCTTTCCTCGATGAGTCAGAATAGGTTGTGAACAGATGGAATTCCACGGTCGATCTCGGCAGCTCTCACAACATTCTCCAACCCCTCCAAGTAGCATTTGGGAAACACCTATTTTGGTAGCTTTAGAATCTTTCTCTTAGAAACACCAATTTCTAACAGAGAAGCTACAAAGTGGGAACTGATATTGGTATTCACTCTATACTGGTCATCGTATTCTACGCAGTCCTAGCCTAGGCACCCACTTTATGGCTTTTACATACAAAAGTTTCATCATGCTAGTCATTCATTTTAGATGCCTACACCTAATTTTTCCTAAGAAGGTGGCTTGAGTCTTCTTGCATGTAAGCCTAATTGGTGTTTCCATGACTACCACCACTCTCACTAAATAATGAAACTACCAACAATGTCTTAGGGCCAATTGCTAAGAAATGCTAAGTGAAAATATGAATTGCCAAAGTGCCAAGGATAATTTTTATAGATGGGAAAAGGCCTCCCTAATTGAGAAAGGTATGTTTATGTCAAAGGAAAATGGTATGAGGAGCCTAACAAGCAGTATTGTAGTGTGCGAAATAATGAAGATAATCAAATGCATTTTCAACTTGTTCAAACTAAACCTTTGTTTAGAAGGACGTGAGGAAGCCAATTGTCGCCATATAGAATTTTTTTGTCCTAGTTAAATCAAAGAAAATATTTCAAGATGAATTCATAGGTTGGTGTGCTTGATTACAATCAAGTAATCAATAAATGCAAAAGCTCGTGAAAAAATATGGTGATGCTGATTTAGTACTTTTTCCAAGAAAAACTAAGAGTCGTTGTATGTGAGATCATATCTCTTAATGTTTGTAATCTTTTGGAAAGTGGGTGATCTCTTTGCATGCACGAAAGGGTTAGTGGTGTATGGCATAACCAATCTCAAAAGATAATGTGTACCCTTGCTAATCCTATATTCTCAAAAATCAAAAATATACTTAGGAGCATTGTGCGGAGGGCAATAATTGTGCAAGGTTGGAAAAGTGTGTAACCACTTGAGTCATTTGCAAAGATAGAGAAGTTTTTTCAAAAAACTAAGTTGCAGAGTTCTTTGAAGGCATGAGTAAAATGGATGAAATTGTAGAGAGTTTGGCTCATCTCATCGCCACCAAAAGCATTTAAGAATGAAGGATGTAGGTGCCTTGAGTGAATATTTACGCCCAAGCTTCTTATGCAACTCTAGGCATTCTAGCTAAGCCTTCATGGCCCTACACTAAGCTGGCAGACTAGAAAGTGTTAAACGTGGTTTCTCCTAGAAACCAAGCTTTGGTGTCAGAAGATTAGGATAATGTCTGAGATCCGGAGTTATCTCAAAACTTCAAAATTTTAAGAAAGTTTGCATGCAAAAATATTAAAAAGATCAATGATCATTTTCATAGTCGATTGTGGAACTATGGGCTTCCTCAGTATATGGTCCATTTGGTACAACATTGTCCAGAAATTGTTGTTGCCTGTGCTAAAAAAATTGAAGCTCGGACAGGAATTATAAGCGGTCATAATTTCAGGGTGGTAATCTGTCACCAGGCTCTCTAGGATATGTTGTATATTCCTCTTAATGCTCTTGAGGGTGTTGAGGATTTCAATATTTCCAGACTGCAAAATTACTGGAGAATGCTTAGGTTAGCGCAGCAAATTTTTTAATGCTGAAACGAGTAAACCATCTGATAACTCCATCCCTCCTAGATTCCCTCTTAGTCTGGTTGATTTTAAAGTAGGTTCGGCTTCCATCTTCTCTATGTTAGCATTGGTGTTTGGATTGGATATAGATAAAGAATTCTTAGACTTCTAGATGATTCTACACTTTATGTTGAAAAAGAATAGCAAGGCTTCGTTGATGGACTACACGAAGGTCATTGTGGAAGGGATGTGTCAACAATTGAGGGAGTTTGAGCCTAGTTCCAAGTTTAGGTATTCTTCTTTCTTGACCTACATGATTTTACATCACAATCTATATTTTTCCTGCAATCTCTTCCCCTGATAGTATTTGACAAGAATGGAGCTAGAAAGCCAGTTTCGACATGGACTCCTGTCCTCTCCAAAAATTTTGATTATTACGCATTCCTAGCTCTGAATTTAAGAGCTTTGGATCATAATGGAGGCGGTATTTTTGCTTGCTTGACACATAGTTACATATCATGGATGAGAGGCCTTGTACCACCTTGTGATTGGTTCTTTGGGTTAGATTTTACAATGCTCTGGGTGCAGGGTTTTGTGTGAGAGCCTTTTTGTCTCCCATGTTTTGTTTCAGATAGGATACTGGCCTTGGAGGTTTTCAGGCAGTTGTGTAATATTGAGAATTATTACTGGGGAGGAAAGCATCTAACTTCCTATTTGACGCTGCCAATCATGTTTGGCTATGTATTATTAGTCAAGAAGAAGAATTTGAGGGTGAACAGTTTCAAAGTATTGTACTCTAAGTCGAGTCACCTTGGATTGGTGGTTATCTATGATACATGGTGCTATAATCTAGAGGGTAATTTGGCAGAGATATGCATTAAGATCTCTCACTAGCCTAGGTCATTTTGGGACCCTCAGAGAAATTTAGATGAGGGAAACAAGAGATTATATGTCGGCCTTGAATACATCCCTTCTAGCTCAAGTTGACCATCTTGGCTGATTTTTTATCATATAATGGCGAAGCCTAACTCTGACCACAAAATAAATCAATTCCTCTTCAGCTAGTTAAGAAGGCTCTATTGGAAGCCTAAAAGAATTAAAGATTTCTAGATTTATAGGCAAGAGATAAAGAGGACTAATGGGCTCTTCTAGGAGGTGGATTCAGACAACCAGTTTGATGATAGTTAGTGCTGCAAAAATTCAGATAGTGATGATTCTCCCAACCCTTCGAGTTCCGAGAGGGTCGGTGAGGTAGAAAGTGTAGTTTTAGAGCATGAGGAAGAGGTAGCCCAAAGGGCTCCCATAATTGAGGAAGATCCTACACAAAGAGAGACATTTAGTGGATGACAATTATAGCGTGAAGACTCCTCAAATATGCAGTTGTCAGAGCCTACTAGCTCCTCTAGATCGGGAACGAAGAGATTGAGATCTTTTGAACACCATCGAAGGGTTATTTTGGACCTAGATGATTCTTTGGAAGAGAAGAGACCACGAATGGAGGAAGCTGGAAGGAGAGAAGAGGAGTGGCATGAAGAGGTAGTTGTATCTACTACAAATCTTTAGGAAACTCAGGTATATTTTTCCCCTTCTTCTCTCTCTTCTATGTCTTTACTTTCCTCTACGTCCGCTTCTGTCGTATCATTCATGCCAGTTGTTCCTATCACTGGTCACCTAGGGCAGGTCAACATTATTTCCCCTAGGGGTCCCCTTTCATCTCCTCATATGTCTACTACCCATGAGGCACAAGTAATGCTAACATATCCTGACCCTCTGAGTCAGCAGTTTATATCCCCGAGACCCAGCATGTCGGTAGGTGCTTCCCTGACCTTTACTCCTACCATGTTTTCACCATCTCTAGGTAGTCAATTTATCCCACCTTTTTCCTCGGAAATTATTACTAGACCTAGCAAGTATGCTGGTACATTGAACACGTTGTCATTCCCATTAGCAGTTCCCTGGTAGTTCCCTTTTGCTGGTGGACTGGGTATTTCATCACATGAGTATTTATCATAGGTGGATGCAAACAAAAGTTCTTGGGCTATCCGAATATAGAAGAGGAGGGAAAAGGATGCAAGCAGACAACTAGAGCCCCTTTTACAAACTATGTTCAAAGAAATCCAAAATTCGTTGACGTTTGCAAATGTAACACCTAATGTCATCAAGTCGATCGGAGAAATGCAGCCAAATTATTATTCTGTCAATGTCGTAGGGCTTGATTTGCAACAGGCTCATCCATAGGATAAGGTTGATTTGATGGAGGAAACCCAAAGGGTGGTGACAACTAATTTCCTCAAGCTCAGTCGCCAGATGAAGAAGAAGGATGAACAAATAAAGGAGTTGAAAGGAAAACTAGAGATCTAGTCTAATAAGCATAAGGCCCGAGAGGTCAAAATCAATCAACTACGGAGTGAGAGGAATTCTTTTGAGGGAAAATTCACTGAGCTTCAGGCTTTGGGTGAGGAGGTTGTTTCATCCCTGTGGAGAGAATTTGAGCAATTCCAAATGATAGACACGACCCTCTGTGATGAATTGAGACAAGCGAGTGATGGTCTGAAATAGCTCCGCTAGAGTACCAATGATGAAGCAAATGAAATGAATGTTGCATCGGAGTAGGAGATAGAAAGGAAAAAGCAAGTCGAGGTAGCCTTGAGGGAGAAGGAGAAAAAATTAATACTCTGAGGAATCAGTTTTCAGCCCTAGAAGGAAGCATTGCAGAGTTGAAGGTGGATTTGAGCAGCAAGGCTATGGAATTAGACCTTTTGAGATCCCAACCTCTTGCATCCCAAATGAAATCATTAGAAATATTCAAAGATTTGCACGCATCATATTGGGATAAGGTTAAGACACTATGCCTTACCTTTCATCCCACTCTCAAATTTATCGCATAGGCTACCAATCTATGCGGAGTTGTTAGTGAAACAACGCAACGGGTGCAGGAAGTGACTTCTGATAGAGTTTCAGAGGCCAAGCAATTGCTAGGAAAATTGTATACAGCTTCTGATGATGCGTTGAGAAGCATGGGGATCAAGGACCAGGCAGGAGTGGCCATGAGCATGAATGTTCCCATCTCTATGCATGAGGCCACCCAGTATGTCAGTGAGTGCAGAGCAAAGCTGGCTCAGATTACCTATGATATGTGGGCAAAATTTCCCCGCCTAACTCAACGAGGGCTTCCATCACCCTTCATGACTAATCAAATAGTGGCAGGCATAGAACACATCATTGAAAAGATTAAGGAGAAAAAGAAAGATTTATCAATTTTCCAGTCCTTCGATCAATCTCTGACTGCCACAAATATTGAAAACATGGTGCATCAGTTGGCACAGCTCTTCTTCCAACTTGATTCTAAGGCAAAGGTATCTAGTGGATTTCCTTTTAAGGCAATTATTGATCTAAACATGGCGCATGAAAATCTGCACACTCTCTCTACACCATCAAATAAAGTCTGGATGTCCCTTCAGGCTGCCCTCTCTAAGTTGTGAGTGAGTTGTCCAGCGGGTTGGATTGGTCTACAAAACCGTGATCTAGAGTTCTTCATTCCGTGAGTGAAATGTCCCTATGAGTCACTAAGCTATGAATATTTATTCATTCACCGCTTTTTCCTTCGCGGTTTATTTTACTTGCACTTTGCCTTTGTATTTTGGTATTGCTCGTAGCTTTTTGGCATCCACCACGTGGCATCCTATTAGAGCTTTCTTTTGGGGCGTCTCTTTTCCTTTTGTCGAGATTCGTTTGCTTGACACATCGCCTTCGCTAGTTTTCCTTCCGATTGGGAGTTTTCCGCGTGGCACTTGTTCGTGCTTTTGTTATCTCGGGTTTGACGTTTGTTGCAATGGTCTTTGTTCTAATGTCATGTGTTCTCTCCTCCTACTGCTACGTGGCCCATATCTCCTCGGGATGTGCCTACTAGAGTGCTACTAGAAGCATCTTTTTTTTGGCTTCGGCATGATAAAATCTTGATCGTTGATGGCTTCATGGAAGTATCTTTCTTGTTGGGGTCTTCAGGCGATGGGTTGGCTTATTTAAGTAGCCTTTTCTTCATTTTTATGTTGGTTGTTAGATGGATGATATTTTCCCGAGCACTGGGAATTAGCCTCTATAGTGTTTACTATTAAATTTGAACTCACAGAATGTGCCATTTTGTTCGGCCTTTCTGTTTTCATGTATTTGATAAAACATTAAACTGTGCTTGTATTTTCTGAAGCATTTGAGCATCTGTTCCTAGCTTTTGAAATCTTTATGCAGCCTAGTGTAATATAGATCATGTTGCTAATCTTTTGTGTTCACTTATGTTGTATGAGTTATATTATGCAAATGGTTTGATGTTCTTATTTTTTCAGTGTTGGGAATCATCTATTTGATATTTGCTAGTTATTACTGGAGCCTTTGTTTCAGCATTGTGCTTACTCATTTCATTTATGATATGGTGCATCGCCTTAGCTTAGGTTTGTTTATTTCAATTTTATCTCCTTCCCCTTTTTCTCCCCCAGTTAGAAAAATGAAGAGCCAACTTCGATAAAACCCCGGAGGTTATTTAGCTATGCACACAAATCCCCCAATAGCTAATTTTCCCATAAGGTCGTTGCCTGCAAAATTTTGCGTCAACACCTAGATTAGAGAAACCCCATACATTTCATTCCCATTGTCGATAAAAATAGCACCCAAAACCTAGACCCCTAGTCACTATAGATTTCATTACATATCATCCCAACTCATGCCATCATTACCAGGGAACACAACATGATAAGCCAACTGAATGGAATTGACATGTTCACCCCAGAAGATAGACCATTCATTAACACTGGTAAAAAAATGTACAAAAAAGGATCCCTTCAACGCCATCAATCAACAAGTGCACCCATAGCTTGCAGATATTCATAGAAGAGGCCCCTCTAATCAGCCCCATTCATTGATTCTAGATATAGGAGATGTTTAAGGAAAATCACAGCACACAAAGCATGAGCCCTATGTTTTTTTTTAAGAATTCCCTTTGATATCTAGAAGAAAGGGATATCGCTTCACATGGCTTCTCAAAATGAAAACCCTGTCCATGTCTCATGGTCAAGGCAAACCCATACCTGGCTCAACTATGATCAAGACCTCAATTCCACCAAGAAGATTATCCATCACCAGGTTGCGAGAAATTAGGAGAACCATTTCCTTAGGGAGTTCCAAATCTAGGAGCAAAACCATGAAGAAAGACACAATTTCCATGTTTTTGCGGTAGTGATCAAAAGATATAAGAAGCTCCTACCCTAGTATTAGTTTGTAGGCTTCGATTTCCAAAGATTTCCACTCCACAAAAATAGACCACAGTCAGCTATCGGTGATACTTCCCAAGAATTCCTAGAGCTTCCTTGAATCCATGAGCCTAACCAGAGTCTCCATCTTCTCTCCAACACCATTGATATGTCAAATGAATCACAAAATGTGTGAGTGTAAATGCAATAATTTAAAACTAAAAATACAATCATCTCAAGGATGCCTATGGTGCCATCCTGGACACATGGAGGAAAAGGAACAGACAACACCATAAATTGTCATATTTTCCTCGTACTACTCCAACTTGGAAGATGTCCTGAGCACAACTCAATGACATGTAGGAAGCCCTGTCACCCCCACCAAGTTGCCATGGAATATTTTCATTGGTGAATTAAACCTATTTTCAAACCAATTAAAAAATTTCATTAGTAAATTAAACCTATTTTCAAGCCAAAAAAATTATTTTGTTGGTGAATTAAACTTGTTTTCAAACCAAAAACATATTTTTGTTGGTGAATAAAAAATGTACTCTAACCAATAAGATATTTTCATTTGCAAATTAAACATTTTTCAAACTAATAAAATATTTTCATTGGTGAATTAAACCTATTTTCAAACCAATTCATTTTTTTTCATGGCGAATTAAATTGGTATGCCAATAAAAATCATAGTGTGGGTGGTGAAAATATCAAATGCTATATATTGTTCTATTCTAGGAAAAAAAAATTGCACACCCAAATTCCTACATAAAGTCTCCAGAATGGAGACAAGTGCCAACATATTATAAGTTCTGATCAAAAGTGAGCAAAATTTGTTGTGACTTGTTAGTGGATATTGATAATTATTAAGCTATAGCAAACCACTTAATTCTCTTATACTTTCAATGCTTCAAAGTACTAGTGCAACTTAATTAATACAAGTTATAATATTTAATAAGTTAATAAAACATTAATATACTTATAAAATTAACATTAATGTATGTTAAGCAGAAATGTGCAAAATTTCAAATGGAGGCGTAGGCGCAGAAAATAGGTGACACCACCAGGGTGTGGTGGGTGGCACGAAGATCTCTCATAATGGAAACTCCAAGGGTGTGTGCAAGGTTAAGACATGACTGGCTCAAGCTTGGGCATCATCTAAGCTCCCTCCTGCTTCTTCGTCAGCCTCTTCTCCTTCCCCCGTGGCCCCACTCATTATCCATCATTGTCGTAACAGGAAAAACCCCTTTCATGAGTGCTCTGAATTTTGCAAATCGCAGGTGATCCCGAATCCTCCCATTTTGCCAACTTTCCCTGATGAGGCTTCTCATGTGCTTGATCCCATGTAGGTATGTTACCTGGGGGATTCGAATGTCTATCTTTCAGACTCCCCTATTGATTTCCATATTTATAATGTCTGTCTAGAGGCATTTGTGGATGATATTGGGAAAAAATCCCTTATTGTTCATTGCTTGAGCAAGAGGCCCCCGGTGGATCAATTTTTGGATTGGATGAAAGCCTCCTAGAATAGCATCTCCATTTCGATGATCGAAACCCTCAATTTTGGTTTTTTTCTGATTTGTTTCAACTCTGTGGAGGATCACTCATTTTTCATGCAAAAGGGCCTGTGGGTTTTTGGGCAATCCGGCCTCATTTTCCGAGATTGGTCCCCATTTTTTTATCCTGCTTTTGCCAAGATCACTATGGCTCCCATTTGGATCAAACTGTATAATATTCCACCGATTATGTGGGTGCATGAGTTAATTAAAGACATGGTTGATCATTTTGTCACCTTTGTGAAACTGGATCTAGGAGCCCCCCATAGAAAATTCACTAGGGTTTGTGCCATCATAGATATCTCTAAACCTGTGCATCACTCGGTTTTGATCCACTCAACCTAAGGCACCTGGACTCAATTCCTCAACTACGGAGGTCTACCTTTCATATGCTTCTGTTGCAATAGGTTGGGGCATAAAATTGTTGGTTTTTCTTCTCCCATGTCTGCAACTGCTCAAAATTTCAGTCTCAAAGATGGGTTAAAAATTTAGTCACTCTTGATGCAGAGTTCATTTGGTGCAATCACGGGAGGTTCATGGCTGCCTAAGAGGATCCCAAACCTCCTCCTATGGCCCCAATTGTGGCCTCTAATGTGTTGGTGAAACACTCCTCTGTGCTAGTTGGTGCCCCTTGCAAGGCTCTTGCCTCCCTTTTGTGTGGGGCCCCTTGCGGGGACCCAAACCCTCCTCCTAAGGGTGACAGCATTGGCTCGGATTCAGACGGTTCCTATCCATTTTTGGACGGCTTGGATGAGGACTACTCAGAATTCCTAGAATTTGACAACTTGTTTGTTCCTGCTAATGTTTTCTCCCTTGCCTAGTCTACTAGCACCATATCAAAACCCAATTTCCCTAAAAATTAAAAAAAGGCGCAAATTTGAGGCTGAGAAGTTTCGCATCGAAGGTAGAAATGTTGTGGAAGATGGAACACAGTGGAAAATGGATTCCCTCCTCACTCAGATTATGAGGAAGGGAAAGAACACTAAAATCTCTTGATTGGTTCCCTTTGGGGTGTTGGTTAGGCTGGTGCTTTGATTAGTGGTGCTCAACTTTCTGATTTTTGTTTTCAGTGTTCTCTTCTATTTTGGTTGTGTGACAGCTCCTTCTCTGAGAATCCTTTTTTCTTATTCCACTGTCTCCTTTTTTTGCTCCCCATTCATGGGTCTGAAGCGTTATTTCTTATTTTTGATCTTTATACTAGGTGTTGCCCCTTAGTAGTGATTTATCTACGAAAAAAAAAATTAACATTAATGTACAAAAATATTTTACCGTTTGATGAATGTTTAATGGATGGTTGTAGTTGCTTTCTAGAAGGAAATGTCTTAAGTGCTAGACTTGTGAATTCAAACCTCCAGAATCACCCTATAACCATTAGATTTGCAAAGATCAATGGTTGACCTTCTATTTAGGTATGTTATTACTTATTAAATAACTTAAAGTCATGACTCAATTTTTGTGAAATAATATTGTCATTTGTCACATCAACATGTGTGTCTTGTGGTAAATTAAATGTTCAAGTGTTGAGTATATATATCTTCATTATATATATACTTCACCAACTTGATGTTCTCCATATCATTTATAACAAATTTACTTTCTCTCTTCTATATTCACAAATTTTTTGTGATATTATGGAGTCTTCATGATGATTCATGCTACCCAATTTTTTTTGGGGAGAAATGAAGCAACAATGTATACAATAGACAAAATTTGGGTAGGGTATTCACTATTCCTTGTGTGTCTATTGAGGAGGATATAAGAATAATTTTGGGTAGGGAATGGCTTCAAAATAACCCCCATGCTCTATTTTTTGAGGTAGCTTTTGCTTTCTTGTCGAGTTGTATGGACATTTTGTTGGATAAAGAGTTGGGGACGATGTTGGCAATATGTAATTTTCAGCCTTTCCTTTACTCTCTTTCTTCATTGGAGTTGGTACTTGAGCATTATAATTTTGAATTTGGGTTAGCCCCTCTTGGTGGAATTTTTTCCAAAGTTGAACTAGCTTCTTCTACAGTGCAATCTCTTTCCTTGTGCTACGACAAATGAATCATTGTTGATTCTAAAGTTTTGGAGGAAGGATTTGGGTGATTTCCTTTTCATCTCTACTCTTACTTTATTCAATTCAATTCACCTCCTACTCAAACACTCAGTTTAGGGCCTCCATGGACCATCATGATCCTCTGCTACCAATCTCCTCTACTAATGGTGTAGACACTTAAAATTGACTTGATCAATATCATGCATCTAATTTGATTTACTAAAACCATTTTCATCTTGATTTGATCATTCTTGTCTCTTTAATTGAATAGTGTTAATTGTTTAATTAAATTCATCATTTTCTTATATTAATCAGATAATCAATATTATTAGGTTAATTCACCCCTTTCGAGCTAATTTTCATCCTATTTGATTAAATAATATAATTATTTAATTAAATCCCTTAATTCATCTTATTTGATTAAATAATATTAAGTGCTTAATTAAATGGTATAAATCCTATTTTTTAATTAAATGATCTAATTGTTTAATTCAAATCCCAAATTCTCTCACCTTGCACAATTAAATAGTTTTCTAATTATTTAATTGAATAATTCCTCCAACTTCTCCCACTTGCAAGAGAATATTCTTAGGGAATATTCCTCCAATTCAAATTCAAATATTTCCCACCAAATAGAAATATCTTCCAACATTCTTCCTAAAGTTAAGGGACTTGTACATTCTAATTCAATTATATCCCTTCATTAAATTAAATGATCCATGTCAATATTTAATCACATCCATGGATTTGATCATTGATCCATGTCATTCTCTCACATTCATTTCTATCCATTGATTAGCCAAACCAATCCTAGTCATTGATTCATCTAAAAATCCTATAAATAGCCCTCATTTTTATGAGTAAATCATCCATAAATAATTTGAGTAATCATACTATAGCCAATTTCATCCTCATTTTGAGAGAATTTTATCCATTTCCATCAATTTCAACATTAGAGGTCATCAAATCTTTGCTTCAACAATGGGATTAGGAAAGGGATGAGCATTTCATAACAATTCAGCACTAATCCCCCAATGGTGTGAGGTATACTTTTGTTACATTAGGCTTTCTATATCATGTTAATGTTATTTCATGTTTAATGGCTTCCTAATTAGCATTTGCAAGAATTTCATTGGGAATATGATCTAGTTAGGTTAATTGCTTAGTATCTTAGTTGATTCTTAGCATTAAATTAATCTGATATTATTTAATGTTCACAATTTTGGCATGCCCAATGGGACCCTTGTCCCTAATTTTCTACTTTTTTGTGAAGTTTTTCAAACTTTGTAGGACTAGAGGTAGAGTGGCACTTTCACAATCAACTAGTACGACACATTTGCAAAAGGAAGTTCCTTTGCATGTAAAGGCTCACACTTTTGTAAACAACCATGCTTTTGTTTAACTTCTCTTTATTTTTGTGTAGGGTTTTTAGGTCATTGCTTTCATAAATAGTCATACTTTTTCATTTCACTAGTGCTTCTGCAACTCAACACAGACATGCTTCTACATTTCATCAGCACTTTTGCATGACAAAGCAATGTTTCTGCATAGAACATTCTGGTGCTTTTATAATAAAACCATAGGCTTAATCTTAGGGTTTTTTTCAAAATTTGAATCAATTTTCTTCCTAACCCTAACTTTTTTCTTGTTTATTACTTGATGTTTTATGAGGCTAACTAATTTGCAGGAAAGCATAAAGTATGGAGCATGGATCAAACTTTCAAAGTGTTTCTTAATACTAAGATATGGATAATCAATTGAAGTCCAAAGTTTTTTTAAACATTTGTGTGAAGTATTTAAGCATTTGATTATTTTCATATACTATTTTGACTTAGAATCATACTTGGTTTGGTTCTTTAATCAATGAACCACAACTATCTCACATATTGATTTTGTGTTTAATCAATGAATACACCTTGTCTTTTGGCTAGATTAAGCACATATCAATTGGGTTAGAAAAGGAACATACAACTTGAACAATGAACATGAAGGCTTAAAATGAATCACATTTATTTTGGTGCAACTTAAAAATAATTTTTTCTTTGTCCAACTTATTTGGAAAATCGGATGTGTATCCTCTCACCTCACACCTAGTGCGATCTTAGGTGAAGAGAAACATCTTGGATTTATGTATATATTCATTTTTTACCCAAGGTTTTGATATGTATCCTCTAATATCATGCCTTGTGTGATCTTGGATGAAGAGAAATAGAAGTTCCTTCTTTTTTCCTTTGAGTATGAGGCCTTCCTTGAGATATATCATGTAATGGAGAACTCAAGGTGACCTCGAGTGGTGTTTAGGGGCATGCTATATAAATTGGTTGAGATTAAAAATTTTAGGTCAAACCATGCATGTAGCACTTTGGTTATCCATGGGTTTCCCAATGGATCTACCGAGAGGTCAGCATTATTCACCTAATACCCACTAAAAACCTATGTTGTAGAGACCTAAGACTTTTGAACAATCTCTCAAAGTGGTGCAATGGAATAGCATTGTTCCATGAACATATTCATCATGTACTAAACATATTTGAGGTTAAAAACACCTTGTAGGGAACTTTTCCTTTCAAGTTAAGATGTGTATTGTGTATGTGCACATACTCTAGTTACTCACTCTATGGGCAGTATTTTATCATGCAGACCTACTTTGAGTTAAACAAACCTGATCTACCCACTAAATAGGTTGTGCAATTTTATGTTTTTTCATGTTGATACCAAGTAACACCATTTAGTGAATTATTGTGGAAGAAGAACACACGCAAATCACTTGATTACCCTATTGAGTCAATTTACATGTTATTTATTGTGTTTTAAAAATTAAAAGTCAAAAAAATAAGTAAAGTGGATATTTTAAAGATCCCTTGAGCTGATTGACGCATTTTATTGATAGTTCAACACTTTTTGCACAAACCAACACTTTCATTTTTGTCAAAATGGTGCTTATGTTTTCACATCAACGCTTTTTCACATATCAGTTCATTTTCTAGGGAAATAAGATATTTGAATAGTGATGCCTTTGTTTGGATAGTCTAGAGATTTTACCAAACATTAGTGCTTCTCCCAAATATCAATGTTTTTAATAGAATAACAGAACAACATTTTTTCTTAATAGTCCAACGCTTTTTCTTAATTTGACCTAATAGCAAACAACTTTCAAACAAAACTAATTGTATTTTTGATCCAAAACATTACATTAATCTAACACTGGCTTAAACAGAGATAAAACCAACTATGGATCACTTATAGCACTCATAAAAAAACACAAAATGTCCATTTTTTTCAACATCTTGGTCTTATCAAAAACCACTTGTCTTGATTCAAAAAATAAGGAAATTCTTTCCCAATATTGTTTTTTATCAAAACAATTTGTGGGTTATCAAATATTGAAACATTATACAAGAGTTCTTTATCAAAATCACTTGATCTTGTCAAAATTATCTCTTACATTTCAATTAGAATTAATCAACACAATCAAACATCAACATCAAATTGATATCAAATATCAACCATCCAAACATTCCACTTCACAAAGAAACTTGAATTTTTTGGCAACAAATGCCTTAGACTAAGTTTTCATCACATCAACTAGTTTAACTTTATATTTAGAAACAATCTATTTCTAGACATATAGTTGGATTGGTATACATATTTTAGGAAAGCTTACCTTGAATTCACAAGTCTATTCTCAAGGTTTACAAGTTCATAAACATCATCATCAAAAGCACACCAAAACTTGAGTATAGATTACTGCTAAAATTGAGAGTTTCACACCTTCATCACATCATCAACATCAATGGTCCAAAACCTATTAGAGGGTATTTTTTATAAAAAATTTAATCAACCAAGGATTTCTATAAATATCATTCACAACATACAACTCCTAGGGTTGATACACATTTTATGGTCACAACAAGATCACAACACAAGAAAAATATGGAAGCAAACCCTAGTGGCTCAAACATACCCATCACAAGTAGTGCTAGTGAGCCTATCTTTGGGATGCCCAATTTCAATCCTAGATGTTTTTCCACTCCACCAAACAATCCACCCCCATCTCAACTATCACAAGAAACAAGGGTTCAAATATATGATATTGTGGACAAACCTCATGAGTTTACCGTTGAAGATTTACTTGAAATGTAACAAGACCCAAGGGTTCATTAAATCATAAACACAATGTTGAGCTTAAACCCTACTCAATACATGTTAGCACTTGCACAAAAAGGAAAAAAACTTCCCTCTAATTTTTATTTGAATACACTTAGGGAATAACCCTTATCAAATGTTGCATCCATGAGTAAAAATGTACCTTTGGTACATAAAATCATTCAATCTATGCCACAAACATCTTCATCACATGTACCAATTCAACCTACAATCACTAGGGTGGATTCAACTAGCCTTACTAGTCAACATGGAAATCCCAAAAGTCTAAATATGGGTATTCAAAACACAAACACCAATGTTCCACCTACATTTCATGGAATTCCTAGTACACAAGGCTCACAACTCATATCACAACAACCTCAAGGTTCACAACTCATCTCACAACAACCTTGGGGTTTTCAATTCACATCAGAACAATCTAAAGGTTATCAAATATCACAAGGGCCTCAAATTCAAATCTAACAACCCCAAGGTTTACAACTCATATCACAACAACCTCGGGTTATTCAAAAACCTCAAGGTCATAAACTATCACAAAATATAGGGTCTCAAAACCAAGGTATTCAACACACATCACATTATCAACCCATGTCCCAACATCAATTATCACAAAATCAAGGAAATCTTCAACCAACATCTCAACATCAATTGGTACCAAATCAAGGTTCACAACAACTATCCCAACATTATGGGTCCAAAAATAAAATGGGTTCACAACATCATGTTTCTAGACAACATAAAATCTTGCAAAGCCTCATATCACAACATCAAACATCCCATCATCAAGTTCAATTTTCCCCTCATCAAAATCAAAATATCTCAAATCAAAATCTTTAACATCATGTGTTTCACAAAATCACAACTTAGTTTCCCAACAACATCAATACCAAGATTTTCAAGGTCAAAATTAAAACATCCCTCCACCATAACACACTCGTCAACACATGCCACAAAATTAATATATCACATCAAATCAATACATGCTACCAAATCAAAACATCATTCCACTTACACAACACATCATCCCATCTCCTCAAATACAAGCTATGATTCAAAAACAAGTTATTGCAGCACAACAAACCTTGAAAGATCAATAACAAGAACAATGATCCTTGCAATCTCAAAAAAAATCACAACAAGCCTTATAAGCTCAACAAGCTTTGAATTATCAACAATAAATTATTACACAACAAAAACAACAAGGCTTGCAATACAACACACAACAACAGCAATATGCTAGTTCTCAACAAAATGTTGTAAATCAACATTCATGTGGACCATATAATACCCCACCACCTTCATCACCTCTAATTCTAAAATATCACACCAATACACAATACACACCATATAACACATATAACAACAATACACCATCATATCAAAATTTAGCTTACAACTTATCCACCATTCCACAATACACAACATATGCTCCACCATTGAAAAATCCTACATACGACATATCTTCACAAATCAAGACACACACAAAAAATCCAAGATATTCAAATGGTTAAAACTAAGAAGTCATATGTAGTGCAAGATTTGTGTCCCTACTCATTTGACTGCAATATCACCATGATACCATTCCCTCTAGGTTTTGAGATCCCTAAGTTTGACAAGTACAAGGGGTGGGGTAATCTAATGGATCACATTAGGGAATTCTATGTGGCATGCACGGAAGTAGAAAATAATGATTCATACTTGATGTGTCTCTTCCCAAGAATTTTGGGAGGCCAAGATATAGAGTGGTTCTCACACCTACCTCTAGGAATCAACATATTACAAGAGATAACAGATCAACTTGTAGTGCATTTCTTCTATAATATTGATATAGACGTAAAATTGGAGGAACTCTATACCTTTAAACAGAACAAGGGAGAACCATTTCCATATTTCTTGCAATGATGGAGACATGGAGCAAGAAAATGTAAATGGCCAATACAAGAGAAGCAACAAGTGGAGATCATTCGAGAAATTTTGGATATAGACTTACCCTTCCAATTAAGAATTAAATGTGTGTCAACATATGAATAACTCATACCTAAAGGCCTTAACATGTAAGGAAGCTAAGATAGTGGAACAACATCCTACACTAATCTTGAGAGTAGAATAATACAAACTTTTACAGATCTTTTCATTTATAGAAACTTAAAAAGAAATAAACATAAATATCATGCATACCACAACACAGTGATTTACATGGGGAAAACCATTTTACGAGAAAATCCCCACACTCCAAAATCCACCCAATATATTATTTAAAAATCACAAAGATTACAATATACTTACAGATAAAAGTTATCATAGGAGTATCACCAACCAGAGATCTAGAGGAAACACGACCACTATCAGACTCTTAGAATACATCACAACACCTAGCCACAATACAACACCATCATAAAATAGGGTCACCTTTTAGGGAAAATCGAGATTATAAAATATCGGTTGTTAGATCTGAGACCTAATGATGAATCGTCTAGATTTACAATAATAAAATATAAATAATTTTTTCCTTTTGGGGGTGCTACCCCTAAACCCTTGTCGGGGCGTGTTTCCCTCAAACCCCCAGTTGATTAGATGATCCCCCCAAACCCCTCATGGGGGGAAACTATTGCCTAGGTGGTTGTCATTGTACCAAAATATTGACCTATTAATGCTTGATATAACTGCCAAATTTATACAAGATCCAAGATCTATAGGAGGTAGTTAAGCCATGTCACAAACCCAAGCACCACACTGCACATTACAATGAGACCAAGGTTGAAACTCTTTCAAAAATCCCCGAGCACAAGTGAGGGGTTCAAACCTATGACCTCGGCTCTGATATCAATTATTTCTCAAGTGACTGTCATTGCACCAAAAGATCAACCTATTAATTCCTAATACAACCGCTAGATTTATACAAGATATAAGATCCACAAGAGGTGGTTAATCCATGTCACGAACCCAATAATCATGCTACACAGCATAAGGATACCAAGGGTGAAACTCTTGCAATAGAAACCCCCCATGCACCCTCGTCACTGACATAGCAACAGTACTCTATGTAATTGCAAGGTTGAGACACATTATCCCAACATAACATTGAAAGGGCCCTCATCACAAAAGGAGCAACACAAAACAAAGATAATTTTCTATCATCTAGTTCCAGTGACAAACCTTGTATATGGGCCAAAAAAAAAGAACATTACTAATGATGTCATTGTTGATGTGAATGTAGTGATAAGTACTCTGCCACAAGAAAATAATCAACAATGAACATACAACCACAAAATAATTACCAGACTATCAACAATGCAAACCCCCCAAGAGGACCACCATCTAGACAAAACAATTACCCACAAAAACATAAATATACACCCTTGGGGGAGCCTATTGAAGTGTTGTTATAAAATTTGATTCAGTTCAATCTCATCACACTTCCAGATTACAATCACTATCAAGAAATTTTAAATTCAAACCTCCTTGGTATAAAGATGAAGATCATTGTGAATTTCACAAAACCAAGGGACACAAGACATCAAATTGCATGAATTTGAAGAATGTTATCCAAGATATTATTGATAACTGAGAGGTAAGTATTTACCAACAACCTAGGAATCAAGACCTTGGGATATACAAGACCCTAATGCTTGATCATAACAAGGGAAATGATAATGGAAAAGGAAAAGGTTATCGTCATGTTAGTCATATGTACAACAATGTCGTTAGAGCATTTGATCATCACATATCCATCATCACAATAAAATTTCATTTTGTTGAGTGTGGATTCACCACATGAAGAGGGAAGGTAACTATCCAAGGAGTCTCGTCACAAACTAAAACCCCCATCAAAATCAAACACTGCCAATTATAGTATCTTAGATAAATTGAAGAAAACCCCAACACAAATTTCCATTTTGGAACTCTTAAAGTATTCCCCGCACATAAGGTTATTCTAGAGAAATCTCTTTCTTCATCATCAGTACCCAATGATCTTGATACTGAATAGTTTCAAGCTATGGTCAAACATATTATGTCCCCATTTACTTACATTTTATGAGAATGACCTCCCACCACAACCATTTCATAATTGTTCTTTACACCTTGAGGTCTACATCCATAAGAATAAAGTGAAAAGAGTCTTGGTAGATAAAGGTGTTGGCCTAAACATTTGTACCCTTCAAATAATCAAGAATCTAGGCTATTCTAAAGATGTAATTAAGAAAGTAAAAGGAGTTACTATCAGACCTTATGATGATAATGAGCGGATTTCAGAAGGCACTATCAAGATACCTATCCAAGTAAGGCCAACCATTGTGGAAACAAATTTCCAAGTCCTTGATCTTGATCTACCCTACAATATTCTTCGTGGCTGACCATGGATCCATTCCATGCAAGTTGTGGCCTCAACTTACTACCAGTACATTAAATTTTCAAAAGAGAATAGGGAAATAACAATCCATGGTGATACAATCCTTTCTTCTATTGCAAAAACATGGAGGAAAAGTATTACAAAGTGCCATAAGTCCCTAAGAATGATGCAATGCCTACACCATCCTCCTATGTTGATCCATCTACCCTACCATCCACATCTACATCCAAAGAATCAACATTAAAGAACATCCTAGAGATCAAGGAAGTTATCAAAGACAATGGTTGTGGATATTATAACCTCAAGAACTCTTTTGTTGTGGGAGAACTTTTTCTTTCTCCTAGATCCTATGGAAAACCTTAGCATATTGACAAAGTGACAAAGACAATCAAGATAGCACCTACCACTTTCATGAAGTTGGGAGATCTAAATAAGGAATTCATTTGTGAGGATAATAAATCAAAGTGGTTATAACAAGATAAGAAAGATGAATCTCCCCTTCGCATGGATGATAACAACAAAGGGCTTTAGTTGATGAAAGGTATGGGATATAACAGAAATTACAAGCTTGGTCTAAACCATCATGTCTTGCGAGAACCTCTTGCTCCTGAGAAATATCCTAAAAATATTGGTCTTGGATTTAACACAAGCAAAGTGACCCTTCTTGGCAAGGGTGCTTCTATTAAGGAAATTAACTCTTCCTCCTGGTTAAACGCATCACATAACACCAGTTGCAAGAATGAAAAGAATGATGGTATTTTCATTGATGTCAACTAATTGTTGTTGCCATTGATGTCATGGTTGTGGGTTATTGGTTGTGTATGTCAAGGATATTGAAAAAATTGTATTGAAGAAAGGTTGCAGGTGTTTAGTGGTTGCTCTGGGTTTTGCTCTAGTATTTTCTCATATGCTTGTGTGGTTCAGATATGTTGATCATGGTTTTTGGAAGATACTATATCCAGATTTTTGGCTTCTAATTCATTGTACAGTGTGAGTTGTGTTCACCAGTTTTGAACTATGGTTTTCTATGGTTCCGGTTGAGGTTCAAGAGAAATGTTGTGGGTCCAGATTTCTATTTGGTTCTACAAATGAGTTTTTATGATTGTATTGAAGATCATTTTGGTATCTAGAAGGTTTGTGCTTAATTTCTCTATGTGTTTTACACTGGTTTGGCCGACCTTGTGTTGAACACTATCTTCGAAGTTGATGAATCATGTTGGATCTATTTGGGTCCTTATCAAGCATGTATTTGTGTTGCCCTCATTCTAATTCCACCCTAGGATGTTTTGGCACTGAACTAATTTGAATTTAATTTTGGATGGTTGACTTTGGATATGCTTCAAAGTTCAAGATGGTATAAATATAGGATGAGTTAGTGGTGAAGAAAGGAAAGATAGGAAAAGAGATAAGTACAAAGAAATAGAGAAGATAGATGTGATATTTTTGTGAATCAGTGAGTGTGTGTGATGTGATTGTGGTAGATCAATGCAAAGCCTAAATTTTTAAGTACTCTATCATTCATGCATGTCTGCAAGTGGTTGAGAAAATTGTGGTGGATTTATCTATTGCACTGATATTGTCTTCTCTCTATTACATATCTCTTCTATCTTCTTTGTATCTTTGTGGCAATGATCCCTTCAGGTAGTTAGCCCTGTTGAATAGTGAGTCTTGATTTAGACAGTGAGTCCTTGTATTGGCAGTGAGCCTTACTTCCCAGGTGTACTCTATCATTCATGCATGTCTGCAAGTGGTTGAGAAAATTGTGGTGGATTTATCTATTGCATTGATATTGTCTTCTCTCTATTACATATCTCTTCTATCTTCTTTGTATCTTTGTGGTAGTGATCCCTTCGAGTAGTTATCCCTATTGAATAGTGAGTCTTGATTCAGACGGTGAGTCCTTGTATTGGCAGTGAGCCTTACTTCCCAGGTAGTGAGCCATTTGTAATATTTTTGATATTCTCTATAGTGTGAGTTAATCCTCACCATGGTTTTTCCCTCATTGGGTTTTCCACATAAATTTGGTGTTGTTGTGTTTGTGTGATGGTTTTTAGTTTTTGCACTTGCACTTAATGTTTAAATCATTTAAGCAGTGTTAAGGATTAGTTTTGATGAATGAATTAAGGTTTAAATTGGTGAAAATCGATTCACCCCCCCTCTCAATTTTTTTGTTCAACAACACCATTATCGATGACTTCCCCCTTGACCTCACAGACCTTTTTGAGAATACTTGCATTTTCATGATTACCACCACATCCTTTGATTCTTCTTGAAAAATTATTGAACTGATACTTTTTTATCCCCAACTCATTAATTAGGACCAATGAGGACCACTAATTCTTGATTCTTTCAAAAATGATGAAGTTATCTCTGAACTTATGGGGCTCTAATACCGCATACCATTTAGAGATCATGCGGAAGGATTTGACATTGAGTTAACACCCAAGCATACTATGGTGAAATGATTGAATCCCTGAGTCACAAAATTGAAAATATGAAAATCATAACTCAATCCCTAAGTGAAAATCACATTATGAAACTTTTTTATCATAAAATAATCAAAATAAAGGACATATCTGAGGGTAAAAACCTCTTTGAGGTTCCTGAGGATGAGGGATTCCATCTCCCTAGTATCGCAATAGAGTAGGAAAAATCAACAATACTAGTAGAGGTATCTAATCTATTCAATGTGAGGATGAATGAAGCACCACAGGTCATATTCTATTCTTCTTCCCTAAATGATGAAGAACAAAATAACTTGGTGAAATTCCTGAGAGTACAAAAGATCAACTTTGTTTTCTCTTAAACATTCCAGGGTTGGACATATCATTAGTAGTTCATCATCTCATAGTTCATCTTCACACAAATCTTGTAAAGTAGAAGTTGAGAAAAATGTACCCATAAATTATATTATTGGTCAAAGTTGAGTTACAAAATCTTTGAGATGTAGGGTTCATCAGACCAATTGACTATCCTAAGTGGGTTTCCAACCTAGTTCTAGTTTCCAAACCCACTAGGGGCATTAGGATAGGTACAAAATTTAGAGACTTGAATAATGTATGTCCCAAAGATTACTTTCCACTACGAAACATAGGTATCATCATAGAATTGATAGTTGGGAATGAAATTCTTTCACTCATAGATGGATTCTTGGAATATAATCAAATAATGATAGCTAAGGATGATCAAAATAAGATAGCATTTACATGCCTATTGGGAACATATTTTTGGAATGTAATGTAATTTGGGAAAAATACCAGAGAGTGATGACCCACATATTTCTTGACATGATCCATAAGAATCTAGAGGAATATGTTGATGACATTTTGGCTAAATCAGAGATAAGGAAGGAGCACCTAGATGTGTTAGCACCAATCTTTGACAGAATTGAATAATATAAGGTACGGTTAAACCCTAAGAAGTGTGTCTTTGGTGTCACTACATGAAAACTTCTAGGATATATTATGTTGTGAAGGGGAATTAAAGTAGACCCGACTAAATTCAAGGTAATCATGCACATGCATCCACCATAGACCCTCAAACAACTTTGAAGCCTACAAGGGAAACTCCAATCCATCAAAAGATTCATCGTATAGATAGTAAATAAATGTCACCCATTTACCCATCTCCTTCACAAGGGTGTGGCCTATAAATGGGATCATAATTATGAGAAATCATTTCAACAACTGAAGGACTATCTAGCAACACCACCTATTTTGATGCCACCAATATCAGGAAAACCTCTAATACTATATTTTAGTGACCTCAATAGTCCTAGAGGCTCTCTTAGCTCAACATGATGAAATAAGAAAAGAGAGAGCTATATACTACATAAGAAAAACCTTGGTAGGATACAAATTAAACTATACGCCCATTGAAAAATTTTGTTTAGCAGTGTTCTTGCTTCCCAAAATCTTAAGCACTACATGCTTTCCCATCAACTTAAACTCGTTTCTAAGGTAGATACACTCAAGTACTTATTATCAAAAGTTACTCTCATAGGTCTATTGTGAATTTTTTGCACACACACCCCATCGGAGGCTAAGACCCTCTTTTTTCTCTATTTTCCTATTTTTGCTTTAGGTTCCACCCTTTTCCCTTAAGGGATGGGTTCTTCGAATTTTGATTTGCTTCAATTGATTGAGTTTCAATGCTTTATCTGCACTTTAGGTGTTTTTTTGGCAACATTTGGGACTTGTTTGATGCTTGGAGTTATGGGTTTCATGTAAATGTTTCCTTAAGTATCAAATTGGGTAAGTTTTGGTAAGTTTTGTGGAATTTTCCCCTGGTCGGATTCCCTAAAGGTCTTATCATTCACCAAATCTGCCTCTCGACAGATTTCCTGAGATGTGTCACCTCAGAGATTTCTCCTAGTGTCTGATTACCCAAAAGGCTGGACATTTGCTAAATCCACCTCTCGACGGATTCCCCAAGCCTTCTTCACTTCGCTAAATCTGGGGGTCTCTAGATTCCCCAAATCTGCCATGAGGTCATTTTCTTGAACTTCAGAAAGGTCTTGTCGGTGCATTTATATTTTCAACAGTTGAGGTACTTTGGCCATTAATGCTAAATTTGAGCATAATTTATAGGCTTTTGCACTTTGATTTCATCAATTATTCATTTTAAGTGTTTCATTTTGAAAGAGCTTGACCATTATTGCATTTGGAGGGTGAGAATTTAAGCATTGGTGCTAGGGAATTTTGCAAATCTTCATCTAGGGTTTTGAGGTGTGCATTCGGATTGCCATTGTCAGCTTCTTGATTCTTAAGGTAGGGTTTTAAACCTTTTTGAAATTGATTGTGATGTGGAGTTTTGATTTTATGTTGAAAATTTGATGATGAATGTTCGAAGTTGTGAGTTGTGTTGAAATGGTTCATTTTATTTTGAATTTTTGTGCTTGTTTTGCATGCTTTCGAGTTTATAGAGGTTTCACTTTTTCTTAAATATCCTCATTGCATTATCAATTTTGGCCTTGAATCTGTTTCATTTGTTTATTTTGTGATTTAAAGTCAGAAACTAGGGCATTATTTGTTGAGAGCTAGGGTTTTGCGAGCTTCCATATTTCAGACCTGAAAATTAGGGAATTGATGCATATATTGCACTGGGTTGAATTTTTGAATTTTTACCTTTGATGGTGCATTCATGTTTATATGTCTTAAATTAGGGTGTCCATTTAAATTCAGGTAGTCAATTTTGGATCGTATACAAACCCTAGTTCATAAGTTTGGAAGTTTATGATTGATCACCAATTTGATTGAGCTCTGATTTGAAATTTGATTTGAGCTATAGAAATCATTGTTGAATGCAAGTTGAATTTTAATTTGGAAGTGGAAGGATCCTAGTGAAATCAAATTTTTAGTTAGAAGTTCAGGATGCCTTCACGAAGTTCTTAGCATCGTGAAATCCTCGAAAGAGTAAACCTTCACTAAATCCATCATCAAGTGGAAAACCTAAAATTTGTCTCCTTTGTGGAATTTTTGTGGACACGGAATACCCAAGCTTCACTTCTTTCATGGAATCCATGATGCTTCAGAATTCTCGAATCCGTGAGGGCTTGAAATCTCTAAAGTTCTAACGTGCATGATATTTCTTTGAGATTGATCTTGGGACTAATGTAAGGTGATTTTTATGATATCAAGGATGTTTGATGATTGAATTTGATTAAGTTCCCATTGATTCATAGAATCTACTTAAGAAAGGAATACCTGAAATCCTCACCTTTTGTGAAATCCATGGAGGGGTGGATTCCCCAAAATCTGTTCATATTCAAAATCCGCAAAGTGAGGAAAAACCTAAATTTTGCTTGATACTTGATTCTAAGGGTTTGTAACTTGGTTTTAATGGTTTTAATGATGGTTTGGGATTGATTAAGTATTTATTATGTATTTTAATGATGAATCCAATTATGTAATTAGGTTATAATGATCAATTCTACTTAACATTCTATTAATTATGGCCTTTTCTCAGCAGATGCAGGCAGGATCCTGCAAAGGAAAGGGTTCCATGGCAACATCAACTGAATCGGTTGAAGAGGAACCTATAAATAGAGTTGATAAAATTAAATGACTTCAAAGGTATGAGGCTAGAGTCAAAGATCATCTCAACATGGGGAAAGTGGGAGACGCTAATATGGGCCATTTGGATTATGAAGACTTCAAGGAAAGGGATGTTTGGCAATGCACCAACCCCTCTTGCCCAAATTATTATCCATACAAGGTTAACACAAGTTGTTGGGTTCCCACCTTCATTGTAGTGTCCTAAGCTTGTTATGGAATGTGAAGAACACTACGACTCGAAAAAGAGAGTAATTGTTGGTCCTCAAGGTAGGATAATGGAAAATTTAACTGAGGAGTCAATAGCTAAAACTTTTAACATTGGGTCACATCAAAAGTTGGTAAAGGTACAATTGAAGGTAACTCAAGAATTCTATGAATCTGATCCTGTTGAGGCCTTGGAGATCATGAACAATTCTTGTATTGAGAAGCCTAAATCACATTACTCTAAGTTTTGAAATCAATTGTATAGGAGTGACTTCAAGTTAGAATATAATGATATGATTACTCTTTTGGACAGAGTAATAGGATTGGAGGAGGCATTTATGTTTAAAGAGTGGATTTTTTATGTTATTTCATAGATTATAAAGGGAGTTCATTATCAGTAGGAAGGCACTATTAGTGAAAATTTGGATTTGCAGTTGAGGAATGTGCAAGACACAAAAGCATTCACTATAACCTCATATCTTGTATATTTGCTTGCCAGGAAAAAAAATACAAAGGTTTGAGTTGCAAGGGAATCCTTTGTCAAGATAGAGTTTATGATGTCTACCCTCAATTTTAGTTCAATACTTCCAATTATAGGAGAGTCAATGATTTTTTTCTAATGTATATTACAAGGGCTCTACAAGATGCTCTTCATGTTAGAATTTCAGCATAGGTGATGGAATTGATCAAGAAATATGGTTATTGGTTCATTCAATTTCCAATTTTTCTTATATCAGAGTACATGGATCTCTAAAGGTGTATTTTAGACTCCCTAGGTATCCTACAAACAAGTTTATTTTACTAGAGTTGACAAGGTAGTTAGTTGCATTTAATGCCATTTTGAAGGATATACACAAAACAAGGGTTGGTGGTGATTTCCCTTTAATAATTGGAGTTTTAGAAGCTTGTCCTTCCATAAACATTTCCCATCATTCTGAGACTAAAATGGCTCATTTCCATCTATATTCCCACACATATAGAGGAAATTTTGATCTCTATGGTACTGCACAGAAAATGGAAAATAGGGAGTACAAATATAAAGACCATATTGAGGATTATTGGGCTAATTGCAGAGATGAAGTTGAAGTAATAAAAAGAATATACTCTAGATTTCCTCTAAGGTTTATTAGACTTCATAGAGTGGCTAATGTTCTTGATCAAGTGGATGATGAAGAAGACCCAGTGCAATACCATGATTATGTGTAGTTTCAATACAAGAAAATCCATGTTTTCAATTGGTCAAAGGATGAAGTAGTTGAATTGGATCAGCTCACTGCTCCTGTGATGAGGTATTCAAAAAAATGGGTAAAGCATAAGGTGTTGGGGCTAGAGGCAATGGAATAGATTTTACTTATGACCTATTGGGTGATTTAGAATCCCACTCAGAGGTAGAAACTAAGAATACACAAGATAACATTGTTGAGCCTCATGAAGAGGAATATATAGAAGAAGCACATGTTGTGATTAAAAGAAGGACTAGGATTTAGGGTAGAGATAAAGAGCCCAAGAGACAACCTATTGCTAAAAGAAGAAAGCCAACAAAGGAAATCACTGAAGAAGAAAGTGTAGAGGCTCAACCCTCTAAGAAAAGAAGAATTATTACAAAAGGAGAAAAGCTATTTGTTGTTTATTTTTTTAGAACCAAACTTAATCTCATTCACTATCTATGAATTTTTCACAACTGAATGGTAAACAGCGGTGAGGATTGGCCAACAAATAGGTACTAGCTTGCTATGCTAGACCTATACTCTTAGGGCTCTATGAAACCCAAGAGGGTGATCTTGACAATGTTTATATGATACTCTTGTGTCATTTTATCACAAACATAGAATCAAACAGATAAATTTGTATGAAAAGAAAATAGACAAAATTCACTAAGGATTTGGCTGACCCTTTAATGAATTATACCTAAAGCAAGGAATTGGTATTACTTCATACCACTATACTACAATTACAGGTATGTCATAAATTGTAATTAAGATTTATGTTCTTTGTTAGGTACAGGAAGGATCATTAACATCAAAGATAACCAAAGAAATGGACCAATTCTTTATCTAAGGGCAATAGACTCACACTTACAATAAACTATAATACATTACCAATGGAAAAGAGTATTTGAAGACTATTGATATAATGCTTTTCTATATATCAACTCAATATATCCAGAAATAGAAACTACTTAACAATACTTCAATTTCATCTCACAAATATGTGATATAGATCAAGCATTTACTTAGCTCTTTGAACCAAAGAAAAAACAAAATCACACATTCAACAAAAGTGGTTAAAGACAAATAAAAGAACCTTAATCCCTTTATTCATAATTCAGAAGACAAAATACAGAGGAGAGAAACTAATCCAAAATGTGCAATTTATCATTCACACTCCATTATGACTATAAAACCATTAAGCATATTACAAATTTGAATGCATTCCTAAGACTCGACACTACTCTATTTCTTTGTGCTTGAAATACAAATTTCTTCTTACATAAGCTCAAAATTTTCTTCACCATCAAAAGACTCGTGTAATTGGTCATGAATTCCCATTTATAGAAACATGGGAGCAATAAGCATTAGGCCAAATTATAATTAAAGTCACATTTTAATTTGGCATACATTTCAATTTCAATTTCAAGATTCCCCCAGACGGCTACATTTGCACTTTGCAGAGTGGGGGGAAAGCAGATAAGACAAAACTTATTTTATTTGTTGAGGAAGATACACCCACCTTCCAAAAGGAATTCATCATTTGTTGTAACAGAACCAAAATATCTTCCTCACAATCCCAAAAGCATTAACCACATGTGTGCCTAGTCAACAAAAAAATAAATCTTGAAAAACAATAAAAAGAGAGAGAACTAACCCATCCAAGTCAGCATTCATGCCACCAATTTCCATGTAGGGGAGAGAACAATATTTTGCAATACTTCAAAAAAATCCTAATTTGTACTATTTCTAGGCTATGCATTGTTTCTCTCCCATCCGTTATTCACCATGGTTGCAGGTTGCACTCACCACCCCACCACTGCAAATAATTCATCCAATACAAGTATTTGCTCTTCCAGGCCTAGAATTCATCCTCAATGGGCTAATTGAATCTCATGACTCTATCATCCTTTTGCTATAGGGGAAATATTTGATAACAACCTGATTGGCCTCCTTATCAAACTCTTCTAGGATAATCTTTGCATGGTCCAACATGTCCATGTTCTTCTTTAGCGTACCCATATCATTCCCTTGAAAAATCAAAGCAGATTGTCCTAAAATGATTTCATTGGTTTCATTTCTCCAATCCTACAGGGTCTTGATGTTACCGTCATCCTTTAAAATGGATGGGAGGAGACCATGATGTGTTTCATGAAATTTCTTGACCAATTCCCTTATCCTGGTCTCTAAAGGCTCTATATTTCCCCTAAACTCCTAAATTTCATTCACAATTTGAATGGTGGGATTAAGCTTTTCAGGGGGGTTAACATCCTACTTGGCTCCAATAGACATCATTCTCGACTCCTACAACCTAGGGATCCATGTCTCCATAAGTGGAATATCTTTCTCCTTATTATTTTAAAAATTATTTATAGAAAACTTCATGGAGGAATAGCTATCATGGATGTTGCTTAATCTATTATTAACCTCTCTTTTTAAATGCTCAAGGACCATAATGACAATATTCATACTACTAACAAAGATTTCCCTATTGTGATGGTCACATTTTTCTTTGTAATCACTTAGTTGCTTAAGCAACTCCTCCTTATTGGCACCTTCATTTGTTTATGGTACTTCTGATGTATCTGGCTTTACTACTAAAATAGGTACAGTTCCCATATTGTATGGAAAAAATTCCTATGAGTAACTTTTTGAATGGGTATAATCAGTAGGCATTGGCTCATTTGAAGCGGGAGAAGAGGTAGCATTAATCTATGTTTGTTCTCTTGATTGCAAGTTTTGCAATTTCTCCTTTAATAATGTTATCTCACTTTGTAGTTGCATCTTTTGTTGTTCAATATTTCTATAATCAACCAACAATTCATTGCACTCCTTCCTAAACTACTCCATTGTGGCCTTTATAAACTGAGCAACATTCACCAATATTGTTGTTGCCTCAAGAGTTGATGTCTTTGAGACTCTCTTTATTATCAAGCCGCCACTATAATCTGGTGTAGGCTCTGCAATATCAGGATTTCTAGTGCTAGGGGTTGCTGAATATTCAAGATACTAAGAGGGGGGGTGAATCAGTATCTTCACAAACTTATTGAACAAACATCATCAATTACCTTAATGCATATAATAGAGAAGAGCAAGAAAAAATTATGAAATCACACAACACATAGACACCAGATTTTTACGTGGAAAACCCAATGAGGGAAAAACCATGGTGAGTATTAGCTCACAATATATAGTTATTCCAATACCAAATACAAAGAGGCTCACTGCTAAGTACAAAATCTCACTGCTTACAAGGACTCACTGTCCAAATAGAGAGGCTCACTGCCTATAAAATATGATAGAAACAAAATGTCTTACAACCAGAATGTGAACTGATAGGGTTACACCATAAGTGAAAATTCAGTTCCTTTGATGCTCAGATTGTTCGCATACCAGTAGACTATACTTTTCCCTTCCATTTTTATACTTTGCAATTCTAGCTACCTTCACACACTTTCATCTACAAACCATCCTGTATATATATCTGATATATCTGCATGCATCAATTAGGTCAGCCTAATTGGATGCATCACATATTTACAAAAAGATAATTGTCGGCTTCATACAAAAATTCTTCAAAAGTAGTTCAACTGTGTGGCATGCTATATCATGTTGGTTGGGACCAAAGCTAGGTCGCACATATATTTGCAATACATGTTAAACTATTAACTGATTATTAGGTTGGCCATGAATAGACCTAATAATGAAGTGAAATCACAAATTCGATGCCAACACACCATCCAATCATATGAACATGCGGGAATACATACATACACACTTCTAGTAACCATAAGCCCTTTCCCAAAACCTTAAACAACAATGATCATCAGAGGGGAAATACGGACCAAAATACCAGACCAAACACTGGAGGATGTAAACCTATTCTGCATACCAATTCAGGGTATCGAACCAATTATGATACCATAAACAACATGGTGACATAAATGAAAACATTCATACATTCTTTCAACAATCATCCCCTTTTTCATTGATGGAAACATGTACCAAAAACCAAAAAAAATCTCTCCAAATCTCTCCCCCAAAACTATCCAAATCTTTCCCTTTACTCCAAATCTCTCCCCCTTTGACATCAATAGAAAAGGGCGACCAAAACAAAAAGGACATAAACATGTATGCATGGTGACATTGTATCTTCAAAACTTAGATGCTTCCAAAAAGGCTTCAAAAAACCTTTAGACATTCAAAACTTTCAAAACTCCCTTTTTCTTCTCTCTCCTCTTGATGCCATAAAAACAAAAATTGAACATTTAGGATTCAAATAAAAATGACACTCTTCACCTGAAACACCTTCTTGTACCTTTCTTTGATAACCAGAAATATCTTCTTCCAAGTAAATATAGTATAGTTCATTCTCGTGCATATTCTTTCCAACAGAGACAATAATGTGAAAGAAGATGACCAATCTATGGATGAGCACTGACTTTCACAAGCTTCGACATCATTGAGTATTCCAAAAAGATGGTCTAATCGGACCTCAAAAATCTCCTTAACAAGCCAGAAGGTTTTCAACACATCTTCTCTTTTCCTTTGAACAATAATCAGCTTAGCTTGAAATTCACCAACTCTCATTCTTTGTTTCCCTTCTTTGTCTTCAAAGATATCAAAGTTATTTCCAATGTTGTTAACCTCATATTCAATCACCTCAATCTTCTAAAATTGTCAACCGCAGTAGGCCACCGGAGACAATAATTGTAGGTGTCTGGAATTTCTTTGATGCATTTCTTTGTCTCATTAATATTTTCAGCTAACCTTTTCTTAGCTTTAGCACATCTCTTTTCAACCATGGCTTCTAACTTGTGTCCTTGGTGCACGACCACCAAGTTGCTTTCAAGCCTCCATGAGGCCATTTGTAAATAGTTGCTCTATTTTATGTATTTGGTCTTATAATAAGGTATATCAAACCATTTTATAGGTGTTTTAATCTTATTAATTCATATTTGAATCCATTTGTCAAATAATGTTTAAAGTTGTTCCATATTGTAAAAATTTAAAAAGTTGCTCAAGAAAGTTGTCAAGCAACTTATCAAAAGTGTCATTAAGTTTTTTTGTCAAAAAAATAATTAAAATGTGGTTGAAAATAGTTGGTTTTGGTTGTAAATTTATAACTACACCCTCCAAAACTCGAATTGGGGGGTTGGAGACATTATTTTTGAAGTTTGATGAATGGCAACTTCAAGTTTTGTGTGCATTTTCTGATTTTTACATTGTTTCCAGGCTGAAGTTGTGATTTGTACGGCCTGGTATGGACTCAAATAATGGAGTATCATATATGGATTGAAATATATATGTTTCTAGTTTCCAATTATTATTTTCTCATTGAATTTTATTGAGTTATGTGGAAGATATGACTATTGTTGTGAGACTGCCTATTATAACAATATTATACAGAATTTACAGTCTGAAAACTGTTATGGTACCGATTTTAAATTCTATATTTTGGATTTGAAACTAATTTTATTTTGTTTCTATGTGAATCTAATTTCATTTTCTTCAAGTCTCATCAAATTTCATTAGGATTTGAATAAGTTATGATCATTTTTGTGAGGGTAGGTTTGAACCCTGTCTAGGGTTTGCAATTTTGGGAAAAATATAATACCTTTGTTTTCTACCATTGGATGTTCATAAAAATTGGAAGTAAATTCTATAATTACGTTATCTTCAATCTCACCGAAGAGATTATATTTATTATTTGTTTTGTGTAATTTATAAATGGTAGTTTTGTGCATTGAATTGTGGGTTTCCATGAGAATGTTTCCAATGTGATCTAGAATGCACTTAATCATTGTTTGAGATGAATAATTTTATGAAATTTTCCAGGTGAATGGAATGTTTAGTTTTGAATCCTTTGTCTTTGCATTATTCCTTCCAGACCTTCCAGTAACATTCTTTCATCAACAACTTCAACTAAATTATCTGGAAAAGAATCAGAAACACTTGATACATCAATACCTTTCCTAAGAAGATACTCAACTAGAGCATCATTGATTTTAAGTCTCTCCACTAGAGAGGATGTGTTCCATACTTCACCAATTTTATTTATTTTTCCTTTAACTAACAATGTCTGGATGTCATCTGGATCAGAAGATTCAAATCCAAGCTTGAATTCTTCTTCATTTTTCTTTTCTTTCAGAATGAAAATGATGTCTTCGGTGATAGATTTTCTTTTCTTGGATTCCGGAGGGGAATCACCAAGGAAAACTTCCAATTCTTTTGTTTCGGAGGATGATCCCTCCTCAAATTAACTAGACACAACCATTTTGGAGCCCATAACCTTCTGCAAGGAAAAGAAAAAGGCTTTACAAGTACTTGCATTATCTTCCATGCCCTCCAAATATCTATAAATTTATTTTCCAATGGGAATCCCAAATTCCCACTTAACACTTTCCTTTCCCAGTAGCAAGTCCGGAAGGTAGAATACTAGACATGTAATTAAGGATCTGAAACGGAAAGGGTATCCTTCTACCAATGACATTTGTATATTTTTAGTGATATTTTCCAAAATCAAACTACACAGATCAAATTGCTTATTCTCCTTTACCATTTTATGCTCCAGATACATGGAAATAGCCGAAGTGGAGCCATCATAATTTTTGAAATAAATTTTGTAGGAAATGCCATACGCAACATACCTTACAATAAGGTCGACAATTATATCTATCAACAAAACTCAAGGGTCTTTGCCAATTCTCATCAGCTCCTCCAATTCTTTGTACTTTATAGTTTTCTTTTCGGGGAGGTCTCCAGTGCTACATAACCCGATGACAGCCTCAATCGTTTCCTTCCTAATAGGGTGGGATTTATCCAACATCATTTTTTCATCCTTGAACTTACTCAGAAGAAATAAGATAAATTCTCTATCAGTAAACCAAGGGAATTCTCCCCACAAATCCAAGCCAAGGGTTTTTATATTATGTAGGTCACTCGACTCTAACCCTAATTCCATTTTCTTTATTCTTAGATGATCAAAATCATCCAGTTCAACTCCTTTTAACCTCAGTGAGATATTTCCACTCGATCCTCTATTAATCAATTCCATTATAGCACTTAACTTCTTCAAATTCAACAAGAATTTATCCTTTTACCTTCCTATGTGGTCGCAAGAGATAAACTTTCGTCGATTATTCTCAAATGTTCACAAAGATCTCTTAGAGATGCTCCAAATTGCTTCAGAAATGCTCGAATATAGTTCCAAATTTTCTCTTTGAATTCTTCAAATGCTTGGGTGACATTAATGACTTGCAAATTTTTCTTTATACACCATCATTTTTCCCTAATTCGCATTACTTGCAATAAGATTCAAAAAGTTGATAATTTTTTCTTCATCTGCACTAAGATACCCTATTTCACTTCGCAAAAGAACATGCTTGCACCTTTTCTTCCAATTTCTTTTGCATCACCTATGTCCATCCATACTTTACAACATATCCTCATTCCAACTTCTAACATGCCTTATTTCTAGGGGGTTCAAGCAATTTTTTGATAAATCTCCCCCTAAGACCATGCTAGGTCTAATTCTCGAAGGAATCATCTGCACTGGATGAGGGTGCATATGAGGGAATAGATGTGTTTGTCATCTTTGGTTCTTTCTTCTTCCATGTCTTTTTCATTTCTTTCTTGACCTCTTCCTTTTCAATCTTCTTCACAGGTTCATCTTCCTTTACCAGAGCTGACTGTTTTTTCTTTTTACTTCTGCTCACTTTTGAAATTTGTCCTAGTTTTTTGCAATTGTAGCAAACAAAATTTCTCTAACTTGTTTTTCCTCCATTACCACCTAATCTGCATTGTTTTTCCTTATGTCCAAACTTGTTATAGTTATAGCAATAGCCATCAAAAGGTTGATTCATCTTACTACCATTAAACCTATTCATCATCACCTGACTAATCATCCTTACCTGAGATCTGCATTCAATATATTTATGTCCAATATTTTTGCATGTAGAACATTGTCCGGAGAAGGAACCAGAAAACTAATTCATCCTACTCCTACACTCAATTTCTCTATGACCAAATTTATTACATGAAAAAGAAACACCATTGAACAATGGGTACCTTTGAGCATTTGGTTGTCTGACAGGCGGTCTTCATGAATTTATTTTCTACTTCCCTTCATATTGGGTCTTTTGATTGTTTACTAGATTTGAGTTATTTATATTTTCACCAACTTCATTACCTAAACCACTTTTGTCTTTAGAATTTCTCTATCCTGTTATCAGTTCATCAAGCTTGGTGGAGCTTGTCTTAAAATCATCTTCATGAAGTTTTTCTTTCTCTAATTCTTCTTTTAGATTCATCACTTCTTGTTCAAGCCTTGAGCATACATCAAATTTACTTTGTATCACAGGTTTTAGACACTCCTCAACTCTCTTCTTTTCATCCACTTTCACCTTTAATCTGGTGATCTCTTCATTTTCTTGTTTTAGTTGCTCACTAACTTCTCTATGTCTCTCTTTGAATTTCTTTAATTTCTCTTTCAACTTCTGGATGCATTCATTTGATTCATCAATATTTTCTTTAAAATCTCTATTTTCAATTTTAACTTTTTCAAGGTCTTCAAGAGTAGTTTGGAGCTCTTATTTATCCATGTGTTCAATCTGTAGAATCTTCCTCAAGCTATTAGACTTCCTCAGAGGAACCAAAGCTTCGATACCAATTGTTGAATATTCAAGATACTAAGAGGGGGGGTGAATCAGTATCTTCACAAACGTATTGAAAAAACATCATCAATTACCTTAATGCATATAATAGAGAAGAGAAAGAAAAAAGTATGAAATCACACAACACATAGACACTAGAGTTTTACGTGGAAAACCCAATGAGGGAAAAACCACAATGAGTATTAGTTCACAATATATAGTTATTCTAATACCAAATACAAAGAGGCTCACTGCCAAGTACAAAATCTCATTGCTTACAAGGACTCACTATCCAAACAGAGAGTTTCACTGCCTACAAAAGATGATAGAAGCAAAATGTCTTACAGCCAGAATGTGAACTGATAGGGTTACACCACAAGTGCAGATTCAGTTCCTTTGATGCTTAGATTATTTGCATGCCAGCATACTATACTTCACCCTTCTATTTGCATACTTCACATATCTAGCTAGCTTCACACACTTAAATCTACAAACCATCTTGTATATATATCTTATATATCCACACGCATCAATTAGGTTGGCCTAATTAGATGCATCACATATTTACAAAAAGATAATTGTCAGCTTCATACAAAACTTCTTCAAAAGTAGTTCAATCGTGTGGCGCGCTATATCATGTCGGTTGGGACCAAAGCTAGGTCGCACATATATATGCAATACATGTTAAAATATTAATTGATTATTAGGTTGTCCATGAATAGACCTAATAACGAAGTGTAATCACAAAGCCGATGCCAACACACCATCTAATCATATGAACATACGGGAATGCATACATACATGCTTCTAGTAACCATAAGCCTTTTCACAAAACCTTAAACAATGATGATCATCTGAGGGGAAATGTGGACCAAAATATCAGACCAAACATCGAAGGATGTAAACATATTATGCATACCAATTCAGGGTACCGAACCAATTCTGATACCATAAACAACATGGTGACATCAATGACAACATTCAGACATTCTTCCAATAGGGGTTATGGCCCATATAGCCAATGTATCCTACTCATTGAATACAAATCCTTGTAGTGCAATTTTAGCCTCCTCCTCTAAATTATAGAGAGGTCTATCACACCTTTTTATAGTATCAAAGGTAATGGCAGAGGCCAAATCCCATTCTAGCAACAACAAAACACCACTATTCCTTACTAGTGTTATGCCTTCTATTATAGTCATTCCATGAAATTTGGCTTTCATTTCCTTTAGGACCTAAGATTGAATAATTGCCTCAAGCAACTCTATATGAAGACTTGTTTTCTTAGCCACAGTAGTAACATATTCATCATTCTTAGCCCTATAGGAAAACTCCATGAATTCTTAAGATTTTACAAATGAATCATCATCCATGAATCTTGAGCACACCTCCACCTTAACATCATCAGTGTTGTTAATCCCAATGAGGTTTTCCATGTTCAACTTCATACCTAATTATTGTGGCACAATCACTGTCGATGCAGAAGGTATTCCTTGTTGCATTTTTTTCTCAAATACCCAAATCTATTAATCATATTCATCATCATCATAATCCACTAAACCTGTTGATTTGACCTTTTGCTTCTTCAATGGTGGCTCTTTTGGTGGTGAGGCATGTTGTGATGAGGAATCAACATCCACAACTTTAGGCCAAGTTGGCCTCAAAGGATATTTTTGTGTCACTTGTGGTACTAGAGAAAGCGCTCTTTGTTCCTCTTGTTGAGAGGAAGCAGCAGTTGCATCTTCCTTCTTTGCTTTTTTCTTTCTCCTTATGAAAAAAAAAATTGCTCCTTGGGAGGCTGAGATGTAGGCCTCTCCTCCATAATAGGTATTTCTCCTCCACCATTCTCCTCTTCCATGGGGATTTCCCTTTATCCTGAATCATCCTTTCACCCTCAAGGTGGCCAACCATTGTTTCAAAATTCCAAAACACATGTTCCATCCTCTACATTGTATTTGCGAATTCTACAAGAGCAGTAAATTCAAGGTCCTTTTCCCTTACTCTTCTTTCCATTTTGTTAAAAACAGTCCATTTTTATTTTATATCATCTTGCTCCAAAATATCAAAAATATTCCTTATTACATCCTCGGGGTACTAGAAAATATGCTCAAATTTGGAACTCTTGTACCTTAACTTTAACCAAGCTATGAAACCTTTAGGATCATGATACTCCCTTACCCTTTCTTTGTTCATGTGAAAAAAATTGAGTATATTATTTATAATATCCCAGCCTCCCTTAGTCATTACAAAATCAAAGAAGCATGTGTATGAAGGGAAAAATGTTCCTTTTCCCTGATCCTTCAAATTTTTATTTTCAACACTTCTAAACTACCACATTACTTCAAGGAACCCAATTCTTTCTGGTACATATTTAGATAGCAAATGAGGTGAGACAGTAGCACCATACACTCTCAAAACAGTATATGCAGGATAAGGGATAACATCTCCCCAATTATGATCAACCCCAATTTAGGTCTCCTATATTTAGTTCTCAAGATATCATGAAGGGCCTTGGTAATTCTTGGCACATTCATAGCCATAGCTCTTCTCAACTCGGAGGCAAACAAATTCTCAAATATCACATAGTCAATTTTTTTGTCATCTTTATCCAAAACAGTAGTCCAACACTAGACGGACAATTCCAAATTACCCTCTGCCCTATCCAATCTCATATTTTTTCCAAAGTAAGGTGCACCCTTGAATATAAAAATGTTCATGAATAGTGAATACCAGTTGAATCTTACCTCAGCTGCACCCTTCTTTAAATTTACTATACCCTCATGAATTTTCTCTGCAAGAAACCCTGCGTAATCATATATTATGCAATAATGGGGATGCTCGATGTGGGCTTCCATATACATATATTCCATGGGAATTCTAGTGACCAGGTCATAACCAATTATCTAACAAATGGAGTAGAAATTCCTTTGGAAATAAGGGACAAAATAATTAACAGGATAGGGCTCTTTATCAAATGGTCCCAATGTAACCTTTCATCCCCCAATCTTAGCTAGTTACTTTGGAAATATATGGACCTTAAATGAATACTTATTCTTCTCATATTCTTCCTTACGAGCCTTTTCATTGATTTGAACCAAGTCCTCGCTCCATTCAATGACACTGAAAACATGAGAAATTTCTTCCTTAGTGACCTTAACCATGTCAATTTTGTCAAAGGACCTCACAATCCTGGTGACTAGGTCATAATTGACAGTTATTGCTTTTAACAAATCAATATCCACGTATACATTGGCATGGTAAATTTTCCCAATTCAAGATTCCAAGGGTTACCAATGGGAACATCACAATTTCTATTTCCAAACCAGCCACTAAATAAATCCCATCTAGTGCAAGGTAATATGGCATCCCTAATAGAGTTATTCTTTTCAATTAGGCCCTCTACTATTTATGCACCTTAGAAGAGAAACTAACCCTTAGGTTTTTCATTGGTTGAGGGTGGCAATTGGTTAGCTAGGTCCTTACTCAAAGGTATTTTAGAGCTAGAGGCCTCCCCCTTTGATGAATATGGTTTCACTTTAGGATCCATGACTCAAGGGTTTTTATAAAATAGGGTTTTTGGTTTCACAAAATAAAACCTACGGCTTAGACAAGGTTTTGACATGAATTATAGCAATGCAGGACTGACTAATTATTTGAAATGAATGTCAAACCCTAAAATAAATGTAAAACCAAGAAATCCCTAATGACATAATGACAGAGAGAGTATAAATGAGCAAGTTTTTAATAATTTCAAAGGCGGGACAATATACCAACTTAATAGCTTGGTGCGAGCATAAAACCCCAACTTCGGCATTGAAATGGCTTGAAAAATGCAACACGATCTTCCTGGATGTGTAGAATGCTTTTATCAATCCTCAATTATTCTTTAAAACAAGTTTTAAAGATCTTACAATTCTTAATTTGGTAGCTCGGCATCCTATCCACCAAAATGGATTGATCGTGTGATCCATAATGGCTCACTTTCCCTCGATCTCAACTTTGAATGCTACCTATTGATCTTGCAGCAAAATAAAATGACCACTGGTCTAGATTGAGTCAACTTAGTTTGAAAAAGTTGACTGTGAGTAGTCATTTCCTTTATTCAATCCAAACAAGCCATGTGGAGCCACTTCTTAGTGATCTGCAGGCTCCACCATCTCCTTGTTGTTGAGGCAAGAGACCATGTGCCAGCTTCCCCTCTCCCTCGTGAATCTTAACCTATGTACAAATTTTATCAATGGGAAGATGGGGAAGGGTTGAGATTAAATCTCCCACCTTCAATACGTGTGTGTCTTAACATGAGCTCACATGCCTATGCACATAATCCTCAGGTATAATTGACAACCATGATTAAAATATCCTTTGGTTATTACAACACGTGCCCTTGAAAATTCCTTCAGTAACCCAAATTTTAACCTTCAATCTATGGAAAAATATTTCATTAATTTCCTAATGTTACCTTTCTAGCTCAAATGACGCCACGCGGAATCCTCCCACTTCCCCGTTGAGAGATGGAAGGTAGAGGTGAGTCCCCCATGGTATGGTGGGGAGTGGTCAAGATTGATCCACATCACCCCTCCTCAATTGTTGATCTTATTGAATGGAGATCCTTCCTTCATCAAAGCTTGCTAGGTCCCATGGATATATGTCATCCATCCGCTACCCCGTGAAAATATTTAAATGTAAAAATAATTTGAACGGGGAGGCAGGGAATGATCCAGTCACATCACTTCACCACCATCGTTGATGTTCTCCATCTCACCACCTTTTGAATTTTCTACAATGTCAGACCCTCATGTGCAGAAGATATGTGGCACTCACTCGCCAGCCCATGATAATATTTTAATGCAGAACAAAATCAAACAGGGACATGGGGAACGGCCAAGATGTGCTCTAGGCGATCGAACGATCCTCATAAAATGGGAAATCTACACATGCCAATTTTTAAGTTCTTAAAAAGGAGCCATGACTAGGAAAATGATGGGTGAGGACATAAAACCTTAGGATAGAACCCTAGACCTGAGAAATATTTTAATGATTTGTTACCTGCATAATGTAGAGGCAATATTTTTAATAAGATGACGAGTAATGAAAAGACTTTTAGGACCCAGGGGTCAGTCAATAAGATGATCCAAAAATCACAAGTCAAAACATAGATGACTGGAAACCAGCAATAAGGGGTCAACGATGAATTAGAACCTTAGAAAATGATATAGACTTAAGGTCATTTGGAAATGGTTTTAGCACTTCATAAACCCTAAGGCATGATAACAGGAGACAACCTTAAGCCTAGAGACATGAAACTAGCCAGACATTACAAAAAAAATAGGGGGAACACAAAGCATTTTATAAGGGTTCCACCACTATCTAGGTCAAAGAAAGAAAATTTTTATGAAGAGGACACAACTCAAGCTAAGGTGGTTGAAATAGATAGTTCTTGATAAAAGCAATAGATATATGTTAGAAGAAGTTCTCCCAAGCAGAAAATGTTGGAGATGTGGTAAATGACCATGGGGGAAGTCTTGAAAGGTCATATATTGATGAAATTGAAAATGTAAAGAGAATAGTTACAGGAAATAATATTCCTTCTCCATCTCCTATTCAAAATGTACAAGTTGATGAGGAGGTTGTAAATGAAGAAGAAAAAGAAGAAGAAGATGTACCCACTCCTAAAGTTGGAGAACTTAGAAACTTTGGAGAAGAATTAGAGAAAAGAAATTTTGACCTACAAAGTGATAAAGAAGAGGAAAAAGAGCCAAAAAGAAGAGAGGAGATGCCTTCTCAATTCCCTGAGGAAGAACATGTAGATATGGTTGATGTTGAAAATAAAGATGAGGGACAGCAAGATCAAGATGATGTCAATAAAAATCCAGAGAATACTAAGGACACTCCATCCAAAGATCAGTAAGAGAAAAATATTCCTCAAGACAATATAGATAGGGAACAATCAATTGCTTCTAATTGGTTGACATAATGACTAAAGCCCAAGCCAATAATTATGGAAGAAGAGACTCCAGATTGGGGTAAGTTTCTAGCCAATTTGGGTAAATCAAAGGAGAGAAAGAAAGAAAGGGTAGTTTCTAGAATGACAAGAGATGAAGCTAACAATAGAGTTCTCCATATTGCTACTCTTTTGAATGACAAGCACAAGGATGAGGTTGGAATATTTGATTACAAACTAGAAATTATCAATTTAGACCCATACACAAAGAAACATGAGAAGGAGGATTTGCAAGAATTTGTATAGGTCATTCTTAGAAGGCTAGATAATGAAACTAAGGCCAAGGAAAAGATACAACAATAGTTGAAAGAGATGCAAAGATATGTTCAGAATTTAGTTAAGCCTTTGCAAACACATACTAGTGAAGGTGCCTCATTTTCAGAACGATTGTTGTCCAAAGATGTTTCAGAGATTGAAAATATGAGATCCTCTACAGGTTACTCACCAATGGTTAGGCAGTGTATGTCAAAGAGGAGATTCCATGATTGAGAAGGTGTTGCATGCACATGAAAGATCTTCTTCTTTTCTTGAAGGGATATCTCAATTCACCTATGAATACCAAGTAACTGATGATACCACCATTAGTGCATTGAAGAATTTAATGGAAATTCCAAGAGATGTCTTGATTAAGGAGAATATCTTCATAGCTGAAAATGTGAACAAGCCAACTGAATGGATAGAAGCACTTAATTTCCAAAGGGAACTTATGATGAAAGCATTAAATAAATCATCAAATATTTAGAGCAAGGTCAAGGAAATATCAGATAGCTAAATCACATTTCTAGAAATTGTCACAGGGAGAAATAAATTTGGAAAGAAAAACTTAAAGTTGGATCAATTATAGAAGTGGTGACATGAGGTATATTCTCCAGCTAAGAATGGAACAATAATAATATATTAACTTGAGGATGCAGTTTTTTATATTTCTAACTTGGATAGATATCAAGGGCTTCAAGGCAACTGGGAGAATATTTTTGGATAAATATGAAGATGAGAATAAGTCCCTCAAGTTGAGAGTAAAATTAATACCAACTCCAAATTAGGTCGACCTTGATGGTGTGCTTTCAAAGTTAAAGAACTTTCTAGAGAAGGATAAAAGGACAAGGAGGATGACCCAGTTTGATCTCCTAGAATGATGTGCATACTACATCAATTTTGTTAAGGTTACAAGTCGGTGGTGTCTAGATTTTTGTGTCGTGACCTTTTATTTAATTGTAAAATTCCTTTTGAGGCCAACCTTGTAATATTTTATTATAAAATTAAATTAGGATTGCTAAAACTTCCAAGGTCGGCCTATTTGGTTGGCCTAATGTAAACCCTAATTTAATTTCTCTCCTAGGTTGACATATCAAGAGAAGTTGGATATATTGACGCTCTCTCCTCGCTTGTGGTAGTTGTTGTTCCTACTGTGATATAAGATATTAGAATTGTTGCAAACTATTGGTGAAGTGAATACAATTGAATACATTGTCTTTTGGTAATCTTGTGTTATTTCATCTATGCATGGTTCTTGCATTTCAAATCTATTATAATTCATTTTGAGTAAGTTACTTCAAGATTAATCATAGATCTAGTTGCATTTCATTCATGTTTATGATAAAGTGTTTAAGGTGTTGAGGAATCTCCAGTCCATACTTTTAGCAATTTGTTGATTGTAGATTGTTGTGTAAAGTTAGTCTGGGCCTACTCTTTATTTCACTCAAGTTCAATTATGGATGTTTTTTCATTTCATTCTTTGGATGAATGTTTGAATATTTACAATTCCGAAAATATTTAGTACCTTTGGAGATTGCATTGTTCTTGTAATACTGCAAATTTAATCTTGGTTAAGAAGGATTGGTTTTGGTAGATTGGTCCACCTTGAAATCTCTATTGTCTCCATGATTAATCTTAGGTTTTAGATTAGATATCTCTCTAAACCCTTATCTTTTTCTATTTCTTTTAAGATCATTGTTAGAATAGGATTTATAAATAATCACTACATTGCCACATTTGATGAATTTGAAGCTTCCAACATTTGATTTTTTAAGGCCCCTTGTGATTACTAGCAAATCACATTTTCATTGATTTGTTTGTTGTATTGTCAAGACCTGACATTAGAGACCTTGGGGTTGTTTCTTGAAGCTTGTTGATAGAAATTCACCTTTCAAGAGAGATAAAGTACTTGTATTCTATTTGAGTCGTTACAGTGCTAAAAACACCATCAACAAGGTCATACAGAAAAATGGGTAATGATCCTTACAGATTTTGACATAGAATATGTTGATCAAAAATCCATCAAGGGAAAAGTCATCGTTGATCAACTAGCATAATTACCCATCTATGCAAAAATCCTTTAGTGTCAGAGTTTCCTAATGAGTTGATGTTCACCCTTAGTACAACAAAGCAATGGAAGTTGTATTTTGATGGTTCATACATGCAACATGGGTCAAGAGAAGGAATTATTTTCATCACCCCACAAGGTGATTGCATCCCCAAATCATATAGGTTATCTTTTGTTTGCACCAATAATATAGTTGAGTATGAGGCCCTCATCACAGGGTTAAGAATTGTAGTAAAATGGCAGATCCAAGGGCTAAAAGTTTATGTATATTCTTAGCTAATTGTGAACCAAGTCAACAATGAATATCAGAATAAGGATTATAAGATGATTCCCTATAAGAAGATGGTCAATAGTAACAAAGGACTATTTCATTGACATAAACTTTGAGCAGATACCTAGAATCAACCAAGTAGTAAATTCCATGGATACCATTAGATCCTTGTTGGGCATGCCACATAAAAGTTTGAAATGTGAGTTTCTCATTGATCAACTTCTTGTACTATATTTCGAGTTACCCAAATCTAAATTTGTGTGTGAAATCATTGGTCTCAGTTCCTCTTGGTATCATAACATAATCACTTACCTACATAGAGGTATCCTCTCATTCAACCTTACTTCTAACCTTAGAAAGACTTTTATCACAAGAGCATCCTAATTTGTCCTTTTAGGTGATACCCTTTACCAATGAAGTTTTGAAGGAACATTATTATGATGTCTTAACCAAGAGGAAGCATTGACTAATTTAAAAGAAATGCATGAAGGCATTTGTGGGTCACATTCGAGTGGTATAACCTTGTCCAAGAATTTTTTGAGGATAGGATATTATTGCCCACTATGGAATAAGAAGAAATTAGTTTATAAAGAAATTTTTGCATTTCCAATAGCATGGGGACCTCATCCATGAACCTACTCATGAACTCAGGTCTATCACTACACCTTGGCCTTTTTCATAATGGGGCCTCAACCTCATAGGAAAATAACCCCTACCTCTTCCAATGGTCATAAGTTTATTATCACAGCCATTGAGTACTTTACAAAGTGGATTGAAGCAGTACCAATGACCTACATCAGAGGGAAGCAAATATCCAAGTTTATCCTAAACCACATCATTTATCATTATGGTGTTACTCAAGCCCTCATCACAAAAAATAGAACACCTTTTAAGAACCAAGATATCTAAGAGATATGTACAAAGTTTAATATCTAGCATTGTCTCTCCACATCTTACTATCCCTAAGGAATTGGTCAAGTCAAGGCTTCTAACAAAACTATCATCAAAATATCAAAGAAGAAAATTAATGAAACTTGTTGTGATTGGCACCTACAATTGAACCCCATCTTGTGGGCTTACCGAACCAACATCTGCATACCCACAAGTGCAACAGCCTATTCCTTGGTCTATGGAACTAAATCTATCATGCCTATTGAGGTCGAGCTCCCATCCCTAAGAGTGTCACTACACCATCTCATCATTGATGAATAATATAGGGTATCTAGGTTGAATGAGCTAGAGTTGTTAGATGAACGTCACCTTGAATCATTGAATCGCCTATAGGTCTATCAAAACATTCTTATAAGGAGCTATAAAAAAATATCAAAGGTTGATGCTTCTAGGTGGGATACCTTGTCATGAAAGAGAATCAAAAGAACATGCCAAATCAAGATAACAAGGGTAAATATGAGTTGAATTGGTTAGGGCCTTTCATTGTCACAACAAGCTATAGTTTAGGATATTATCAACTAGCTACTCTTGAAGGATAACCCTTGTAGGATACCATAACAACACATATCTCAAAAGGTTGTATGCCTAACCCATGAGGGGTATAAAATCAAAAAAATCAAAAAAAGTATTAAAATCCAAAAAAATAGAAAAAGGATCAAAATAATAAAGAGAAAAATCATCCTCTAATGGAAACGACTTTGGTGGAACTTTGGGAAAGTACCTTGGTGAAAACCTGGCAAACAGGAACCTTTCATAAATAAGCACCATCTCCCATCTATCATTGATTCTTTCACTTACTCTACATCCTCCATCCATTGCATTCATCTTCTATCATATTTATCCTATTTATTTCTTTCATTCATCCATGTTTGCACCATAGCTTGGTATTAGAGAAAGTATATAATCCCCTTTAGTACTACTTGGCATACTCATAAGGTCAATTTTTCCTACCTATATCAAGGTAATCTATCACATCACATTGGTTGAAAATTATCATACTTGCATCAAATTAGGTTCATGTATAATCCCTTAAGGTTATTCTCAAAAATACAAAAACATTCAAAACATTTTCAAAATCCAAAAACATTCAAAACACTTACAAAATTCAAAAACATCCAAACACTTGTAAAGCTCAAAATCTAAAAACATCAAAACATTTATAAAGTTCAAAATCCAAAAAACATCAAAATATTTGTAAAGTTCAAAATCTAAAAACATCCAAACACTTGTAAAGTTCAAAGTATCCAAAAACATCAAAACAATAGTAAAGTTCAAAAATTCCTAAAAAACATCCAAATCATCCTCAAAATCTCAAAAACATCCATATATTGTTAAAACTTCTAAATGGGTCTAAGACATCAAAAATATCAAAAACATTTGTCAAACTATGTTGTCTCTGTGTTTACATAGGAAAGGCCATCCTTTGATGAGCCCCCAAGGCTTAGTTTAGTTCTTTAGCAGTTTGTCATAGTAAACTAATAGTCCAAAAATGTTCATATCTCATTAATAAATGGTCACTAGTCAAGGGTCAATCGAACTACATTGTCTTTGCACTTACATAGGAAAGGCCATCATCGATGAGCCCCCGAGGAATTAGGTCAATCCCCTTTAGCTCTAGTTCTTGGTCTAATCTTGGAAAACACAAAAACATTGGGAAACCCAGAAAAATCAAAACATTCAAATATCTTTCATAAAACCAAAATAGCCTAAAATAACTTGAAAATTTAAATATTCACATAATCTCAAAAGTTCAAAAATAGCCTCAAAACATTTCAAAATGTCAAAATTAGTAAAATATTTGGAAAAAAAATCACCCATCCCATTTCACTTTCACCTACAATGAACTTCCATCCCCAATAAATCGATTTGTCACCCTCAACCTTTGGTAGCACAAATGGAAACAGGTATAACAGTCATTGAATCATAAATTGTAATGTGTAAAAGTCTTAAGTCTTGATCGTGAGTAAAAATGTTAGTTAACATTTGTATTAATGGCCTATAAAAATATTAGAATTATTCAAACATCTGATAACATGTCCTACGGATGCATATTTCTTGCAATGGACATCATCATTGGAAATCATTTTAGTCATATCACTTTTTCCAAGAGATATGAATAACATTGATTGTTTTTTTCATTTTGATCTTTTCTTATGATTTATCTTATTGGTTTTTTTTGATGATTTCTCGATGATTTCTATCAAAATTATTTAGAGAAGAAGGAATGGGGAATTGATCATTATTTTTGTTTGTCATTCTTGTTATATGTTCTTGTAATATGACCTTGGAAAATACTTGTCTTGCGTGTGTAGAGATAGTTTGAAGTAAAACAATGACTAGGTGAATACTTTCCTTGCATGTGCAGGGATAGTCTCAAGTAAAACAATGGTCATGTTCTCCATACCTTTTTCCTATTAGTCTCCTTACTTTGATGGCTTACTCTTTCACATGATTAAATAAGGTTTGCATATGTCTAGTATGAATATGGATACTCCTCTATTTGTGGAATCAAAGTCCATCATAGTAGATACAACGTCATCCTATTTTTCAATACCTTGATGCATCATATCTATTTGCTATATCAAAATAAGGAATGCTATGATGAATTTATCCTAATCCAAGAAGAAAAGTAGTGTCGTATATCCTATCTTATCATATATCTAATAACATCTCAAATAATCATAGATCTGTTGGACTTTTGAATCAATCACAATAATAGAGGCTAATCAATATCCATCTTGTTCTTCTATCTTCTATCTATGCTAACATTTCCAACTTGTTATCATGACAGTCATACAAAATTAACATAAATGCATCTATATTGCGTCCACAAGCCATTAGCATATACATCTAATAGCATGCATCCTGCATATTCATCACATATCATGAGAAAAGAGATAAAAAGAAATCATCCTTCACATTTACATTCATATCACATCACATCACATACATATGCATCCATATCATCATAATCATAATCATACATATCATACACATAATAAAGGGAATCACCATGATACATCATATAAGAATCTCATAAACATTTGCAATCATTTATCATATCCATAAATGCATCCATACATGAACATGAGCATAATAAAATGAAATAAAACATCATAAGTATAACGTTGAATCTAATCATCCCATATATCAAAATTGTTGTCATGATACATATCAGTATATGTGATATATCATCAAAATATACATGAGGCTATCAAAAATGAGGCAGTGAATGAATATACATGAATAGTCAGGCTATACCAAAAAAGTATCTATATCTAGGAGCTATCCTCTGCTCCCCTAGTCCTCCTCTTGGAGTGGTGGGCATCTATTTGATTGGCCAACTAAAGGCCCACCTGTTGATCAACTCAGTCCAAGAGCACTCCTATTTGAAAAATTTGGCTATTACCGATGTCGAGGAACCTCACAGTGGTATAAAGTCCTATAGTAGGAGGCCTTAGCCATGGCTTGTTCGTATAAACTTATTGGCACCTATTCATGTGCTTGGGCCTATGCCTATGCCTAAATTTGTTCAGTGGCCTCTAACTACTAGCTCTTAGCAATCTCTTGGTCAAGTTGTATGTATGTTTGTTGTTGTTTCTACCTCTCTTAGGCTAGCTCAACATAGGCCTGATCATTCTCCTGCCCATACTTGTCTTGCTTTTGATGAGATGCACCCCTCTCCTGTATGGTGGTATCTCGCTCTGTTTTCCTCTTTTATAACAACACCTAAGGGTTTGGACCCCTTGGTACCTGAGCCACCTATTATACCTATTGAAAATAAGGCTATACAAGTGGTGGTGGTAGCGATGGCGGTGCCAAAGGCACTCCTGGCTATTGTGGAACATGTCCTAGAACCTACCCATCCTGAGGAACTTTTCCTCTACCCCTCCCTCGACCCCTACCTCTACCTTCTCCATTGACCCCTGATGGAATTTTCAATTTGAATGGTATATGCTCAACAAACCAAGTAGCATAGGCCAAATTCATCCTTAGATCATTAACACCACCTGCATACACCCAAGGCAATGGGGCTAGTTGTTCGAACTCATCAATGGAAACCTATGGGTCTACCTAAGGTCCCCATGCATGTATCTCATAAAATTTCCTAGCATATAGGGCTCTATAATCATCTCCAAGGGCATCCTACTACTCCCCAAACTGATAGGTCACTTGATCAAGAAGGTATCTCTCAAGAATGTGGTGTTGTCTCCCTATGAGCCATCTATTCTAGCAAGAATAAAAAAGATGATCATAATGATCCTCCCACTACTCAACTATAGCCGAGCTCTCCACCTAAAAATTATCATGTCATCAAGTACCTTCCTTCAATAGGTTATGTTTGTATCCCTTGTGTGATGCAACAACACCATCCCTAAGTATATGTAGGAGGTTGGATCCTCATCATCAATTTCTCTCTTAGTAATAATAGGTCTAAGCACCAAAATGTGCTCCCATGCCTAGATGTGAAGTAGTGTAAATCATTTCGATAAGCTAACACCCCGCACATAGATGACCTGGTGCATGTCATGGTATAAAGTGCCTAGGATGCAGGGTCCCCATGCATAAAGGGTCACATCCTCAATGATCCTTAGAATTACTAAACCCCAGCTAATGCTAAACTAATCCTCTTTTCAATGACAAGGACACCTATGATCAATCTCGTAATCACCAAATCTAGATCGCTCATCCTCCTATGATATCTACTCAATTCAATCTATCTAGTGTTCACCTTGAGCTCCTAAACCTGTGGTAGATGTAATAGGGTTGTTGAGATGAGGTCAACATAATATGCAATACTCTCTCCATAGATCAAAACCCATAGTATGCACCAAACTTCCTCTAAGGTGACTGTCACCTCACCAATAGGAAGGTGAAACAAGGACATCTTTGAATGCCATCTCTCGACAACTACAGTTATCATAAATAGATGTTTCCTAATCTCAGGCATATAGAAAATGTAATATAATCCAACCATAGTTAGAAACTCATCATCCTCGGTATCAATTCTATAAATCTACTCAATCACCCTTGGTCTCTGATCATGTGACTACAAGGGCTGAAATACCTCCTACGTGCATGATGCACACAACGTCAGTTTTGCTAAAAATAGAAAAAAAATATGTTTGGAACCCTAAACTACAAAAGCAATCCTTTATGCAAAGTCATCACTCTATCTAATTATCAAGTGCATCTCTACTTAGAAAAATCATCGCTATAATACAAGGGCATGATGTAATTTTAAATGTGTCACCAAAAATCAAAAGTGTGGCAACTAAGTGTTTGCACCAACACATCTGTTACAAAAGTGCAGGTTTGTCTACAAAATTTCCAAAGTATTTTAAACTCCAACTTATATTCTCTAGAGTGACACTCTATTACAAGAGCACTGCTAAATGTGAAAAAATCATCGCATCAAGGTTCAAGAGTGCCACTGAAATAGCAATTCTTTTTCTTAACCTAATCTAGCCTACATTTAACTATTTCGAAAGACATGCAAGGAAATATTTTCAGGGTACATTTTGGGGGTCCTATGTCTTTTGGCTACTAGAACTCATAGACTCAATCCATCCAATGTGGGGGAAGAACAAGGCATGCCATTCTATCATATACTTTTCTAGGTCTCTCACGAAATCACTTTAAAAGCTCTCAAATTTCTCAAATTGAAGTGTGCAAATGAGCTTAAAAGTGACCCCAACCTCATGTATGTGCATGGAAAATTAGGTTTTTCCCCCTGGATGCATTTTTGGACCTAGTTTTTTGGCCCTAAATCTCCATTTTCTTGCTCAACAGCTTGTCATGGTCACTTTATCAATATCCTGGAGCTTGTTTGTCATCCTCTTTGCAACTGAACTAGTCCTATATATTTCTCATGAGCTCAACCTAAAAATCAAAAACAATTATCAATCTCTCAAGAGGGTAGCATACTAGCATTCACTCCTTCCGCTGGGGCACAATGGGGCATCCAAGAACATCCAATAAAATCATAATTTTTTTAATTTTTGATCTAAATATCAATGTTGATCCGAGAGGCATCAGTTCTTTCAACCAATGTAGCAGGTACCTCGCTTCAAAGAGGGTAAAAATGTAGACACTTAAAATTGTCTTGATCAATATCATGCATCTAATTCAATTTACTAACACCATTTTCATCTTGATTTGATCATTCTCATCTATTTAATTGAATAATGCTAATTGTTTAATTAAATTCATCATTTTGTTTTATTATCATTTTGTTTTATTAATCGAATAATCAATATTATTGGATTAATTCACCCCTTTCAAGTTAATTTTCATCTTATTTGATTAAATAATGCAATTTTTTAATTAAATCCCTTAATTCCTCTCATTTGATTAAATAATCCTAATTGCTTAATTAAATGACATAAATCCTACTTTTTAATTAAATGATTTAATTGTTTAATTTAATTCCTAAATTCTCTCACCTTGCACAATTAAATAGTTTTTTAATTATTTACTTGACTAATTCCTCCAACTTCTCCCACTTGCAAGAGAATATTCTTAGGGAATATTCCTCCAATTCAAATTCAAATATTTCATACCAAATGGAAATATCTTCCACATTATTCCTAAAGTTAAGGGACTTGCACATTCTAATTCAATTAGAGCCCTTGATTAAATTCAATGATCCATGTCAATACTTAATCTTATCCATGGATTTGATTATTGATGCATGTCATTCTCTCACATTCATTTCTATCCATTGATTAGGCAAACCAATCCTAGCCATTGATTCATCTAAAAATCCTATAAATAGCCCTCATTTCTATGAGTAAATAATCCACAAATCATTTGAGTAATCATACTATAGACAATTTCATCCTCATTTTGAGAGCATTTTGTCCATTTCCATCAATTTTACCATTAGAGGTCATCAAATATTTGCTTCAACAATGGGATTAGGAAAGGGTTGAGTATTTCATATCAATTCAGAACTAATCCCCCAATGGGATTAGGTTTTCTTGTGTTACATTAGGTTTTCTATATCATTTGAATTTTATTTCATGTTTAATGGATTCCTAGTTAGCATTTGCAATAATTTTATTGGGAATATGATCTAGTTAGGTTAATTTATTAGTCTCTTGGTTGATTCTTAGCATTATTAATCTGATATTATTTCATGTTCACAAATGGTAATGAAATTTTTATACTTCAAAATTCTATCTTTTTTATATTTAATATATATACAGTGGCATTGTCATGTTGAGCATTCAATATGCAGCAATTGATTTTTTAAGAATAAAAAGATATTTATAATTTTTGTATGATCTTCATTTGTTTACTTATTTCACATATATATTTAATATTAGTCTTAATTGACAAGAAATTGGTATGCAAATAAAAATCATAGTATACTCCACAAAAATATAAGTTAATATAACATTAATATACTTAACAAAATTAAAATTAATGTACAAAAAATTAAATATTTCACTGTTTGATGGATGAATGATCTACACTCAAATTCTTACATAAAGACTCTGAAATGAAGATAAGTGTCAATTTTAACATATTTATAGGTTCTGATCAGAAGTGAGTGAAATTTATTATGACTTGTTAGTGGATATTGATAATGATTGAGCTAAAACAAGCCATTTAATTTTATATCTTTTAAAAGCTTCGAAGTAATTTTCCTGGAGCCAAATGTCAATCCAAAAAATATTTGCAATGGCTTTCCCATGTACTGACAAAGTGTAAATGTAACAGTTGGCAAATTGGATCACCTTTTCAATTAAATTTAATAATTCTTCTAAAAAAAAATTAAAACATGTAAATCAAGGTAAGATAACAAGATGAATATCCTTGATTAAATTATGCAATATATTTTTGTATTAAATTTTTTAACTATCGACTCATGCTTCAACATAGTGGGATGCAGAACCAAGGTCCAAAATTTTCTATAAATTCAACTGGAATTACTAATGAAGTTCATCATAATCTTGATTAAAGCTCTAGTTCAAAAAAATTTATGGAATTTGATACACCAATTTGTCTAACTAGTCCTCAATGACAATTAGCCTTCCTAGGAGCAATTACTAGCCAAAGAGTTACATAAATTTTTAGGTTACATAGGAGATGGACTATAGTCTTTATCAATATGGTGGTGAGCTTCGAATTCGTAGAATATGTAGATGGATATCGAGTGAAAACTGATATTTCTTCATGGTTCATGGTTTCTTTACTAGATGTTGGAGTTTCACAAGTTGATGTGTTGTTCCTAGTGAGTTTGATGGTTTGACATGATTATCTAGGAGACCTAGGGGATGTTTTGGTTGTTGTGCACATTAGAGTGGGAATCCCTACACCAAGGGATATTCCACATTTCTTAAATGAAGGAGCCACTGTAACCTGGCATCCTTTTGTGTCAAATTTTTGCAATGTCACTTTAGTGATAAATCATTTGTTGGTCACCATGGGATATGATTTTTTGGGGAATGAAGTTTTTTCATAATTTTGATAAATGTATGTGAAGAAATTTATCATAATTTTGATAAAAATATGTGAATATTGTATTCTACTACTAGTAGGATTTTGTTACTTAGTAACGTTCTTATGTATATTTTGCAAGCACCTTTATACGTGCTACATTATCAAATATATAAATTTTGACATGTATATATTCATATTATTTTTATTAATATTATTTATATATTATTACATATTTATTTTATGTTATTTTAATGTAACAATTCAATAATTATCTTTTTTGTTTTCATTTTATTGATTTATGTAATTTTGTGGGATTATTTTTCATTAAAGAAAATGTGGTTGCAAAACCCCTGGTTAAATCCATATACATACTATATATGATGATTTTATGAATCCAATCATCAATCGAAATAATATTTGTAAATATATTTTGTATGCTCACTTAAAAAAAAAAATTTGTATGTGTTGAAAATAAATCAATTAAGTGAACCCGTGCTTAATATATTTCCTCATTCTTAGAAAATATTTTTCTCTAATCCACAAGGTAAAGTTCACTAAGGAAGAGGGAAGCCGCAAAAATGATAGAAAGTATGGCACATGTTTTCTTTTTATTGATTTCTGCAATTCTACGATATTATTGTTCATTAAATAAAATGTGGGTGTAGAATCGTGGATTAATTCCATATGTACTTTCATGATGTTCTTAGTTTAATATGTCAGTGGGAAATCTTTAAAAGATAAGAAATTATTTCCCTCTTGTGATCCGAAGTGAGAAAAATATATTGATTTGATAACTTGATATTGAAAACTGCATGATGTATAGTACATGATGATGTCATTAATCTAGTTATCAATCAAAATAATATTTATAATAGATTTCATATCATTTGAGTGCTTACCACTTGTCAGCTTGATGTGCAATCTACATGTATCCAGACGTCAATCAAAATAACATTGTAAGTGGCTCTCACACGATTAAATTTGGTTACTTGGTTAGCAAAAAAAAAAGCAATTATGCCTCACACAACTCATGAGTAAATGTCATAGCCCACAAATAGGGATGGTGAGCTCAACTAAAATCATTCTTAAAAGTCCATAAAAATGGCTTTACTTTTGAGTGTAGTGTTTGGAATTTTGATAATCATTTCCATTTTGCAAGGTTAATCAGGAATAAGATGATGTTCTAGTATTACTGAGGATACTCTAAATTATTTTGATTCCAATTATGTAGTTATAGAGTAAAAGAGAGACCAGTTTCCTTCAAGTTTAGAATGGGTGGAATTGGAAAGAATTTGGTCTATTTCACCTAGCTATTGAGCCAATTTTTGAACTAGCATGATGAGATCTGATGGAGATAAGTGCTTTCATAGAGAGTATGGACACATAAGTATTTTAATCTTGTTTACATTGAAATTCATCAATTTTTCATACTCAATTTTGACAAAGGCCCTCAAAGAGGAACTGTGGACTTTAAAATTCATTATGTGTTATCTTGGTGCCTTGGAGATGCCCGCACAGGGTGGTAGGATATTTAATACCCCCTATCTTTTGCATAATTCCAATTAGCAACCAAGATAGGTACATTTTCTATATTCACGACTCCCCTTTTCCCAGCATGGTAGGCAAGCCTTGTGGATTTTCAAAGTTATTTTGGGATATTCTCATGGGTCAAATTGAGCATATTATGTAATATATTTTGTATTAATTTTTTTAACTATCGGCTCACGCTTCACCATAGTGGGATTCAAAACCAAGGTACAATTTTTTCTATAAATCCATAACCATAGTGGTGTCTTGGAGCTATCATGTGGAATCCCAAGATCCCAAGCATGGTCGGCAAGCCTCATGGTTTAAGAATATGATTTTCATCCCATAACACCACTACCAGCTTTGAATCAATAGTGTCTAATGTAAAGTGATGTGTCATTTATACAAGAGCTTGCATGCTCTACTCATCTTTAAAAATATATGTAACATTGTAATTCAATTGTAATAAAATTAAAATAAATGGTTGTGTTATTCTTCAATATTCATTTATAGTAAAGAATTATGTTGTGTGTTTAGTGTCTATTCAAATTACAAGTAATTATAATTAATGTTACTAGAACTTGTACCTAAAGGAGGTTCAAGGAAAATAGAAAACTATATGTATGTTTATATGTTACAAAGTATGTGTTTGCACATGGATAGGCTACAAGTTGAAAATTATAGTTGCAAGTGGTTGGATTAAATAATTAATAATAAGTGTTAATGTTTCCATTTCATGTCATCTTGATGACCCATCATTGAAAACCAATCTGAGAGATCTCACATGGGTCATATTGCATGAGTCTCCCTTGAAAAATCCCTAAAATTGGCTACGTCTATGGTGTTTCAGGTTTTCGGGTTGTCGCTTCCCTCCCTCCTAGCATACTTCTACTTATCAATCCTTCTTTCCATTCCTTCCACCGTTATCCTCTTTTCCCCCTAAGTTCTTTAGGTTTTTTCCATCAGTCTTACCCTTTAAGAATTACCACCACTTTTCTTCTTAATTGTTTAGCCTTCCTCCCACTCTCAAAGTCCTGATGGATTCCTTTAAAAATTTGATAACTTTCAAAGGTCGAACATCATACCTCTCCCTTCCCCCTTACCTCCTTTTTATAAGAGGAATTCCTTCTTCCTGACCCTTGATCCTTGACGGCTTCCTTCGGGCATCAAGCATCAGGTTTCCCTCTTGCCTTCTTCATCTTCCTTAGCAAGGTGTAAACCTACTCCCTGACCCTTGATCCCCGATCTCACATTTTAAACATTAGAGATCGGGCTCCCATATTTATCTTTACCTCTTACCTGGTAAGAGGTAGCCCTTCTTCCCGATCCTCGATGCCCAATACGGAGCAGCTTTCAAAATTCGTGGTCTCGACTTCCTTTGTCCTGATCTTCAATACACAGTAGGCGGTAGGCCTGAAGCCTGACCTCCAATAGAGACACTCTTTCAGTGGTCTGAACCATTTATTTCTTGATCATACAAAGGTTCTCTTTGGGCCTGACCCCCTTACTTTCTATGATGACCTTTTTTTTGAGACGACACCATTAATGCTTGTTACTTTTTCACTTGCTTGCTTAATTTTTTAGGCTTGAGGGTAGAATTTATTGCACTTCTTGATGGTTGTGGTTGATCTCATGGGTACCCATGCTCATTTATTGATGATTATTTTCCTTCCTTTCTTTCCTCATATCCAAATCACTAATTTCATGTGGGTATTTTAGAGGGATTTTTTGGACAGCCTTTTATTGCAAAGGCATGGTGTGCAAGTCTTTGTATGTATAAGGCTTGTCATTCAACATGATTTCCATGATTAGATCACCTCAACACTAATTTGTATGGTTTTTTGTTGTTTTCTAATCCTAGTGAGGATTAGGGTTTGGTTGGAGTCAACTAAGTTATGCCTGAACTATAAAGGCAACACTTGTATATTTTTAAGGGGTTCTTCCCTGGTTTTTCTCTAACAGGCTTATGCTACTCTAGCATTAGGTAACTATTAAATTAGCTTCCATGCCTTTGTATCAATAAAAGATCATGTGTGTTTCCTTTTCTCTATGCTTGTATCATTTGTATTTTCTAATACCTCTATGCATGTATTATTTTTATCATTTTATGCAAGTTGTATTATTGTGCTAGCTAGTTGTAAAAGTGTTAATTGCGCGTAACCTCTATCCTTTCTAATCTTTAATACTCTTATCCTTCATGCATTTCCCTATAAATTCAATAAAGCAGAGAACTGTGTGAGTTGTCTCAAGTGATTTTTTGTATACCCTATGTAGTAAATCTAGGAAGAAACACTTCAAAGCTTGGTGTATCACTGTTTCCCCTTATTTTAAGCATCCTCCTTCTCCCTTTTCCTCCTACAATTCATAGTTTAGGGTTAGTTTAGAGTTTTACTTCACTAGGTTGGACCAACCTTTGTTGCACCTAGTTTTAAGAGGAATTCAACCTTCTTCAGAGATCTAACCTCATTCACAAGATCCCACACCTTGAGGTTAGTTCCATCGTTTCACTAGAATATTGAACTCCTCGTTCAACAAGGTTCATTTCCATGTGACAAAAATTAAATAATGGAATGAAATAAACAAATCTAGATTTTTTCCTTCAAAAAATTAAGTATTATCTCATTATGAAATATTTGCATGTTGATTTAAAACATAAAGCAATAAAAATGAAAATGAAAAAAAGCTGTCATCATATTGACAAAAACCACTAAAACTAGAAATAGAATGTTCTCATCCAGTTGTCAAATCAATATTTATCTAGGTTTTATGTGATAAGTGAGATTTTGGAGGCTTTTACCTAATATTTTAGAGACTTTACCATTAAATGGCAGTTGGTTTACCATTAAATAGCACTATTGCTAGTGTTTGGTAAAATGTTGTCACTCTTGCTAGGGTTTGCTAAAATGTTGATTTATATGTGAATTTAGGTTCAAAATCCTTAAAAAGCCCTACCTAGTTTGCTTCACCCTGTACTTTATTAATTATTTCTAATTTTTCATTGACCTACTCCCCCAATTCCCAATGTCATTAGTCATTTTATTAATTCCTTTGCAACGTTAAGTTATCGGCCCCTTGATCATCTTCTAGAGCTCACTTAAGAAGAAGATTATGCATGTACCTAATTAAATGACTTAAGTGAGCCCTCACTTAATATATGGTTCACATCACTTATTTTTCCTTTCTGCTAATCCACACGAAGAATTTTAATAAGGAATGGAACACCCACGGAATGAAGAAAGGGTTGACACTTGAATTTTTATTAATGGTTTCCTTTCAACATGATTTCGCATCTACAGATAGCTTTATAAAGGTTAATTTAATTGATGTGGAACCACGAAAAGGGGATAGGTGTCAATGGCATGCTTTTTAAATGGATTCTATGGGTCTGTGGGATAATTCAAGAACTATATGTGACTCACAAAACCATGGAATAAGGACATGTGGACTCATCTCAATGTCTCCAATGGGTTTTCTATCAAAGACTAGGATTGTGAGAATTGAAATGACAACATGTGCCACAATCTCATGTGGATTTTGTATCCTAGGGCACTTTAAAGTTTTAAAATACATTTTATATCATAAGTTACTCGATTGTTTGATTTGATGGATGGCTATAGTTGAATTCTAAAATGAAATGAATAGAGCACTAGGCTTCCAAACTCAAACCTCTAGAATCAACCTATAACCATTAGATTTACAAAGATCAATGACTGAGATCTAATTTCAAATGAAACATTTGAATGATGTAGCCTCTCATTGAAAGTGATCAATTAATAAAAGGTGTAGAAATGCAAGACAATTATTGAATTTATTTCTAAGTGTATGTATAGAATTGTAAATTTGTACTAATTGTGTAATTTAGAGGTAACACATTTCATTCACTTTAATATTCGAGAAAAATAATATAAATAAGTGAACTTTCTATTGCTAAGTGGTTTTATTTTTAAGTGAGAGGGTAAGCACAAAGGGATATTGATCATTGTAGTGCACCATAGAGATTTTGGTTTCCAACATATCCAGTCCACATCTATTAGTGTCTATATTAATATTTTCAAGAACTAAAATATGGGTAAGTGAAAGACAAAAATCCTACATTTCATCATTTCTTATTTTTTCAATATAGGGGTTTAGGGTTGAGAACTTGAGAGAATAAATAAAAATTAAGGACTTAAGAGGGACTTCACACTATAAAAGCATGTCTACCACCACTATCAGACTAGTTGTTGGGAAAGGAAAAGAAAAATTAAATAGAAAAATAGATTATGCTCGAGTGGTTAAAACCCCACATTTCATGAATGAATACGATGATATTTATGATCCTAAAATATATGGTAGGCTTACCTCAAAACTTAGATTTTCTTATGAGAATAAGGTTACAAAGCAAATAAAAAATAGTCAAATAGTGCCAATTAATAGATTCACTACACTGTGGGTAGTTGGATTGGGATGCATGATGTTGCATGAGGTTTTCCCTTGCCCAGAATGTATCATGGTCTACACCCACAATTATGATAATAATTGTAGAGCCTTTTTTTCCCTAAGTATGTTAGTGTATTTTTCCTTTCTTTTCAGCCTTGAATTTTTACCGTTTTTACCATCTTTCAATTTTTAGTGTTCACCCCACCATGTGTCACACTGGTGCATCTTCTGTAGGTTGTGGGGTTCTTTTTTTCTAAAAATAACACAATGGTTCCATGTAGTGCATCTTTTTCAACATCACACTAAGATCAATCTTGGAACGTGACACATGGCTGTCCTACAGGATTTTCACAAGCAACTCGGCAGAATTTTGAAGAATTCTCACCATCATGCCACGTGGCCTGATTTTTGTTAGGTGGGGTTCTACAGTGTTAGGAATGGAATTTTTGAAGAACGCTTCCAATTTTTGATGATTTTCACCTTCTCCAAGCAATCTTGAAGGCCATTATCTATCCAGAGACACCATTGTTGCTTACAGATGATCGAATTATATTATCAAATCATTTACTCTTTTGATGTAAGAGTGATCTTCTTACAACCCCTGTGGTATCAAACTCACATTTATTATGCCAATCATCATTAATGAAGAAGCTTAGTTTTTATTACTTGAGCTTTCATGATCAGATATCATTTTTGTTAAGACCTTGGGGCAGCATTTTGTTGCCACCTATTAGGATTTTTTTAAAGGCAGTGGAGATTGTTTTTTGCTTGTAGGCTTCCCTTACCTTATAAAAGAGAATTTCCAAGCCTCTCTCACCAATTCTAATTTGAGTTTGAATTATATTAGGAGGAAGAAGATTTCTTATAGTATTTTTACTGTCATGTATCAATTTTATAATTGAATTTCAAGACAACTATCTAGATCAATTATTCGACCTTAGCATATTTTGCATTATTTTCTATATCAAGTAATAGAAGGAAGAATGTGTATCAAACTATGCCTATATGGCCTTTATTTTATTTTTTATTCTCTTTTTATACATGATAGTGCTTTTTGTCAATATTTACCTAAATTCAAATATAATCTTGATAATTAGTTCTTAGTTCTAGATTTTATGCTTATCTAACCTAGATCTACAGTGAATTGGATCATGTTTTGATACTCTTTATTTTCTTGTTAAATATAATTTGGATCGCATACTATTTTTTTGGGGTGGAAAAGTTATGTAAGGGTTTAAAGCATCATATTCAATTTTAGATTCATCATATTCTATCAAACCTTAATGGTTGCTTCCCACAAATATATTTGAATTATTTCTATGTACTCATATAGGCCTTAGTTGTTCATTCTCCTTTCAACAATGAAGGTTTTGTGGCATTATGTGTTCATATTATCAAAATTGAAAACCTTTTAGGGTTCTAAAATGTTGTAAAACCTTTTGGTGCATCACCTTAGTTAAGTTTTATTTCTGCATTTCCTTCTCCCTTTTCCCAAATAGAAAGGAAGAGTCATCTTATTTAAAAATCATAGAGATCATCCAGAGAAGTGTAAGAATGTCCCCCCATTCACTAAATTTTCCATAAGTATGTTTGGAGAGGTGCAAGCTTTTATGATCAATAGTTCTTTTTTTATGAATATTTGATTCAGATGAGGGAAAACAAGCCTCCATTTGACTATTTATGTGGCCCTGATTTTAATTTAATTAGATTGCATGGGTTTGTGGGAGAACCCTTTAGGTTTCCAAGGTGTGTAATAGGCAGGACACTCATCTTGGAAATGTATCAAAAATTAACAGTCACAAATAATGCCTATGGTGCCAAGAAGAAAAAGATGGTGCTTTACCTAATTCCCCTTACCTTTGGTAATTGCAAGGTAATACTCATAAAGAGGGAAGCACAAAACAAATTGACCGATAAATTGGCCTATCTTAGTCTAGGTCTCATCTACAATAAGTGGAAGTACAATCTAGAGGGTACTTGCAAATAAAGCATGAAGTATGGCCATACTGGAGGCAAAGAAAAATCCAGAAAATGATATGGAAGATTCCAATGTCGATTCATCCCAAATACCATTTTTGAAGCACCCATGGCTCATGTTCTATCAAATCTTGTCAAAATTTAAGTCAAGTATCTTGATGGATAAATTTTTCAAGCAACGGTTAAAGAAAAAGGGGTGGTCCAAAAGGAAATGACCAATTTTGGGAGCTCTTGGCAGGAAATCAAACAAATAGACATCCTACACGGGATGATTCAAACCAAAAAAACCTTTAAGGAGATTCATGATGCAAAGGTCAGTTCTAATTCTGACTGAAAGTCTAGCCAAGATTATGACCAAGTGTTTGATTCACTGCCTCGAGTGGCCTAGGTAAAAAGGGGAAAGAAAAGAAAACACCACAAGGAAAGGAGTCATATCCCTCCTCATCTACCAACATGTTGACAAGGGAAGAGTGGATCTAATGACCTACAAGGAAGGCTTTGATAGGTCAGAGAACTCAAGGTTCATCGAATTTGGTAGCAGAAGGATCTATGAAAATGAGTGAACCCTCTGCAAAGAGAAGGAGAACCCAAGAATTATTTGAGCCAAGACTTTTGAAAAAGGATGATGAGGAAGTAGCTTATGTCCCATAGACCTCTATGGCTCTTATGGTTTATGCAAGTTTTTTTCTTGCTATTCTTTCCTTTGATGCCTCATTGGTGTCTCTGGGTCTTCCATCTCAAGCCTAAAATCCTCCACCAATCGATGTCAACCTGCTTATTTTGGATACAACCCCCACTTCAGATACTAATGAGCATCCTTTGGAAGTTCCACACATAGAACTTGTGTCTTTTGTTGCATCCACGGTCGAAATTTCAATTTCTATGTTTGAATCTCAGGTTTCAGCCTCAGAGCAACCCATGTTGCAGGTTTCATCACCATTTCCCACTTCCAGACATATGCCTTTATTCTCAACCACTACTCCCCTTACCTCAATAAGAACTCCACACTCCACACAGTATTTGTGAGGAATTCTACCTTTTTTTTCCAATGACTTTTCCATTATTCCTTTCCCAGGGCCAAGCAGTCAAAAATACACCTTGCACCATCCATTATGGCCTCTCCCCTGATGTCCCTATTCTTGCAAAAAGTATCAAGTCACCTCAGAACCTCTGAACTCAAATGGATTTGTTCAAGAAAGCCCGTAGGGAAAGAAAACAAAATAAATTAGAAAAATTTGCATTGGATCCAACCGCCCCTATTTCAGAGACATGTTTTGATGAAGAATGAAATTCTGATGATTTTGGCCATGAAAGCTCTAGTTTCCAAGCCAGAAGGAGAAATTAAATATAAGGATTATGAGATTCAAATTGTAGGCTTGAATCTAAGTGAAGCACTTCCTCATGACAAGGTAGGCCTCATGAAGCCATACAAAAGTTAGTATACACCGACTACCTAAAATTAGAGAAAAACATGAAGAACTAAAAAGTGGAATTGGTAGATGTGAAGGCCACAATTGATAGGCACCAAGTGGAGATCAAAGAAAAATATGTAAATATTTCCCATTTGAGGCAAGCACAGGATCAACGAAGTGAAGTGGTTATGTCACTTGATGCTGTTCAAATAGATAAGGATCGGTTCTTAGCTGAGGTAGAAAAAATGTCACGTAAGGTCCAAATTGAACACAAAGCGGGGGAATATTTAAAGACCTAAATGCAAGAAGCTACAAAAGAATGGAAACAAAAGAAAAAGGATTTTTCTAACATATCGAGCCAAAAAAATCATAAATGTGAAGAATTTCAAAAGGAGCTATAGGAGATGCAAAGAAAATGGCTCAAAACTTTGGACCAAATGAAGCAGTTGTGTGAGTAGTTCAAGAAGGAAAAGAATGAGATACGGGGAGAATTGGCTAACATCTGATCCCAACTTATTGATAAAAGAAGCCCTAAAGAAAAAATAGATAAACAGCTTGAAGAGAGAATGGAAGAGTTACAAAAATTACATAAGGAGTTATCCACCATTTTGAGTCTCCATGAATAGGGCCAAAGGGATCTCCAACATCGAGAAAGCCAATTCCAAGAGGAACTCCAAAGAGTCCAAATAGAAATGGATGTGAAGAAGTGGGAAAGACAAAAATTTGAGTCCAATCTAAAGGCCTACAATGAAGAGGTAGAACAATTACATTCTAAACTTTTAGGTGCTCTGAAAATAATTGATCAATTGAAGGAATACAAAGAATAAAGATTCATAGTTTTAGCAAGAACTTGCCATGGCACGAAGGGCCAAATTTTTTCCTATAATGCAAAAAATATTTTCCTCTAATTGGGAAAATCAAAGTCTCAATGGCATCCTTGAAGCCATCTCTAAGGTTTATGGCTGATGTGCAAGAGCTTAATGCAAAGGTTGGTCCAATAGTTGACTAGATCCTACATATGGTTACTCCTCATTCTATGGAGTCAAAAAATTTAATAAATATTTATAAAGTTTCTGAGGAGACTTTGGTAGATGTTGGGATTACGAATCAAAGAGAAACTACCAGGAAGGAAAATTATTGTTTGCAACCATGTAGCCCAAAAGAGTAGGAACTGCCATATTCCATTGACTGACAAGGTTAACAGAATGAGAGAGGATTTTGAAGGTTTAATCCTACTAGGATTGCCTTCTCCTTTGCTACATTATGGAGTAGTATTAACTAAGGAAAAAATCAAGAAAGCATTGGAAGACACGCAATAGGATCAATTGGCACTCCAAAAATTGAGAACAACACCCACCATAGAAGAAATTGAAGAGATACTCCTTCCCCTAGATTGACTCTACTTCCACATTGGAACCACACAAGAAAGATTAAAAGAGGTATCCTTTAAGGAGATACTCGACCTAGACCAGGCTTCTGAGATGTTTCATGCATTGGCTCCATCATTTGATGAACATTGGGAATATCCACATTCTACATTCCTCAAGCTCTAAGGTTCATGGATATTTTTTTCTCATTATTTCTATTATTCTTTTCTATGGGTTCATGCCTCTGCAAGCGCAAGCCCCCTGTGAGTCACCAAAAACTATAGAGCCTTTTTTTTCTCTAAGTATGTTAGTGTATTTTTCCTTTCTTTTTAGCCTCTGAGTTTTACCATTTTTACCATCTTTTGATTTTTAGTGTTCACCCCACCATGTGTCACACTGGCACATCTTTTGGAGGTCGTGGGGTTTCCTTTTTGCTAAAAAGTGTGCAATGGTGCCATGTAGTGGATACACACCTTTATTAACATCACACTAACATCGAGCTTGGAATAAGACGTGTTGCCACCTTGTGGATTTTTTTCACAAGAAGCTCAAGAGAATTTTGAATAATTCCCACCATCATGCTACGTGGCTCGATTTTTGTCAAGCAGGGTTCTACAGTGTCGAGAACAGAATTTTTAAATAAATTTGTTAGGTGTCGATGTTTTTTGCCTTCTCCAAGCAATCTCGAAGGCCAGTATCCATCTGAAGAAACCATTGTTGCTTATAGAAAATTGGATTATATTATCAAATCATTTACTTTTCTAAAAAGAGTGATCTTCTTAAGACCCCTGTGGTATCCAACTCACAGTTGTTATGCCAATCATCATTAATGAAGCAGCTTAGTTTTTATTACTCGAGCTTTGATGATCAGATCTGATTTTTGTTAGGATCCTGGGGAAGCATTTTGCTATCACTTGTTAGGATTTTTGTAAAGGTGACGGAGAGTTCTTTTTTCTTTGTTCACTTCCCTTACCTTATAAAAGGGAATTTCCAAGCCTCTCTCACTAGTTCTAATTTGAGTTCAAATTCTATTAGGAGGAAGAAGATTTCTTATAGTATTTTTAATGTCATGTATCAATTTTTTAATCGAATTTCAAGACAACTATTCGGATTAGTTATCCGACCTTAGAATCTTTTGCATTATTTTCTAGAGAAAGTAATAGAAGGAAGAATATGTATCAAAATATGCTTATATGGCTTTTATTTTATGTTTTATTCCTTGTTTATACATGATATTTCTCTATGTCAATATTTACCTTTCGAATATAATATTGATAATGGGTTATTAGTTCTATATTTTATGCTTATCTAGCCTAGATCTCAGTGAATTGAATCATGTTTTGATACTCTTTGTTTTCCTATTAAAGATAAGTTAAATCTCAAACTATGTTGTTGGGGCAAAAAAAAAAAATTAGGGTTTGAAGCATCCTATTCAATTTTGGATTCATCATATTATGTCAAACCTTAATGGGTGCTTCCCATGAAAGGATTTGAATGAATTCTCTATGCTCATATAGGCCTTATTTTTTCATTCTCCTATCAAAAATAAAGGATCTATGGCATTATGTGTTCATCTTATCAAAATTAAAAACCTGTTAGGGTTATGAAATGTTGTAAAGCCTTTTGGCACATCGCCTTAGTTAACTTTTATTTTTGCATTTACTTCTTCCTTTTCCTGAATAGAAAGGAAAATTCGGCTTCTTTAAAAATCCTAGAGGTCATTCAATGAAGCGCAAGAAGGTCCCCCATTCATTAAATTTCCCATAAGGATGTTCAGAGAAGCGCAATATTTTATAATCAACAATAACAAAAGAGTAATTGTTAATAAAGATAGAAAAGAAGAAATTTTATCCATTACTACAAAATAATTTGGAAATGTGTTGGGGTTTACAACCGAAGAATTTGGAAACATCCACATTGAGCTAGAAAATCTTGCTAGTGATTATGAAGCAATTGATGAAGGGGAGAAAAATAATTTTCTAATTAAAATAGTTCAGGATAGTCATAGTAACTTATTCAAAAATAATCAAAAGCCTCCTTATGATTTGGGAATTTTTAAACCATGGGTTCAAGATACTATTTTCATGCTAGCATTTTTCCTCGATCTAAATAGAAATCGGGAAGTGGGTGCAAGCCTCCTTGAAATGGTATTTAATATCCATATGGTAAGCGGTTTGTCAAATATAACTTTCTTGAGCATATTTTAAAATTAATGCATAAATATTTTTTAATGATTAAAGGAGGTTCCAGTAAGACATTTAGGTTCACAACCTACTTGTGCTATTTTTTCTATTAAAATTTACTGGAATGTTTATGATCAACAAGCTTCAGATTCAGCCCTCTACGAATGTTGAGGAAAAAATGGCTCTAGTATATGATTGGAACACTAAGATAAGGATGCATTATTCTCGAAGGAACTACAATAATTTTGTAGACTACTTAGCTCCATTGTATCAAGTAATTACAAATAGTCTAATGCCTATATTTCCTATGTCTTGTCGAAATTACATTCAACTAGGAAAAGAAATATAATTGGTTGATTAGTAATTAATGTAAGAATATATTGTGCTAATATTTTATGGATCGAGAGTAGATCCATACTAACTTCCAATACATGTGAGAGAAATGGTTTTTGCATTGGAATATGTACAATAGATTGAGACTACTGACCAACTATACTTTGTCAGTCAGCAAAAGAAGAGCATATTTCCTTCTTCATCTTTGTCATGTGGACGGTTCACATTCAAGAGAAAAGCATTTAGTATGGTGCATGAACTTGATAAAAAAAATTGGTGTTGTCTCTCACTAGCAGTATGATCCATGTGACACCATTAAATCAAGGATTGTGGCCAATAAGAATGTTGCATGTATAATTCAACATCAAAGTAACCCCTTGCTTGAAAACTTGAGAAACAAGGATTCTTGGGATGAGTTCAAAATAGCAATGGAGAAAATTGTTGGTGAGAAAAGTATTTCTTTTGAACAATTATCAGCATAAATTATGGAATTATACCAACAAAGAGAAGTAGGGAAGCAAATTAGGAGGTACGAAATTTTTTATGAAAAAATTAATCTACCATCTACTAAAGTAAAAATACCATATTCTCTAAAAATGGCTTGTAAATAAAAAAAATGGACACAATCAAAAATTACTACATTTTGGTCTATGAAGAAGGATCTAGGTGAACCAAAAACTAGTGCAGTGTTTCAAGAGATCGAAAAAGATTTTGAGTCTAGAAATTTATGGAATAAAGAGAATCCCTTTAAACATGAAGAAACTGATGATGAATCTAATGATGATAGGTAAGAAAAAATTGTACAATATGCAAGAAAAGTCAAGTTTATTTCAAGTGAGACCATAAAATAAACATATGCTTTAGGAGCAGCCACAGCCAAAAAAGTGGGTTATGAACATGGTGGTATGGGGTCCAAAGGATAAGGAATTTGGATGGTAATAGAGGTAGTCCATAGAAAACCTAATGATTTGTAAGGCCTTGGTTTGATAAAATAGCCCAAGGGTATACAAGGACAACTAAAAAAAAATCATTTTGTTACAGCTTCAATTCCTAATCCTCATGGTCAGATATAATCACAACTAGGACATGCCCATGGTGGAGAATCTAGTGCAACTAGAACTGCCACTGGTGGTGATGGTATGGGTAGTAGTACTAGTAGTGGTCAATATATGCCACAATAATAAATTACACACAAGAGGCCAACAATACAAGATGCTACACAGACACCTAGTGATCAAGGCATTCTAAAGAAGCAAAGGATTATGATAGGTCCAAGTCCAACTACCACTACCACTACCACTACCTTAATTTCCACCCCAAATGATTTATTTCTAGGCATTCCTCCAGTTAGTGTGAATGCAATAGAAATGGCTAATCCTCAATCTTGAGTTCAATCTAAGATAATTAGATATGTTCCCATCACTGCAAGTACTCCTTCACCATTCAATTATTTCATTATGTCTATGGCCCCAGGTTTTGGAAATGTATAAAAAAGAAATGAAGCAACTGATAAAGAGTACATCTATTGTAACTTCAGAGCCTGCAACAACCAAGGTATTACCCACATTTGACCCAAATACAGAAATCATAGAGTACATGTTTTTTGTTCCAAAAATTCAAAATAAACTAGAGAATTAGATGGATCACTTTGAATTTCAGGTGAGCAGTTTCCAATTGGATTTTTTTGGATACAAAAATGTTGACAAAATTAATGTATCAAAAAATAACAATGAATTGGTGTACACATCATTGCTAAAGAAAGAGCGAGAAAAAAAAAGGTTGTAGATTCAAATAGAAAATTTATAGGTAGACCTATCAAACGAGAAAGAAAAGGGGAAAGCACTAGATAACAAGAGCAATGAATTAGAAAAAATAATTTTAAAAATTTACCTTTACATCTACAAGTAAAGAGGATAAACAAATAGAGGTGGAATTGAGTGAACTAAAGAAAAGGTTATATGAGAGAAAAAAGAAACGTGATGATGAAAAATCCACTTCAGAAAAATTAAAACAAAACTTGGTGAAAGCAAAATATTGGGAACAAAAATTGGAGGAAGAGAGAAAAATAGTGACAGATTAGTGGTAGAGTTGATGGAAGCAAAAAATGAAATAAACTCTTGTCAAAATAAGTTAACTACATTTTGTAGAGAAACAATGAAGCATATGAAACAAAAGATCTAAGAAGAAATAATGCAGAGGATTGATCATTTGTATGAATTGTTTCAATTGATTGATGATCTGATAGTACATAATAGGAATTATTGGCATTTCATGCCCCCTTTGATGTCCCATCATTGATAACTGATCTGAGAGATCCCTTGTGGGCCATATTGCATGTTTTCTCTTTGAAGTTTCCTAAATTTGGTTGTCCTAGAATTTTGGGTTTTCGGGTTGTCTCTTACTCGCTTCTTTCATGCCTTCTCCATCACTCTTTATCCTTCTCTATTTCCTTCCTTTTTCCTCTAAAGATTTTAGCCTTCAGCCTTCAACCTTTCCCTTTACCCTCTATTGATCTCTCAAGGTAATCCTTCATCCTTACCTCTAACACCAAAGCTCGATTAAGTTTCAAGACTTGTCTAAGTCTTGGTTTGTCATACTTCGGAGTTAGTCATCCCTCTTTCCTCTTCCCTCCTTGCGCTTTTCTTCTATCAGCCTTCGACCTTCACCCTTCACTCTTGCATCTTACCTCTTATAGGCCTTCCTCCCAACCTCCAACAGTTTGAGGTCTGACCTCTAAAGTCTCATCTTCTTCAAACCTATCGCTTTCTTCCTTCTCCTTCTCATTTTCACTCTTTTCTTCCACGATATAGCTAAGTTTTGAGTATTCAGATATCGGCCTTTGGCCTTCTCCTTTACCTTTTATCTTTCTTTGGTAAGAGGTAACCCTTCTCTCTGACCCTGATAGTTCCTTCTCCTTCTTCTCTTTTGGCACATGGTAAGTTGTAAGGTCGACGTTCAACCCTTGATTGCCAATGTCCAAAAAACATGTTTTTCAGGGGTCTAGGCCATTTAATTCATGCTTGTAAAGGATTCCTTTCAGGCCCAACACCCCGACCTTCCTGTGCTTTGACATTTTTTTGGGTGAATTTTTTGATGCTTGATTTAACTTTTGAGCAGCCTGTCTTGATTCCTAAGCTTTAGGGACAACATTAATTGCATTCCATGCCTTTTGAAAGTATATTTCATGGGTTCCTATACCTATTTATTGCTCTTTGTTGAATTTCTTGGTGGATCTATGCCCTAATCAATATTTTCACAGAATGGCTCCATTATTACATGTAAAATCATTTTTGCTAACCCTAGTTAGGGTTAGGGTTCAACTTGTGCTTCTAAGTTATGTCTGATCTATAAAGGAAAGAAATGTATTCATTTTTCTTCTTCTTTAGCAAGTTGTGGTTCTTCCTCTGGCTCCTCAAAGGTTTTTCTTTTGCAAACATGTTTTTAGACTCTATCATTGTAAAGATTGGCTTATACCTTTGCATTAATGAATTTGGTTATTGTTGATGGTTCTCTCCTCTTTTATATATGAGTAATATTTCATTACCTTCATGTCTAAGTGTTTGTTTTCATTTTATGTATACATGTTTGAGTTAAATTGTTTGCAACTGTTGTGTTGAGAAATTTTCCTTCCTTCTAGTGCTTTATCAAACCCTAACCTTCATGTTTACCTCTGAAATTGACCAAACAGAGAGTTGTGTGAGTCCTTTGATCCCCTTCTTTGATGTATTGTGCTATCTTGGCCAAGAAGAAACAACCTTTTTATCTTGGTGCATCACCTCCATTTTCCCTTTCATGCATTCCTTCTAACCCTTTTTCACTATGAGCTACTAGAGTAGGTTAGTGGTAGGTTTTCATGTGTTGGGTTGAACCAGCACATTGCACTGGGATTGAAAAAGGAAGCAAAACTTCTCCAGAGATTTGACCTCATACGCACAAATTTCCCACACCTTGAGTTCATTTCCATTATGAAATTGGAATGTTGAGCTTTGTGTTCAGCAGGGTGCAATTTCATGTGACAATAGTTTTTTGGCATCCTTGGTGGGACCACTTCTCTCCATTGAATAATTTGGTGTTTTCTTCAATGCATCTTCCCTTTTGACGCATATCTTCAAACACCATGGTGACTCCATTTAAAATCACCTAGTTCAAGTAGTCTAGTTTCATTTCATGATGTTGAGGAAGTGGTGCCTTCTTCAATGTTTCAGCCTTTGGAGGCATTCTTCAAGCACCTGGTGACTTTGCAATTCAATTTGGGTGACTCTTTTGGTATGTACCCAAAATCTTTGGTTGGACAGTTTGTTTCTCTTATTTTATAATTTTTGAGGTGTTTCTTATGCATTAAAATGTCATATTTTAATGGAAACCACTTGTACACTCCACCATTTCATGATAATGCCATATTTTTTCCTCCCAATCATCCCTATCGGGCTAGTTATACCTCCCATTTCATTCCAAAGAACCCTGTTGTTTTGGGTTCTCAACCTTCTCAAAATGCATACCACCCACCCCACCCTACTTAGTCTTCTTGGATGCCTACATATTCTTATCAGCAACCCCAAGAGACTCATCATTTTCAAAATCAGTCTTGTTTCTCTCCTACTCAACCTCAAAATTTTGATAATGTAAGTGCAAGTGAAATCACAAGCATTTTGCTTGATTTCAATAGACAAATTGATGAGCTTCAGAGACAACAAGAGTTTGACCTCCAGTAGGAGGAGTGAGCTAATCAAGCCTACCAAGGGTAGTCATGTTGTTTCCCACAGCATGATGAGTTTTTCCATCAAAATCATTATTCATAGCAGCAAGAGTTAGAGGCTCAGTGGAGGTATGAGTAGCAGTTGGAGGTACAAAGAAGTCAACAAGAGGAGTATATAGCAAATGATGTTTCTGCTAGGGAAGAGAAAAAATTTATTGTCCTTGCTCTAGCACAAGTTCCTGAGATTCAAGTATCCCCTTGTGTACCTAGTTTCAAACAAACACCTCCACCATTTCTAGAATAGCCTACTAAGGAGGAGGCAAGAAAGTATAAATTTATGTTTCAAGAACCCTAGCAAGCCTCTTGAAACCCCCAATAGCCCTCCTTTTGTTCCAGAGCAACCTATTGTGCAAGAGGTTTGCAAGCAAAAAAATTTTAGTTTCAAGAATCCTAATCAGCCCCTTGAAACTCCCATTGAACCTCTTGTGCCATCAAGTAGATCTCATATGTTGGAGATCCCAAGTTTTTAGAGCCTCCATTCCTTTCAAGAACCCATTCTTGAGGAGGTTGTTTTTGTGGAGCCTTAATGTGCTCTTGAAAATGAGTGTCTTGCTCTGTTGCAAGAAAAAAATGAAGATGAAATAGTGTTGTAGAAACAAGGCATTAAAAAGGTAGAAAAAAATGATACAATAGAGGAATCGGTCCTCTCATTTAATTTCATCCCCTATTTTTTTGAAGATGAGGATGATAGATCAAATATACCTACATCAGTTGAAACCTCCAAATAGATTGGTTTGGACGTTATGGTTAAAGATAACCCCATGGTTTTGGAGTAGCAGTAGAAGACATGTTTATCCCCTATTATAATGGATGAAGATCCATAATCTATTGAGGTATGTAGTTCTAAGATGCATGATCTCTTTTGGGATGATTCAGAAGATTTTTTCTCAAGCTTGGATGTCAATATTTCACCCCCAGAAGAGAAACTTTGTGGGCATAAGTATAAGAATCAAGAAGCAGCAGAGGACATGGCAACCATTACATGCCACAAGTTTGATTTTGTTGTAGCTAGTTGCCAAGAAAAAATTAAAACAGAGAGACAACTTGAAGAATTTAGTTCTTCACTTGAAGTGTCTCAAAAATTTTAGGTTTGTATTGATGAATTGTGCATCAATACAAATAATTTTGTAGTTATTGAGTAGCCACAAATTTGTTTGGAGAGTGATTCTCCCGTTCCTTAGTTTGTTTGTATGCCCAAGTTTCAAGTTTTCTCTTTTGAGGTGCATGACGAAGGTCTTTCTTGTACAAATCAAAAATTGGGTTTGACATATTTTACATCACCATGTGAGCTTGAAACTTTCTCTTTTTGTTTCATCTCATGCTTTGAGGAGTTTAGTTATGGTGACATTGGGTTATCCTTTTGTGAGGTGAGTTTTCTTCCCTCTATAGAAGGTTTTCTCTTGGATGCTGACCTCTCTTCAAAAAAATTCACCCCTATTGTTTTATGTTCAACTGAGACACCAGTGTTAGATGAATCTAACACTTGCATCATATGGTTCCCTTGTAATGGAAAAATTTAAAATGAACTGATCCTTCACCTTGCAAGAATTTTATGCAGTTACATGCATGTTGGTAGTAGTTTTCAGTGGTTGCAGTTGGGTGAGGTCTGCAACTATGGTTTGAGGGAGATCAGCTCCTTCAAAATTTTCATCTTTGATAGAGGAAAGCTTCCATCCTTTTCTTTCTATTAGTTTAGTGTACATATTGTAAATATTAGCTTTCCATGAAGTTTGTTTGCACACCCTGCATTATCCTTAAGGGAATTTATGCTCTTAGCTTTCAATATTTTCTCCAAGTGTAGTTGCACATGTTTTGTTTTTCTTTGAGGAGGCCTAGATGTTAAGTTTTCCCCTTCATGACTCTATCCCAATGGACCAATAAGGCCTTTGGATCCCATGATTAGTAGGCAATCATCCCATAGAAGTCACCATTAATGTTGGCATTTCATGCCCCCCTTTGATGTCCCATCATTGATAACCAATCTGAGAGATCCCCTATGGGCCATCTTACATGTTTTCTCCTTGAAGTTCCCTAAATTTGGTTGTCCCAGAATTTTTAATTTTTAGGTTGTCTCTTACTCGCTTCCTTCATGCCTTCTCCATTTCTCTTTCTCCTTCTTTGTTTCCATCCTTTTTCCTCTAATTCTTTCGGCCTTCAAACTTTCCCTTTACCCTCTACCGATCTCTCAAGGTAAGCCTTTGACCTTACCTCTAACACCAAAGCTCAATTAAGTTTCAAGACTTGTCTAAGTCTTGGTTTTTCAGACTTCAGGGTCGGCCTTCTCTCTTTCCTCTTCCCTCATGCTTTTCTTCTATCATCATTTGACCTTCACTCTTGCATCTTACCTCTTACCTTCGAACGTAAGAGGTAAGCCTTCCTCCCAACCTCTGACCTCTGATGGTCCGAGGTTTGACCTTTGAAGTCTCATCTTCTTCTAACCTATTTCTTTCTTCCTTCTCCTTCTCATTTTCACTCTTTTCTTCCAAAATTTAGCTAGGTTTCAATTTTTTGGATGTCAACCTTCAACCTTCTCCTTTATTTCTTACCTTTCTTCTGTAAGAGGTAATCCTTCTCTCCAACCCTGGTAGTTCCTTTGGACTTCACAGTTCCTTCTCCTTCTTCTCTTTTGGTACGCGGTAACTGTAAGGTTGATGCCCAACCCCTGACCGCCCGATCACCAACGTCCGAAAAACATATTTTTGGGGGTCAAGGCCATTTAATTCATGCTTTTAAAGGCTTCCTTTCGGGCCCGACGCCCCAACCTTCCTACATTTTGATGTGTTTTTTGGGCAACATTTTTTATGCTCGATTTGACTTTTGAGTGGCATGTCTTGGTTCCTAGAATTCAGGGATGACATTAGTTCCATTCCATACCTTCTACATGTGGATTTCATGGGTTCCCATGCCCATGTATTTCTCTTTGTTATCATTCTTGGCGGATCTATGCCCTAATCGATATTTTCATGAAATGGCTCCATTATTGCACACATAATATTTTTTGTAAACCCTAGTTAGGGTTATTTTTTACTTGTGCTTCTAAGTTATGCCTAATCTATAAAGGTAAGAAATGTATTCATTTTTCTTCTTCTTCAGTAGGTTTTGGTTCTTCCTCTAGCTCCTCTGAGGTTTTTATTTTGTAGACATATTTTTTACACTCTGCATTAATGAAGTTGATTATTGTTGTTGGTTCTCTCCTCTTTTATGTATGATTAATCTTTCATTACCTTCATGTCTGAGTGTTTTTTCATTTTATGTATACATGTTTGAGTTTATTTTTTTGCAATTGCTATGTTGAGAAATTCCCCTTCCTTTCAGCGCTCTGTCAAACCCTAACATTTGTGTTTACCTCTGAAATTGACCAAATAGAGAGTTGTGTGAGTCCTTTGGTCCCCTTCTTTGATGTATTGTGCAATCTTGGATAGGAAGAAACAACCTTTCCATATTGTTGTATCACCTCCATTTTCCCTTTCATGCATTCCTTCTAACCCTTTTCTTGTGTGAGCTATTAGAGTAGGTTAGTGGTATTTTTTCATGTGTTGGGTTGGACCAGCACATTGCACTAGGAATGAAAAAGGAATTTGGCCTTCTCTATATATTCAGCCTCATATGCGCAAAGTTCCCACACCTTGAGGTCCTTTCCATTGTGTCATTGGAATGTTGAGCTTTGTGTTCAGCAGGGTGCAATTTCATGTGACAATAAGAAGCTCAAGAAATATGTAATGGACAACAAAGATGTGATTTCAACAAATAAAATTGTAAACCAAATTTTACAAAGTCTACAAAGCTAGTGACAATGAATTGAAAACAAAAGTCCAATTAATGACTGGATTGATGCTTTAATGAAGGTGTCATCTATCATTTAAAAGTGTTTGAGAATATGTGAAACTGAAGAATTTTTAGATCAGGTTGTAAAAAATATAAAGAAGCTAGCTAAAAAGGTAAGGAACTTGACAGAGCTTGGTTTATTAAAGGCTTTTGACACAATTGAGCAATTCATTGGAAAGGATGATTTCGGAAAGAATATGGATGATATAAGGAAGATTGATTTGGACCAATTTCCTCATAACCTAGATGAGGCAAAATATTTGGATTCCATCAAACCACTAATAACCTTGAATATAAATTTGATAGAAAAATTCAAGTCAAGTTCCAATTTCAATCATGAATTGTTAAGAAATTTTCAAGTCAAACTATCAGTTACAACAAATGGTGCTTTCATTAGGTGAACAATGGAGCATGCTACAAAATCTAATAGAATGATTTGATAATATGATTGTCCAACTCATCTCTATGTAGAGTTGTCTTTGAAAAATATTTTGCATTTCCTCTATGTATTCCTTCATTTGAAAATCAATAAAATAAAACTCAAATTCAGTAATGTGTTCAATTATCTATATTATTTATTTTCTCGATTGAAGAAAAAATATAGTTTCTACTACTAGATACACATTTTACATGAAACCATTGCTAATGTTGTATATGCTATTGTTGTTAATATGTTATTAAGCATTGATTTAAATGATGAATCACTAAGTACTTGTTAGAATTATCAATATGACACAATTAAAAAATGAAATTATTAATAATATGTTAATTTATTCAATTTGATTCATAATTTCATGGAATACAATATAAAATATCATCAAATATAGTTTGGAATATAAAATGCAATACAAAATTTAAATACCTAGAAACTGTTAAATCCCTGGACAATAGCTAAAATTTAGAATCTAGATTCTACATTGGAAATTTATAACAGTGGAAAATAGTAGTACATTAATTTATTCAATTTGATTTATAAATTCTTGGAATACAATTTAAAATATCATCAACAATTTGGAATATGATTCATGAAATGCAATATAAATACCTAAAAACTGCTAAATCCCTTCTATTTTCCAATTCACCTCTTGGTTCTCACTCTAACGATGAGATTGAGAGTCATTTTGACTTTGAGTTTGGTCTTTTCTTTCTTCACCCTTCGTACGTCCGCTTAACTGCATCTCAAGTTCAACATTCATTGTGTCATTTCCACTAATGTTTGAAGTGTAACACAACCCTCTTCTTTACATATGGACTTCCAAATTGTGAGTGACCTTTCAAAAGGAAAATTTTGAACATTGTACCTAGTTTTATACATCCTCAAGCAATTTTCCAAATTCTTGTCTAGTTTGTTTCTTATCTTTGATTTCAAAAATCCCAATGCACTAAAAACACTCTCATCCTCCACTGACCCCAATATCATTGTTTGACATAAATCGACAAGTTTAAAATCTTTCAATGATGAATTATGTAATATTTCACTCTAACCAAAGGTTGCCCAAACCCTTGTTATTGATCCCATTTGCATGGGATTCTCCATGGAGTCAAATTGGTCAATAATAATTGTTGCAAAATGGAGATCTTATTCTCTAAGCTTGGTTTCATTTATAATTCCTTCTATTTTTTGTCCATTGTATTTTGAACTTTTCAAAAAAACAATCAGCCAAGGTATTACTTTTTATGAAAAAACTTTGGGTTGTGACGATTGCTTGGGATCAAAAATTGAAGATACATAATAGACATGGCTTCAATTATTTCAGCTCAAGGGAATCGTTTATAAATATCTAAGGAAAGATATTTTGCAATAGATTTTAAAATACCACTTACAAATTTAACAATATCGTTAAAAGATTTCTTTGTAACAGGTACTTCTTTGGTAGAGTGTCTGACTGTTGTACAATAGTGCATTGGTATCTCAAATCCATGTACAAATACACATAATTGTCTACTTGCATTAAACTATAAATAATTTTTAGGAATATTCAAATTTGTATTTAACTATCAAATTACAAATTTTGGACTTTGAAATGGATAATCTGATAGATATAGATTATCAAGGGTTATGCATGTCATTCTATGTAGTTTAATATATTCATGTAGACATGGAAAATTGACTGACACACTTGATCCTGATTACTAACATCGTTTCATCCTAAATCATACTCTTAGCTTATCATCACTCTTCATCCATTAATTAAATAAATTATTATTTATATAATTAAGTCATTCTCCCCTGTTGATTAAATTAATCAATTTAATTTAATTAACCCTCATATCTCTCTTTAATTTCAAATAATTCATTTTATTTAAATTAAAACTCTAAAGTCCTTTTATTAAATTAAATAAATTAAACCTTATTTGATTTAATCTAACATTATCCTCTTTAGTTAAATAAACCAAAACATTTATTTAATTAAACCCTTCCTCTCAATTTGATTTAAATCAATTCATAAATTTAAGTCTAAATTGTCACATCTCCTAATTCCTCATTACATTAATTAATCTTTGATTAAATTAATCTTAAATCATGTCCTATCCTCTAGCTTTTACCACTTGCACATGAAAATAGATTTAATTTATTTTTTAAATCTCTATTTTCTCTCAACATGGCATAAAAGGAGAATATTCCCTCAAATTTGAATTCAAATCCAAGTGGACTTAGTCCTTCCAACAAGGCATTTATTTCACCTTACAAGCCCTTTTGCATTAAGCCAAGTGGCCATTACTCCATTTGACTCTCACTCCACCTTGTCATTTCAACATTTTCAAATTTCAAATTTATGCATTTATTGGCACTTTGATCAAAATGTGTACAACCTTCCTCCATTCGCATCTTGGCAAGTGGCACTTGTCCATTGGATGTTGAATGATCCCACATTTCTCAATCTTGCTCAATCTTTCTCATTCTTCCAATTTGAAATCTATAAATGAGAGACTCTTCCTCTCATTCATCATCCACAATTTGAATGCAAAGTTATTATCTTCAATTGAGAGCAATTCTATTCATCTTCTTGAGCATTTGCCATCACCATAGCTAGGTTATTGTAGATTTTAGCAAGGAGTCGCATTTTTCTTCATCATCAAGTGGATCAACCATCATCAAGCTTACAAAGGAGTTGGGAAAGGGCCAATTTCTACACACAATTGGCACCAATTCCCCCATGGGATCAAGATTTTGCATCTTAGAATAGGATTTCATTGCTTTCTTTGTTCATTTCTTCATTTTATTTCCTATTTGAGCATTGCAAATGGATTTCATGGGGAATCCTTGTTCTTACTTACATATGAACCTAATTATGTGTTCTTTTTTCATGTTTGTGTAGGTGTAGGATTGGGGTTCACATTTTAGCACTAGAAGGAGGGCAGAATCAAATATTTCAACACGTTTTTTTCAAAAATTCTATGGTTTTTTGTCAACTTTTGTTTCTACAGGAAACTGCATCGCTATCAGTCCAATGGTGCCATACAATGATGCTAGCTTTTCATTGGCGCTATATTGCACCACTCTAAACTCCAAATTCCGTCGCTGGAGTCTTCCCACCCACAAAATTCAAATTTCCAAACTGAACCACAGGTTTTTAAATTCCAAACTGTGTTGTTGGGCCAAATAGTGCCGCCATTGCACTCTTTGTCTTACTGCAAAGAACCACTCTCAGTCATCAATGGTGCTATATTGTGCCATTGGAGTTTCTAAACTCTGTCGCATTTGCTAACTGTGCCACTAGCTAACAGTAAAAAGTTCAAATTTGATTTTTTTTTTGACATGTGCCTTTTTGTTTTCAAATTTTTGATCTTCTAACCTGTTTGTTGTCTTTGTATCTTATGGTTTTAATCACTTTGCAGGTTAGGGCAAGGAGGAAAAAAAAGAGGAAGGTTACATTATGACATCATTCTCACCTTATACCAAGTTTTTTTAAACACTTTAGTGTTGTTTAACACTCTTAGAGAATTATCAATCCCTCTTAAAAAAATTGTTATCTTTCATGCTTTAGGGAATACTATATTTCTTTTGGGCTCTAAAAATAAAAATACAATACAATTTTGAATTTTGCAAACAAAAGGGCTTAAAAATAATTTTAGAACAACTTACTATATTTGGTTTAAGGATTAACAATTGAACAAGGAAAATCCTACATTTGATTTGGTGCTATAAAAATAATTCACTTTTGCTTTGTGCACTTAAAATGAACAAGTGGTATTTTTGTTTTTTAATTGCTTACTCAAAGTAATACCTTTGAAAAGATGTATGCACTTCTCTCATGCCTCACGGTGATCTTGAGAAACAAAAGGCCTTTTGGTGATCTTAAGTTGAGTAAATTAATTACCTCCACATTTCATTTTGGGATTAAAATTGAACCAATCTTACGAGTGTGAGCGGGGTATATTGCGAGTGTTCTCCCTTTATTTTTCAATGAAGGTCAATTGAACTATGGGATATGCTTGCTCTCTTTTGTTTATCTTAGCAAGTTTTCCTTGTGGGAAAAGTAATCACCCAAGGGAACGACCCAACTGGGAACACGCTAAATCCAAGCGACTTCCACCTAGGATATAAGTGTGGATATTGGAACAAAGGCCAATATCATGAGGATTATTCAGACAAGAAAGGAAGCAATGGTCTCTCACCCTACTGGATAGTTCCCCACAAACGGAATGCCAGCATTAAAACCCTTGTTTAACAAAGGCCAAAATCCTTAACTATTTTTTTGGTGCAGAAGGTCATGTCCTTTGAAGCCACCCCACATATACATGTGGTTCTATTGTAGAGATGAAAAGTATGTCATGGGAGTTTCATGGGTATTGATGCTTGGATGACCCAAAAAGTGTGTGTCGTGGAGGGGAGCCTGTGTGGTCAAGCATCTAATCATCTGTACTGAATATGCACAGCTGGATTTATCCAAGTGGGAACCCAAAAAAATATTGTCTCTTCATCCAAGGATTGTACATGTTCTTGGAATCAAAAAATACATTGCTTGGGTCTCAAAAAATTTGAAAACAAAAATTCACAAAAAGCTTCAAAGTTTCAAACCCTTTGGAGAAAACAAATATCCTTTGACAAACCTAAGTGTTGTTGCTTTCCCTAGGGATTCTATCCTTAGATTTTTCTAAGTACTTGGGTTTAATCATCATTTGTTTTCACTAAAGTCAACCTAGGAAACTATTCTCTTGAAAACTTTATTTTCACATAAAGGACCTTGTGGAATGAAAAGGAATTAAGGCATAGACATTTAGTTTGAAATATTAATCAAGAAATTTGTTTTGATAAAAAGAACTCATTAAGCAAAGATAAGGACAATTGGACCTCACACATGTGTTCTCTCAAATGATTTCCCATAAAATAAAAATCCAAAAACCAAGGTTCAAAAATATTAGCCCAAAAGCTCGTGTGGAGCATCTTGAAAGGCTTATTGAAGTTAGAGAAAGATTGGTTTACAACTTCTACAATAAATATTCAAATAACAACCATAACTTGTATGAGTTTTATTATCAACAACATCCCAATATTTTTCAAAGGTTTTCTTTTCACTTAGGAAGTATGGCATGTTCTTCAAAACTGAGGTCCTGTAAGAAGGAGTTTTACCTAGGTCAAGTCTAGGATCAAAATCAATCACTCTCAACCATCAAAATAAAATCCCATTTCACCAACAAACTCTTGAAAACGTTGAAACATCATTCATGCTAAACTTATAGGAAAAATCAACATCACCTTGTTTGAATTAATAACTTACTCAAATTATCAATCCTCTTGAGAAAATTTACCTCTAAGATAACACAACTTCCTAAAGTTTACAAGTTCAAAATCACTTTGTTTGACTTAACACACTTAGTCAAATCATTCTCATGTATGCATTTTCTCAAGGATAACACAACTTCCTAGGGTTTACAAGTCCATTATCATCTTGTTTGGCTAAACACACTTAGCCAAACTATCCTTAAATCAAAACCAAATCAATTCAAGCCCTAAAAAGTTTAGCATCTCCCCCAAGTTTCTTCAAGAGCTTCATTCATCTGCATCATCCATCTTCCATTTATCTCATCCCCATCATCACTTTTGATCCTTAGACTTTCATAGTTCTTCTCCTTTTGTGCCTAGGATTAATATCAAACGATCTCCATTTTATGGTTCAAACAAGATCACAACACAAGAAGAACATGGAAATCACTAAGGAAACATCAATTTCAAGTGACCTAAGTCAAACGGCTCCTGAAATAAACCCTGTAGGATCAAGAAACCCTCCAAACAACTGCTCTCTTCCATCAAAAAACCCTGAAGAGGAGGGCCATGTAGACGACATCATCGATAATGACTTAAGAATGATGCAAGAGGAAATAACTGAAATGGTTCAAAATCTTGAGAATCATAGAATCGGCAACGCCATGCTGAAACTTAATCCCTCTCTATATATACGTGTGTTAACGAAAGAAGGGGCCAAACTCCCTTCTGACTTTGACATGAGTACCAATATGGAAAGGCCTCTTGTGAGCATACCCCCAATATCACTTCCAAACATCACTCAGGATATTCCCCAAATCATATCAACAATCACTTCAACCCGACTAGGTGTTAACAAGGGAAGTGCCATGCTTTAAGAAATCCAAAAGCATCACCTTGTAAACAACAGAGAAATAAATATCAACACCACACCGGATAAATTTGTCCCAGTAAATTCATTACACCTGTATGTTCCACTTACTTTCCATAATCATGTGGACTCATCCTCATTTCATGCAACGCCAATCTATCCGTTGAATATACAAACTTCTCTCCCCATGATTTCGCAAGGAGAGGGTGGGTTATTTAGGACAGGGGGAGTCATTGATCTATCTTCATCATCACTTTTCCAAGGGAACACACCACCATTCCCTCCATTACCACTAAAATTTGTATCACCTTTTGGGTTGGGCCTTCCCCCCCTACCCACCACCAATCTACCAAACCGAAGCAATCTAAGCATCATATCAAACCCCCTCATTTTTCCATTGGTATTGCAACAATAGATGGCAACCGCAACGGTCAACACATCCACCATTCCCCAAATCTCTCAAAGCATGGTTTCCCAAGGACCAAGCATCTCGATCACACCATCCACAACACAAACCCCAATCACCAACACGACCCTTCCACTCATCACAACAGTCAGCATTGTTCCCAATCCACCACTAATTCCACCAAAAGCTAACATGATGAACTCATTCATCACCATGATTCAGGAAATTCAAAAATCCACCCACCAAAGTGTACTTCAACAAAACCAACAAGCTACACAGCTGGCTGCTTAGCAAGCGCAAGCACAATTAGCCGCCCAACAAGCTGCTCAAGTGGGACAAGGTGCACAAGCCCAACAATCTACACAAGTTGCACAAGCGGCACAGTAAACCCAACAAGCACAAGCTCAAGTTCAAGCCCAGCACCAGGCTCAGTAGGCGCAAGCACAGTACCACACACAACTGCAAGCAATCCATCAACAGGCATACCAACAAGCCCTGCAAGATTTTTAGGCACAACAGCAAGCTAAACAACAAGCTTTTTTGGCACAATAGCAACTATACCAACAACAAGCTTTATTGGCGCAATAGTAGCTAGACCAACAACAAACTTTGTTGGTGCAACAACAACTAGACCAACAAAAATCTTTGTGGGAACAACAAGCTTTGTTGGAACAACAGCAACAGGACCAACAACAAGCATTGTTGGTACAAATGCAGGCATATCAGCATGGTGAACAAGTAGTTTGTAAATTTATGCAAAGATTGTTCATATGACCTTGCATTACTAAAGCTCCATTAGCTCCTACACACACCAACTTTTTATAAATTGTTAAGTCATACATACCTCCAATTTCATTCAAAGTTTTCTTTAGCTAGTTCAAATAGATTTTGTGATGTTGAACTTTCCTTCATTTTATGAACATAGAGTAGATGAGGTTGGTAGACATGTAGGTGTACAATATACACATGCATGGGTGATCCCACAATAGTGGGTTACACTTTTTGGCCAAACTTGACATTGATTAACATTTTGAGAAAAATCTTCACTTTTTGGAACCTATAGCTGCTAAACCGTGAGGAATTTGAAGATGATGCAAACTAGTGATTTTTGACATTTTGTCTATAGAATCTAAATATATTTTTTTAGAATTTTTGGAATCAAATTGCATTTCTTATTTCATCTCGTTTGATAACTAGTTTTTAAGAGTAAACAACATTTTTAAAGAGTGATGTTTACTATTTAACACCTAACTTTTTTTCTATGAAGGATAAAATTCAAAAAAAATCAAATTTATATTTGTAACTACGATATCTAGCTCCTTCATTTGGTTTCATAGTATTTTATTGAATATTTTTATCTTAATTAAGTTTTGAAGTCAAACCAATTACAATCTAGACATAGGTTTACTGTGTGACACAAATTTTTTGTATGCATCAAAATTTAACCTTTTTTTTGTTGGATCAAGTACATCAATACCAAGAGCGTAGATATTTTTCAGAATTTTTTTGGTAATATACTATTTTTCCACATGTGCAGAATGGAGAGCTTGATTTTCGGTGAAAAACTTACATTCACAAGAAATAAAAAATAAATATAATAATCAAATTAAATATATTTAAAATTATACTTTTTGGAAAGCTTATTGTTGGTGTGAATAAATGTATTGTACCTAATTATTTCACCTACTTGGGACTTAGGGGACATATTCACATGTTAAGTTTACTTAGGTCTTAAGATTCTTTCTAGAAGGTGTTAGTTGCCATTAGTTGTTATCTTATCTTTTGACTTGTAACACATGTGACCTAGGTAGTTGTGATAAGTTGTCTCATGTCATAAGATTAAGACACTTTTCATAATCTTATGACATCTTATGTCTCACCTTGGGTATATAACCAAGGGTCTCTCTCATGTTGTATATTGATTATTTTTGCATTCATTGATAGGAATATAGTTTATTCTTTTCATCTTGATTTTTTGAGTATTTTGTGCTTTCCATGGACCTTTAGATCTTGGGTGGCTATCTCCATAGCCAAATCTTACATGGTATTAGAGCAAGTTGAGTGCCTTTGGTTAGTCTTTTAGGAGATCTTGAGTGCAAATATTGTATTCTCTTGAAGCATGAATATGATTTTCTCTTGCATCTTTGGATGATCTGGAAAATCAAAAAGGTGTGATAGAAATACTAGATTTTGGGGGGGTTCCTTTTTTGGGTTTGTATTGTATGTTCATTTTGGGATATTTTTACATCAAATCTGAGCTCACCATTGTGTCCAGAGTGTCTGATAAAGTGAGATTTATTTTTTGTTTCATCCCAGTCGAACATTGGAGGCCAAGTCTACAAAGGTTTGAAGATTGAAGGTGGTTGTCAAATCCATGAGGTAGCTACCACTTCGGAGCATTTTGAGCTAAAAAAAATGTTGCCATTGTGTCTGAAAGTCCCAAAAACCCTAAGGTCAACTACCAAATCATTGATTTCAAAGCAATTGTCCGTCGAGGCAAAAAAAAAACTGCCCAGGGAGTCGTACGGCCCCCCAAGTCATCATTATTGCATGATGGTACGATTTGAAAAAAAAAATTATTCCGTTAGTATTTTCTGAAAGTTTTTTTGAAATTTTGAAAAAAGGTTGATTCATTTTTCAAAAAAAAATTGTTAAAAAGAAATCAAAAAAAGACTATTTAAGTCTGTAGACTTGTACCTTAATAAATTATGAATTATTGTGGAGGTACCATAGGCACCATGTGGCATGTATCCCATGGACTCCACCTTCATAGCGATCACCAATAAATAAAAGTCGACAACAATAAAAAAATGGCGAACTTGTTTTTAAAAACCAGCGTTCGATTTTAAAATAGTAGGAGATTTTCAATCACATTGGCAATCAAATATTATGGTGAATATTCCAGCATGCAAGTTGACCAACGACGGTCCAAAAATTATCATTTTTAGGCCCAAGTTCTGAAGTATATTTCACAAGTATATACCATTTTGAGAATGTTTCGTCAGAATATTCTACGTAGGAGAATATTCCTTTTTGATGGGTATACAACCATCAAATTTAAGCCCACTGATTGATGGTGTATGCATGATGTTGATAGGTTTTTTTGAAAAAATTTGACCCCTCTCTATTGGCCATTTTCATTTTGTAGTCCAACTTTGAATGGCCATAACTCAGCCATATGACCTCCTTTTTCAGTGCAATTTTTTTTATTTCGGCTAATTTTTCGCACTCTACGTGTTGGTGTAGATGGTTTTTTATTTTAATGCATGATATTTTTAAAAAAATCAATTTGTTACAGGTGTTGCTGAGTAGTCACCATTTTTGGAACTTTTGGGGCTTCGTTCAAGCTCATACAAACTCCTTTTCAAGTGCAATTTTTTTTTAAAGTGCATATTTTTTCAAGAAATTCACAGTCATGCTATTATTTTGTATTAATTTTGAACACAAATTGTACTTTCAGAACATAGCCTTATTTGGCTCCTTTTGGAATTTGTATTGCATAGATCACAGTTTGATCTGACCTTATTGTGGCAATTTTAAGCATTGAAATTAAAATACCAGTTAGCTAATTCTTGCAAGTGGCAATTGTAACCGTACTAAGTATAAAGTTCCAAATCATTTGCTTGGGGGGTCTTTGATTGAGTGAATTTGGGGGGGTTGTGTTGTGTGATTATGATTTGAGTTCTCTCTTGTTCTCTTTAGATTTCAACCATGGGTCATCGTAAGTTTCCTCTTTTAACTCCACATAACTACACAACATGGAAAATAAATGAATGGAGTAAACTACTGGAAAAAGGATTAATTCACTACATTGATGGATCCATTCCAGAACCAACTGATCCAAATTTAAAAAGTGAATGGCTCATTAAAATTACTATGGCTCTTGGAACACTAGGAAATATGTTTCTCTTGATCTTATATTTCATATTGATAAGTGTAAAATAGCTAAGGAAGCTTGGGATAAACTTGCTCAATTGTATGGAAAAATTGATGAGATTAGGGGATATAAACTTGATAATGATCTCACTAATCTAGATAAAAATAATTTTGATACAATCCAAGACTATGTAATTTAAGGCTAATTAACTAAGAACACAACTCAAAGATTGTGGTATTGACAAGAAGGATGCATATTTGGTCTTCAATTTGTTGGACAAGCTTCGTTCAAAATATGCAGCTTTTGTTTCTAGTTTTCACACTCATTGATTGACTATGGGAAGTGCCTATACTACACCTTCATTTGATTCATTTACAAGAATTTTTATGCTTGAAAAAATAAATTTGATCACTATGGGTATTCTCAAGTCATCCAAGTCACAAGCTTTGGTGGCAGAACATGGGTCAGGATCTAATAATAAACAGAAGAAATCAAAGAATAAGCCACACAAAGATCAAGCACAATCCTCTTCTCCTCAACAAGGATACTCTTCATTATCTTCCAAGAAGGGGAGTTCACAAAAGAAGGGGAAACTAACTTGTGCATATTGCAAGAAATTTGGTCATGATTAGCATCGTTGTCATGCTAATAAAGTTGATGAATTGACTAATCTCCTCAAGAAGAATAACATCAATTTTCCATCTTCCTACAAAAAGGAAGCATCTCCTTCCATTTCTTAACAATCAAGGAAAGGAAAATGACAGGAACTTTTTGAAGCCACAGGATCGTCACAGCAATAGATACTTGACTTAGGTGCTACACATCACATGGGTTTTGATAGAGAATAGTTTTCTTCATTGGAGCCTTGTACAATAGCACATATTCTTAAAGGTGATGATACTCAAGTGGAAGTTGTTGGAAAAGGTTTGGTTGACATGGATGATGGATCATTTAATAATTTTCTTTATGTTCCTGACTTGTGTGCCAACCTTCTTTCAGTCTACCAAATCACTCATCTTGGGAATGGTAAGAAAGTTGATTTTTCTCCAGACATAGTTGTGCTCAAAGATCTTGAGTATAATGCCTTGGTTGTAATGGGAAAGGCCAATCATGAGTCTTAGCTATATAAATTTTCTCACTTTGTGCCACGTTCTCCTTCTACAACATTTCTTACTTATTCATATCCAGTGAGTAAGTTATGGCATGAGTGGTTTGGACATCTTAATTATCACTATCTTCAGCAGTTTAGCTCATAGGATATGGTCATAGGTCTCCCTTGCATCATCTTTTCAGGTGCTATATATCCAGGTTGTGCTATGGGTAAGCATCCAGAAGAGAATTTTGATAAAGGGAAGTCTTGGAGAGCTTTAGAAGTTCTTCAATTGGTTCACAGTGATCTAGCAGGGCCATTTCCAAATTTGTCCTTTAGCAAGTCTCGCTATGCACTCACCTTCACTGATGACTACTCTAGATTCACTTGGGTCTACTTTCTTTTCCAAAAGAATGAAGTCTTTGACAAGTTTCAAACCTTCAAGACTCATGTTGAGAATCAATATGGAAAGTGTGAACCTTGGTTTTTTACTTGCACAAATACAACAAACAAACACAATATTAGATCATATGCAAGGTAAAACAAGGATTCCCCATGAAATCCATCTACAATGCTAGAAATAGGAAAACGAAGAAAAGATGAACAAAGAAAGCAATGAAATCCTAATTAAGCATGCAAACTCTTGATCCCATGGGCGAGTTGGTGCCAATTGATGTGTCAAAATCAGCCCTTTCCCAACTCCTTTGTAAGCTCTTTGATGATTTGATGAGTGATTGATCCACTTTGTTGATGAAGAACAAGATGAGTTCTTGAGGAAACCTGCAATAACCTAGCTAAGATCTTGCATTGAGGATGAAGTTGAGTAGAGTAAGTTTACTCAAGTTGTGGATGATAGAATGAGAGGAAGAGTCTCTCATTTATAGATTTCCAAAATGGAAGAGAGAGTGAAAATAAGAAATGTGGCATAAAAGGGGAATATTCCCTCAAATTTGAATTCAAAATTCAAGTGGGTTTAGTCCTTCCAACAAGGCATTCAATGCCTCTTACATGTCCTTGTGCATTGAGCCAAGTGACATTAACTTCATTTATTTCTCCCTCCAACATCACATTCAAATTTCAAATTTGAATCTCATAGCATTTATCATGCACATTGACCAAAATGTGCTCATTCCTCAACCATTCACATCTTGACAAGTGGCACTTGGCCATTGGATGTTGAGAGAAAATAGGCAATTAAATAAATCAAAGTAATTGATTTATTGTGCAAGTTGCATTCTCTAGAGGATTTTAGTGATGGAGATTAAATTAATCAAGATTTGATCAATTTAATGAGAGATCAGGTGATTTGACAATTTTGACTCAAATTTATGAGTTGATTTAAATCAAGAATTGAGAAGAAAGAGTTTAATTAAATAAATGTTTTGATTTATTTAACTAAAAGGGGATAATTTTATATTAAATCAAATAATGTTTAATTTATTCAATTTAATAAGAAGACTTTAAAGATTTAATTTAAATAAAATGAATTATTTAATTAAACAGAGATACTAGGTTAATTAAATTAAATTGATTAATTTAATTAATAGGGAAGAATGACTTAATCAGATAAATAATAATTTATTTAATTAAGGGATGAAAAGTGATGACAAGCTAAGAAGGTGATTTAGGATGAAACGATGTTAGTAATTAGGATCAAATGTGTCGGATCGAATTGTATATATTCCATGTCTACAGAAAGTATATCAAGATTCTTCGTACTAACAATGGTTGAGAATATGTGAGCCACAACCTTATGCAATTTTGTACACTTGAAGGGATAGATCTTCAACATTCAGTTGCATACACATGACAACATAATGGTGTTTCTAAAAGGAAAAATAGGACCCTCAAGGAAATGGCTAGCTGCATGAATCATACTCATTCTCTTGGTCTAGAATTTTGGGTTGAAGCCATTAATTGTGCTACACATTCAGAATCGGGTCCCCCACAAGGCATTGAAAGGCATGAATCCTTTTGAGGCTTGGTGTGGTAGGAAACCAATTGTGAAGCATTTTTTTTATTTTTTGGCTCTCCACAATGGGCACGCATTCCTCCATAGAAGAGCAAGGCTTTGGAACCTCAAAGCAAGCCTTGCATCTTTGTTGGATATCCAAATGGTGTCAAAGGGTATCGACTCTTGGATCCAGAGACACATGATCTCTTCATTGAAAGGAGTGTTCACTTTGAGGAAAGCTCTCCTAGCTTGACCTTTTATCATCCTCCTCCTTGCTCCATAGTGGACTCAAATGATAGTGACTCAGATGATTCTACCTCACCTCCTACTCGCAAGGTTGCACGTTCATAGGGTTCATGTTGAGATTCAGGATTTTCATCCTTCATCCCCATAATCTTCACAACCTCATTGGGCTCGACAGACTCTCAAGTTAGCAAGAAATCTTGTTGGGGATCCTTCAGACACTCAAAGGACTTGGTCACAACTTCAGCATCTTCCACATGTCTACATTGCTACTACTTCAGATCCACAATACTTTAACAAATCATCACACATTCCTAAATGGGATTCAATAATGGAGCAAGAGTATAGTTCCTTGATGAGTAATCACACATGGGACTTAGTTCCTCTTCCTAAGGGGAGAAAAATGGTTTGATGTAAGTGGATCTAACAGACCAAATATGCAATGGATGGAACTATGGAAAATTTCAAAGCATGACTTGTGGCTAAATGTTTCTCACAAGTTCCTGGTATTGATTAAATGGAAACCTTTGCCCTATTGCTAAGATGAACTCCATTCGCTTGACTCTTTCCATTGTAGTAGCTCATGGATAGGTTGTTCATCATATGGATGTGAAGAGTGCATTGTTGCAAGTATGAAGGAAGTATGATGAAGGTGTTTTCATTGATGTCAACTAGTTAACTAGTTCTCAACTATTTTTTGTTGTCATTGAGTTCATGGTTGTATATGTCAATGATATTGAGAAAATTATAATCAAGCAAGGTTGCAAGTGTTCAATTGTTGCTATGGATTTTGATCCAATATTTTCTCCTATATTCATATGGTTCAGATATGTTGATCATGGTTGTTGGAAGTTGTTATATCCAGGATTTGGGCTTCTAGATCATTTTACAATGTGATTTATGTTCACCAATTGTGAACTATGCTTTTCAGGGTATCTGTTTGAGCTCCGAGAGAAGTGTAGTTTCTCCATATTTCTTATTGTTTGAGTCTTATGACTTGTGGTTCTAGAGTTAAGGTGATATGATCATTTTGAAGATAATTTTGTTATCTGGAAGGATTGGATCATGCTAAGGTTGTGTGTGCTTAATTGATGTATATGTTTAACGCTGGTTTGTCCGACCTTGTGTTTAACACTACTTTCAAAGCTTATGGAAGTGTGTTGAAGCATTTGACTGGTCACTCTCATTATAATTCCACCCTAGAATTTTTTGGCTCCGACCTAATTTGAATTTTAAAATACAAATGATGTATGGCCAACTTTGGATATGTTTCAAAGTTGAAGATGGTATAAATACAAGATGAGATATTGGTGAAAAGTGTGCAAAGAAATAGAGAAAGATAGATGCAAGATAAATGAAAGTAAATGTGTATGTAATGAGTGTTGGTGTAGATCAGTGTGAAGTCTAATTGCTGAATTTTTAGAAGTAGTGAGTTGAAGGTGTACTCTATCATTCAAGAATGTTTGCAAGTGTTTGAGAAAATTGTGGTGGAAATATATGTTGCATTGATATTGTCTTCTCTATATAACATATCTCTTCTATATTATTTTTATTTGTGTGGCAGTGAACCGTCTAGATGGTTAACCCTTGTTTGGATAGTTTCTTGATCCAAGCAGTGAGTCTTATTTTGGCAGTGAGCCTTTGTAATTGGTTTTGATATTATCTATATTATGAGCTAATCCTCACCGTGGTTTTTCCCTTATTGGTTTTTCCACGTAAATATGGTGTTATTGTGTATGTGTGATGTTTTTTAGTTTTTGCCTTTGCACATAATGATTAATTAGATTAGCAGAATAAAGGATTTATGATTGATTTAATTTTTAGTGAAAATTTTTAAAGGTTAAAATTTGCTACAATTGATTCACCCCCCTCTCATTTGTCTTGTTCAAAAATTTGCATCAAATCTTGGTTCCTTGGGGAAAAGCTTAACCACTTAAGGAAGGTATGGGATGGTGAGAAAGATCACTTTTGAATGACTTGGGTTTGATGGAAAAATTATGCTATCTGGAAAATGCAAATGGAAGGATATCTAGAGTATTGTGTATATGATGTTGAAATAGCTTATAAGACAACTTACACTCCTTTGGCTAATTATTTGAGTACAGTTGGTGAAATCAAGGTGCATGAAGCAAACAACAAGGCAAAGTTCAGTTTGAAGAATAGTCTTTCACATTCTGAGTTGATTAAAGTCCATAATCTGAAGACTACCAAAGAAGTATGGGATGCTTTAGAAAATATGCATTAAGGAGATGAAAAGGTCAAAGAAGTAAAGTTACAGAATTTGGAGGCACAATTGGAAGTCCTGCATATGTCTGAAGATAAGAACATTAAATCTTATGTACTGAGAGTGGATGAGTTGGTAGCTGAAATCCGAGGACTTGGCACTACAGTAGATGAATCTAGGATTGTGAAGAAGATTCTTAGAACTCTTCCTGATGCATACAGTGAAAATATCTTCTACTGAATAATATATGGACTACAAGACTTATACTAAAGATTAGTTATTGGTAACTTTAACATCTTATGAGATGAGAAAACCAAATTTGAGAAATGGATCCAAATCAGAAATTGCTTTCAAGGCTACAAGAGCTAAATATCTAGATGAGGGAAACCTTGATGAAGTAGAAGCTAACTTTGTGAGAAGGATGAGGAAAGGCTCTGACAAGTATAAAGGTAATTTACCCTTTAAATTATTTAGTTGTGGAGGAATAGGTCACTATGCTTTGAGATGTTTGGAAAGAGCTAAGAGCAACAAACAAATATTTGACAAAGAAAACAAAGGTAAAAAGATCAACAGAGCAAATTATGTGAATGAGAATGTTAGTATTTCTGATGAAGAATCTAATTAAGGAGAGTTTGATGAAAATGAATGCTTGTTCTTGGCTATAAAAGATGAACCTACTTCTGCTAAATCTGAAAGATGGGTAAAGGAATGTCCTCGAGAGAAAGAGAAAGAAGAAGATATTGTAATATTTTCCCTACATGCTAAACAAGAAAAGAACTATTGGGTTGTTGATAGTGGTTGTTCACATCACATGATCGATGATAAGAGTAAGTTTTTTAAACTAGATAAATATGATGGAGGCTTAGTTATGTTTGGAGATGATATTGGTGCTAAAATTTAAGGGATAGATTTAGTAAGTTTTGATGGCAAGCATAATATTGATGATGTCTACTATGTTAAGGCTTTAAGGAATAATCTCTTGAGTGTTGGATAAATATGTGTTGGAAATGTTTTCATTGATTTCAAATTCATTTCAAGAAGGGTTTTGTTGTCTAAGAATGTATGGACAAAATTTGGTCATTGATGTCAAATACCACAAATCATGTGTATATGCCAAAAGTTTGTTATTTATGTCAAATGCTACAAATCATGCACATATGCCAAAACATGATATGAAGAACATGATTCAGATTTATGTTCAGATCGAAGATCATTCAGCAGACATAGTCTCTTTCAAAGGTGAAGAGATTTAGATCAAAGATCATTCAGCAAACTTAGTGGCTTTCAAATGTGAAAATCTTCTTGATATATATCAAGGTCGTTTGATATATTGAATTGCTTCATATATGATTAAATCTTACTGCAAAAGATGAACTTGAAAGTATGTGAACCAAAAGGGATAGATATACAAGAATGACAAATATATCTATGTAAGTTTCATGGTCGAGTTGAAGCTTCTAATCTATTTTCATTGAGTTGAATCTTCTAAATATTGTATCGACATGAGTTGAAGATACATCTATTGTTGGGTTATAAAGATATAATAGTATGTGTATCTATAGCTAAAAAATGAATCAACGGATATATCTATTACTAGGTTTTTAAAGACAAAACTAGCATGTGGATCTGTAGCTAAAATTGATAAATATATCTATTGTTGGTATGAAGCCAAAAATGATGAATCACGTCAATATCAAATTGACACCAAGTGGTTATGGATTTCAAATACAAGACAAGTATCAAAAGATGGCAAATACAATTTCAGCCAATTTTAGTTTAATGAAGACAATTTAGAAGTCACACTAACTAAAAGATGATTAATGAAAACATGTAAGACAAAGAAAATTCATGACTCATCTTTTTGAAAGATACACCCTTTACAAAATGATGCACCTTCATTTTCAGAATTGAACTAATCATAATATTTACAAACATAATTTGTATCTATCATGAAAAGGTGTGAAGATAACAAGTGATGTGAATGCCTTTGTTATGAAAGGGATGTGAATTCCAAAGACAAAATATGTGTGACTTTTGAAACTTGACGTCTTTTCTAAAAAGACATGTGACTTTTGAACTTGACATCATTTCTATGAAGAAACGTGTTAACCAGTTCTAAACAAAGTCTCTTTAAACTGAAGCGATTTTCTAAATGGATGGGTTTGTCTTGAAAATACACACTCCCTAAACATCTAAAAATAATATGCTTGCTTAAGTGTGAATTTCAATAAATAAAGAGGTCGATTATGAAAAGTGTGTTAAGATAAAACAATTAAGACACAAAATGAAGAGGTGTGAGTGAGATATGAAAACAAAGATTCATGTTGCTTCATCAAAGAGTGGAAATATTTGAACAAGTTATATATTCAACTCTCAAATCATGTTTGCAATTGTGGTTGTAATGTTGTAAGCAGTTCATATCAAAAAACCCATCTTCTTGTGTGGGCTTAGTGTGAGATTATTCATCACAAAAAGAAGATTGGAGGATTGGGAGAGTGCAGATATGATTGAAGGCAGCCATCTTACATCCATCAATTCAAGGTTGGTGCCTTGCACAATAGGGTTTGATTCTCCTTGTAGTTTGAACCTACTAAACAATTCTTATTAAATATTCAAGTAGGTTACTACCTACGTACTTGTATAAAAACACTTAAACATTTATACATCAATTGAAGTCAACTTGATAGCTTTGGTTTCATATTAAGAAGTTGATATTGTGTTAAGATTTAAAAGTTGAAAAATAAAAGTTTATTTTGATTTACTGATTCACCCCCCCCCCTCTCAATAAATATTAGTGCTCTTCAATTGGTATCAGAGTAAGGTCCTTCTTGAAAGCCTAACCGCTTGAAGGAGATCCTTAAGAGCACTTATGGAAGATCATAACAACACAATCAAAGCACCCATCTTTGATGGGACTAATTATGCATTTTGGAGTTATCAAGATGGAAGCTTATTTGAATGCCCTTGGGTTTGATGTGTTGCAATCTTTTTTTGATGGGTATACACCTCTAGCAACCCCTCCAATGGATCAAGTCAGGAAAAGGAGAAGTGAAAACAATGCCAAAGCTAAGCATGCCCTTCTTTGTAGCCTAATAGATTCTGAATTTACAAAGTTCATGTGTTACAAATCAGTGAAAGAAATATGGGATAAACTACAAAACATCTATGAAGGAGATTTCAAAGTAAAGAAGGCTAAGCAGCAAACTCATCAAAGGAAATTTGAGACTCTCAAAATGAATGAAGATGAATACATAGCATCATACTTTCTTCGTGTTGATGAACTTGTGAACATTATGAGAGGTCTTGGTGAATATTTTGATGATTCCTTTATTGTTGATAAAATACTAAGATATCTATCCACAAAATTTGAGGCCAAGGTAGCAGCATTGGAAGAATTGACAAACCTAGATCAGCTAAAAAAGGATGAACTACATGGGATTCTTGTTGCCTATGAAATGAGGGTTGATGGGAGAGCACCACAAAAGGAAGTTTCAATCAAAGCATCCAAAAAGGGGAAAAACCAAACATGAAGAACCTAGTGACAAATCAAATGATGAAGCAAAAGCTTTCTTCATGGGAAAGCTCAAGAAAGGAAAAGGAAAATATAAAGGAAATTTTCCTTTAAAATGTTTCAATTGTGGAGAATTTGGACATTATTCTTCTAAATCTCCTCACAATGAAAGTGACACAGGCAAGGATGAAGAGGAAGTTTACACAAAGAAAAATTCTAAGCATAAGTCAAAGAAGAAATTTCAAAAACATAAAAAGAGTTTTTATTCAAAGAAACAATGCAGCTCTTCAGAAGAACAAAGTGATGACATTCAAAGCAATGTTGAGGAAGAAATTTTATTCATGGTAGAAGTAGACACAAACAGCAAGCATGAAGAAGAATAAATTAAACAAGATTGCAATGAAGAAGAGGAAACAAATCTTGAGGAAGAACTTCATTATGTATACAAAAAAAATGAAACATTAAAGAATAAAGTTACCAAGCACAAAAAAAAAAACAAGGAGATGACAAAAAGCTTGGACGAATTAAACAAATCATTGAAGACTTGAAGACTCAACTTGTAGAGGCTGAACAATTTGAAAATGAAATAAAAAACAAGTTAAGTGAAAAAAAGAGAGATTGTGACAAGTTGGAACAAGAAGTTGTCGTGCTGAAAAATGAATTGGAAAAACCAAAGGAGGAATGTACAAATTTTGATGAGAATGTCACAAGTTTCAAGGAAAACAAAATAAAATTTAACTCTAGGAATTTTTATTCTTTCAATGGATATTGCTATTCATACAACTATTTTGGCCACAAAGCAATGAATTGCAGATTTCATGCAAGAAATACTTCAAACTTCATCAAGAAAAACTATGATTTATTTGGTCATGACATAATGTGTTACAAGTGCAACAAATTTGGACACATAGCACGATTTTGTAGATATGGCTTTATGGAACCACCTAGACAAGATATGAAGAAGAAAACCATGGAAAAAGGAGAGAAAGCTTACAAAAGTATGGAGAAGGAAACAAAAGAAAAATTATGATGAGGATAAATCTATGATCATGCAAGAAACATGTCATACACTATTTTGAAAAGAAGCATGAATTTAGGGGGAGCTAAGTTGGCATTATCCTTTAGCTCCATGGAGAAGATAATTGAAAAGTGAAGTACCTCAAAATTTTGAAGAGAAAAATCTACTTGTGGATTGGTATCTAAACAAGATGATGTTTTGGCCTTGATTGTTGGAAATTGTATTGATGTCAAAATGAATAAGTTTCCACGTAGAAGAAGCAAAATGATTTATAAGTCGTGAAATAAAGATTATATCATCCAAACAAAAGCAGTGTGTGAGTAAAAAATGCATATCATCTAAAGAATGAAAAGTGTTGGAGTTTGGAATCAAGGATTTTACCTGAATATCATCTGTGATTGAGAAATAAAAAAGGGCAACTAGATTTGAAGTATGGAATTTAATGAATATTATCTTTAATTGATACAACGAAGTGTGAAGTGAAAATAAATATAATCTGAAGATCATTGTAAGAAGAATCAAAGAGTAGAACTTATTGAATATGATCTATAATAATAAAGAGAATTTCATTAGATAAAGAGGTATCTGTGAACCCCAATCATATTCCTGCATAGACATGACAAACAAACACATTGTTAGGCTCATATGCAAGATAAAAGAGGGATTCCCCATTAAATCCATCTACAATGCTTAAAATAGGAAAAATGAAGAACAAGACATGGAAGACAAGTGAAATCCTAATTAAGCAAGAAAACTCTTGATCCCATGGGGGAATTGGTGCCATTTGATGTGTCGAAATTGGCCCTTTCCCAACTCCTTTGTAAGCTTTGTGATTTGATGGAGATTGATCCACTTTGTTGATGAATAACAAGATGATTTCTTGAGAAAACCTACAATAACCTAGCTATGGTGATGGAAATGGATAAAATTAGCTCTCAATGTGAGGAGAGTAACTTTGCATTCAAATTGTGGATGATAATGCAATAGAGGAGGCCTTTATTTATAGATTTCAAATTGGAAGAATGAGCAAGATTTGAGCAATGTGGGATCATTCAACATCCAATGGCCAAGTGCCACTTGTCAAGATGTGAATGGTTGAGGGTTGTGCAAGTTTTGATCAAAGTGTCAATAAATGACATTAGGTGGAATTTCAAATTAGCAAAATGACTTGTTGGAGAGGGAAGAAAATGGAGTTATGGCCACTTGGCTCAAGGAAAAAGGACTTTTAGGGTGAAATAAATGTCTTGTTGGAAGGACGAAGTCCAATTTGAAATTTAATTCAAATTTAAGGGAATATTCCCCTTTTATGCCATGTTGAGAGAAAATAGGAAATTAAATAAATCAAATTAATTGATTTATTGTGCAAGTTTCATTCTCTAGAGGATTTTAGTGATTGAGATTAAATTAATCAAGATTTGATCAATTTAATGAGAGATTAGATGATTTGACAATTTTGACTCAAATTTATGAGTTGATTTAAATCGGAATTGAGAGGAAAGGATTAATTAAATAAATTTTTTTGATTTATTTAACTAAAGGGGATAATGTTAGGTTAAATCAAATAAGGTTTAATTTATTCAATTTAATGAGAATACTTTAGGGGTCTAATTTAAATAAAATGAATTATTTAAATGAACTGAGATAGAGGGTTAATTAAATTAAATTGATTAATTTAATCAACAAAGGAGAAAGACCTAATTAAATAAATAATGATTTATCTAATTAAGAGATGAAAGGTGATGATAAGTTGAGAGTGTGATTCAGGGAGAAATGACGTTAGTAATCAGGATCAAGTGTGTTGGATCGAATTATACATTTTCCATGTCTACATTTTGCCCCTCTTTGAAGCAATGTACTTGTTGCATTGGTTCAAAGAATAAACTGTTGTGATCAAAGTTCAAAAATTTTAGCATTTTTTGAATGCCCCACTATTGCCCCAGTGGAAGGATTATGTTGGTATATTGCCCCCTCGAGAGATCGGATGATTTTATTTTTATTTTTTGGATGATCTTGCAAAAAAAGAGGACAAGGTGCCTGACAGGTCCAAAAATGCCCCAAGATGCCAAAAAACACATTAAAATGCCAAAAAAGATACAACATAGCCTTCGGTTGGAAAAAAAAAAGGATCAGGGGACCAAAACCCTAGCTGGATGGCCAAATTAGGTCAAAAAACCCTAATTTGCAGGCTTAAATAGACCTTGAGGGGTCACTTTCAATACATTTGCATACTTAGCCTTTAGAATTTGTTGCACTTTGAGCTCTGAGTTCCGGTCAAGAAGGCACAACGAAAGCTTCCCAAGCATGTTTCAAGAGAGCATGAGTGCACCAGCGGCCAGCCGGCGCAAGACCCGTGGTATGTACCCCCATCTGGACTTTTAATTTTATCATTTTTTGTGCATTAAATAGGGTTTAGGTCAACTTTAGGTCAAGCGGTGCTATATAGCGCCGCTGAAAATGTTCAATCAGTGTCACGCGGTTCCAAATTGTGTCACATATGAGAATAGTGTTGCCACATGCCAGTTAGGAGATTAGGGTTTCTTGTCAAACTCAACCGTATATGAAAATTTGTTCTCGCGGTGCAGTTTGAAACTAGGGTTTTGGAACAAAGTTAGCTGCATAGGCAAATTGGAGTGTGCGGTGCACTTTGGAGTTTAGAATTTGGAAAACTCCACTATAGCAGTGTAGTTTGGAACTTCTCAAACTAGGTCGCATTTGCAAACAGCGTCGCTTTTGTTGTTTCAAATGCGAAAAGCTGACTCAGGAGGAAGATTTTTTACAAGACTTGAGGCAATGATTTCTCTTGTGCAAGAGGACCTTGAGATACTTCATTTGAGAGAGCACAGATGGCCAGTGCTCAAGAGATTACAAGGTATGCACATATTCCTTGAGGAGCAACTTGGTATGCTCGGCCTTTGGTTCGTTGCCTATGTTCCTCCTGTTCGGGCCCACTTGGGGATGATGATAGCTTTGGCTAAGCTATTGCACAATGAGACCTCCTCATTTCATCTTCCTACCAGTGAGGCCACCATCACACTTGAGGACATCTGGCACATCTTTCAACTGCTCATCCATGGAGCCAGAGTGATTTATGATCCAGATGCTAGTAGGGATGCATGTTATGATGTGATCGGTCTCTATGTGATCCATTTCTATGATGGACAAATTGACTTGGAGAGATATCGGGGTACAGTTCCCACCTACAGGTTGATCATTGCAGCCATCATTTCAGGTCTTGTGGCACCAGGCTGGGGAATAGCATGGGAGTTGATGGCCATCCGTAGGGAGTGATTTTCTTGGGGGCCAGTGATGTTGGTCTCCTTATACAGGGATTTACATGAGTTTGTGTACCTAGACAATCACGCTCTCGAGGCCGGTGTTACTTTGTTACACATTTGGGCATGGGAGTGAATTCCAGTACTCCATCCAGATTTCACACTAATCGTTCTTGATATTGATGACCCAGTTGTTTGGTGATATGGTGGGGCGCAGATCCACTTTACTCACACTGGCACAGGTGGGATCGCCCACTGGCAATGATTTCTTGATGAGATGAGGGAATTTTTTTGGAGGCCTTGGATGGGCATAGGCCCATGGTATGATGATATAGAGCAAATAGTTTTTGCCTGGTAGGATAGGTGGATGCAGGGTCGGGAGCATACCATGATAGAATGGTGTCTCTCGGACAAGGTGTCCCATTAGTTTGGTGAGATTCAGGATAGGTCAGATTATCAGTATGTGGTGATCTTCACCTGTACCATGAGAGAGATAGCATGGGGCCAGGACATCCTAATAGTTGAGGTGGTGTCCTCATTCAGACAGCTAGTGGCTCAGTCATGGCCATATGATCAGGGGTCAGTAGATACGTGAATGACCCAGGCGTACAAAGCTTGGTTTAGGCCTCCTTTGCGATTGACAGTTCCTGGTGCAGCACTTCCATGGTGTAGGCCTAGAGGTAGATTGGTTGGTAGAGGCAGAGGATAGGTGGGCAAAGGCGACAGAGATGGGGATGGGGATAGAGGAAGAGGTGGACCACCTCCTCATCAGACACCTCCTAGAGATCAAGCACAACAGGCATCTCCATGGATAGGGGCATAGGATGAATAGCCCAGAGATGTGGATAGAGTATTCCCACACCAGCAACCACCAGGGCAGCCAGATCACCGAGATGCATTGATAGTAGTTGTACGATCAGGTTCAGGTATTGACTCCAGAGAGGGATTAGGCTCGACAACAAGTTTTGACAGTCACTACTGAGAGGTACTAGGCTTGATCCGAGAGGGATCAGGAGGTTGGTTGGTGGAGGTAGCTAGAGAGTATGGCCTCATCATCCTAGGGTCGTTCATTTTCCTTATGGGCATACAGAGAGGTAGTTAGAGAGGTCGAGCATTATTGGCAACATTATAGACAAGCAGTGCCAGCAGCAGGCCGGGTGCCAAACTTTTCTCAGCAGACAGGGATGAGGCCACCAGAGGACCATGGTGAGAGGGAGGTGGGAGAAGGTAGCATCTAGTAGGGCTAGCCCTTTGATCATAGACAGTTTCCATTTTTTATTCATGGGCTCTAATTATTTCCCCATTGTATCATATATTTTGATGTACACTTTATCCGATTTTGTACCATGACAGTATATTTTTGATGATATTTATGAGATGGTTGGGTTTATGATATGTCCTATGATGTATGGAAGCATTTTATATTTCTATGTAATGTTATGAGATGCTTCTATTTTATGCTCATGCGATATGATGTATGCTTCTATATGATGGGTGATGATTATGGATGTATTTCTTTTTGTATTTTTTTCTATGTATTTTGATGATTTCATGGATGCAATGTATGCTATTAATGATATATCGATTTGCAAATGATAATGGATGCTAATGATTTTATTATGTCCCTAATGATTCATGTATGATGTGTAATTAATGTAATGCATTTATTTCTTAAGATGCTTAGAATAAAAAATCTATATCATTCCTCATAACTTAAGATGATAATAATGTGGTATGATCTATATGATATGATATGCACTTATGCTGATGATTTAGTGGATGCAGGGTGTGTTCATTGGCGATGTTTTGATTAACTATCATGATTCCATGTTAGTATGGAAAGAAGATAGAAGAACAAGAGATTCAACAATTCACTACAGTGATGGTAATTTTCTTACCAGGAGTCAAGATTTTCAAAGGGCTAATTACGTTATGTTTGATGACACGCATAGGTACGATGCATCAAGGTATAAAGAACCAGGATGGCATGGTACCTAGTGTGATGGAATTTGAATCGACAATTAGATAGGAGTATTCTTGTTCACACTTAGCATACAAAACTTCATTCAGGATGTAATTCAGACATTCTAAACATCTCGTACCAAAACATAGAAAATCAATCCTTCCTATGTGGTCAACAAGATACCTAAAATATCCTCCCTACAAACCAAAGAAAGCACGCATGACTAAGTTATTTTACAAGAGTATCCCACAAGCACAGCAGATAAAAAAGATAATGATCATTGCCCCATTCCTTTCTCTCTAGACCTATTTTGTTTAGGCATCATCGAGAGGTCCTTAGAATGAGCACAAAATTAGATAAGTCAAAAAGACCAGATAAAGTAAAAATCCAAGCTAATGTTCTCCATACCGCTAGCCAAGACTATACTACGTGAGGTACCTAATGCTTATGTCTTGTTGTGCACTTTTTCCACACACACCCCATTGAAAGTAGGGACCCTCTTTTGCTCTCTTTTTGCTTTCACTCTTGGTATTTTTGGCCCTTTATATTTTTGGATTTGCTTGCTTGGGCATGTGCTTTGATGTTTACCTTGCCTATTGGAATGGTTCATCTATGATACATATTGAAAACCTTAGGTTTTGGACTCATTCTGAGTTTTTCATTGTACTCAAGAAAATCCACTCCGATCAGATTATCCCGGATTCCTTTCGAAGTCTGGTGGCGGCTACGTTTTATTGAAAATCCAGAGATTCTAGTCCTTCATGGAATTCCATTGGGACCGGATTCCTCTAAATGTCCATCACCTCGTCGGATTCTTGGATTCTGGGTTGACCTGTTTTCACTGCATTGATTGTGTGATTTTCAAAGGTGGGTATTAAGTCGACTTTTGGGGAGTTTTGTGCCATTTGAATTTTATCATTTGCTTCCATCTTTATTTTGGAGTGCTTGATTTTGAGTGTTGTTGTTCAATTGGGCATCTGGAATTGGAGTCAATTGTTACCGTTGGATTTTCTAGAGGCCATTTGTGCTCTGCTTGGTCATCTTTTTGACTTCTTCTATTTTGATTCTTTTGTCTTCATGGTATGTGCATGGTGCCCTCCCTCCTTTGATAAATAAATCAAATTTCTTCGTGGAGTGCATATTTTTACTGTGAGTCGAAGTGTCGGTGTGGTAGGGTTTGGTTGTTTTGACTTGCTTTTCTGGTCTTGTGTCCTTTTGGGGTTTGAATCCCTATGTGATTAAATGATTGGGTGTCTCATATTTGGGGTGCCCATTTCATGAGGATGTTTAACCCAAGTGAGTCCCTAGGCTTTCCCTTTGGCTCCTTCATGAGAGAGACTACTTTTGTGAGTCAGGGCGAGCCATTTGTCAACCTTGCCATCATGAGAGTCGATTTCATGATTGTCCTATGCGTTCATGGCAGAAATTTAGCATTTTGTGCCTAGGGCATCATCGCCACTCCCTCTCATTTCCATTCGGTGAGTTTTAGATTCGAAATTGGTTTGTAGGGGATAAGGTTGCACCATTTCAAGCTCCGTATTCTCAAGTTCGCAATTGTTTGATTGATTTGCGGGGAGGTCACAGAAAATGTGAACATTTGGGTTTTCAATGTCGTTGCGGAATTCCTTAACTACCAGAATTTCCTAACCTTTCATTTTTTCATCTATCTCCCGAAGTGTGCATCGATCCAAGGATTCTGGCCCTTCATGGAATTCCATTGGGTTTGGATTTCCCCGGTTTGTCCGTCCCCTTGCCGATTTCCCAAAAATTGAGTTAAGTGGAGAAAGTTGCATTAGTTTCATTGGAATCTGTGTCTTCGGGATTTTCCCGACGTTTCTTGGTCTCTTCATTTTCTCGGACTTTCTGAATTATTTTTTTTCCCACGGATTTCCGTCCCTGGCTGATGTTTTTGAGATATTGTTAACAGGGGAGAATTGAGGAATTGCATGAAGTTTTCTTAATGATTATGCATTTGATAGTTGATTTAGCCTTGTTTTAAGATGCTTCATGGTGCTTCATAGTTGATAGCAATTGATTGATTGATTTTTGAATGCTTGTGTGCTTGCTTCGTTGGAATCCGCCTGGCTGGGAATTTCTCAAAAATCCTCTCTGGCTTGGATTTCGCGAAAGGGCTGAAAACCTGAACTTTGAAATGACTAACATTTATGAAGTTTTTGAGCATTTGGATTATTGTGAGATTTATATTAAGGATGAACTTATATTTGTAATGGACTAACTCGTGTTCCATGTGTCTTTACTTTGGTTTCATGTCAAATGCAGGTTGAATCAAGTAAAGCAACCGAAAGTGGAGCCATGGGTAAGGTAGTGGACCCAAGTGCAGAGGGGTCTTCAATTTCTGAGGTAGAAAGAATCAACTTGGATATCAAGAGTAAAATTTTAGAGAGCAAGCTCTCCTCTATCTGGTCAAGGGTGACTAACACCAATGTTGGACTATGGGAATATGAGGAGTTCAAGACCAGAATGGCAGCACAAGACTGTCCTTTGCTAGCTAAGAGAATGGTGGAATCAAGATTGGCCCATGTGGCTGGATTTCCCCCTACATTGCAATGCTATGAACTAGTACTTGAATGTGCAAGGCACTATGACAGAGCTACATAGAGGATAATTGGTCCCCAAGGTAGGATTGTAGAAAATTTGGATCCGGTGTCCATAGCCCAGACCTTTGACATGCCTAAAAGGTCTCATGTGGTGGAATTTGACATGGATGTGGCAAGGAAATTCTATGAGGAAGATGCTATCAAACCCCAGTAGGTTATCAATTCCTGGTTGGATAAGCCTAAGTCCCATTTCTCCAAGTTTCCCAAGTAGTTGGTTAGACTCAAGTTCAAGAAGGAATATTATGATTTTATTACCCTTCTCAGTAGGGTGGTAGGATTGAAGAGTACAGGAATGTTCAAGAATTGGATGCTCCATGTTATTGCTAGGATAGAACAGGGTATAGACTACCACTGGGCAGGCATTGTGAGCATCGCGATTCATGAGAAGATGTGTAATGTCCTACAGACCAAGAGTTTCATAATGACCTCTTACCTATTTTATGCTTTGGCGAGATTCCACCCCTATAAGTTATTGAGCACAAGGGGTTTGTTTGCACAGGATGTAATTTATGAATTTTACCCACGGCTACACCTGGGTAACTCAAGCTACAAGAGGGTAAATTATGCATTCACCATCTATATCACCAGGTTGTTCCAAGGTGTAGAACATATCCAGATTTTTGATCGAGCCAAAGAATTGATCAAAAGGTTTGGAGCTTGGTTTATCGAGTTCCCCACCTTTTCATACATAAGGATTGATGGTTGTCAGAGGGCTCCATACAGGCTTCGTAGGTACCCTATTGATCATGTTGTGCTCCTAGAAGTCACAAGTCAGATTTGTGACTTTGATGTAATTGTGAAGAAGGAGAAGCACAAGACCGGATTTGGTAATGACTTCCCTTTGAGGATAGGCACTAATGAAGTATGCCCTTCTATCAACTCGGCCTATTCTTCTGAGGAAGAGATGAGTACTCTTGGTCTCTCCTTCCACTCCAAGAGATCTAGGTTTGATATAATAGGTGAAGCCCATAAGAAGGTAAGCAGAGAGTACAGCCATGAGGATAACATAGAGGACTACTGGGCCAACCTTGGTGATGAATTTGAAGTCAGGAAAAATAAGTTCTCCAGACTACCAGTTAGCTTGGTGCGGTTGTACAACATAAGGGTTTTTCCTGACCAGGTTGAGGAAGATGAGAATATAATCCAAGGCCATGACTTTGTGGCTGTGAAGGATAAGCCAATTAAAGAGATTGATTGGCTAGAGGAAGAGAAGACAGAGCTAGAACAGGTCATGACTCCAGTCATCAAGTATACCAAGCTCTAGCTCAAGCATAAAATGTTAGAGTTGGAAAGTGAGGGTGTGTAATGCACCTATGATCTCATGGGAGACTTGGAGTCTCACTCTGCATCTAAGGAGTCACTTGAGCAAGATTCTAAAGGAAAAACCAAGGTGGGATCTCCTTTTAAAATCAAGATTAAGGACATTCATGCAGGGGAGGTAGGAGAAGAAAAAAAATAAAGGAAGCCAATGGCTAAGAAAAGGAAACATATCCCTAGGAGGAATAAGGCTGAGGGAGGTGAACAAGAAAAATAAGAGGTCAGTGTTCCCTTGCCGAAGAGAAGGAGAATTGTGAGATTATCATAGAAGGAGGCTTCTAAAGCAAACAAGGAAGGTGACACACCTATAGTGGAAGTTGAGAGCTCGGGAGGTAAGATACAAGTGTACACTAGGAGATCAAGGGCTCCTTCTCCCAAGGAGGTTGCACCAAAATAAAGTGCTCATGTGACTGCTCCTGCTACCGAGCATGGGGACATCCCCCCTCTTCATGAGATTGGCAATATTCTAGATGAATCGAAAGATGTTGAAGATCCTAAGGACCTTGATGAGGAATAATTCTAGGAAGGTGATCTCTACAATGCTAGGTAGAGATAGATAAGGTACTACAATCTCCCTTGATAGTTGGTGGGGATTCGCCTACAGGAGGTGAGGAGGAAAGACATTCTCCAAAGAAATAAGTGTCAGCTAGGACTCCTTCACCAGTACATGAGAAGGAAGAGCACAATACGGGAAAAGATGATTTAGCTGAGAAGACTTCTGAGGAGCCAAGCATGGAGAAGAGTGCACCCAATGTTCAATAGGAACAAGATGGATGGGATAAAGTACAGTCAAAATCCATTGTTCCAAGTTGGTTAGATAAAGAATTGAAGAATAAATAGATTGTAGTGGATGACACTCCTCCCAATTGGGATGAACTCCTGGAAAATATTTGAAAGGGAAAGACAAAGAAGAAGGCCAGAGTCATTTTAAGGATTGAGAGGGATAAGTCAAATAATAGGGTGGTCCACATTGCTACCCCTGCTCCTGAAAAAAATAGAGATGATGTGACCAGGAAGGATTATAGTGTACAAACTATTAACTTGGGGCATGCTTCCATGCAACGATACATTGAATAATATGAAGTCTCTAGCACTATAATCCTCGGCAGGTTGAGGAATGAGGTACAAGCTAAGGCATAATTGAAAAAGGAAAATGATAAATTGAAGAAGTATTTGCAAGAGTTGATGAAACCCTTGCAATCCATTAGTACTTCCTCATTTGTTGCAGGTTTCTTACCCCAAGAAACCATATCATAACTGGAAAGAATGAAGAGCACCACAGATGCTACAATCAGTTGGTTGCAGGGAGTGCAAGTAAATGGAGATAATGCTATCAAAGATATCCTTTCAACTGGAGGAGATGCAATGAGGTCATTAGATTGGTTGAAAGGTGTGTTGGCTCAGGATAAGGAGGATACAGATCTCTTGCTGCAAAAGACAAAGACTATCATGGAGCACACTGAGGATCAATTTTTAATGGAATGGAATTCTTCCTTCCTCAATATGTGTAAAGCCTTGGGAATGGTTTGAAATTTTGCAGATGAGGAAAAACGCCTTGAAGAAAATATATAAACAGGGAAGGCAGATTGAGGACACTTTAACTAGTATCTACGATAAGTGTATCTCTTTCTTTGAAGTGATGACAGGGAGAAAGAAATTTTCTCCAAAGCATCTTAACCTAGAGTAGTTGAGAAAGTGGTGGTGAGATGACTATTCTCTAATCAATGAAGGCCCTATTACCGAACATCAGTTGGATGATGTTGCAACATACATTGCAGTCATTGATAGGTATCAAACAAATAAGGTGGATTGGGATAATATAGTGAATCAGTCAAGGGATGATATCATGTGCCTTGAGAGGAGAGTTAGGGTTTTTCCTTTGCCACATTTTGTCGACTTGGACAGGGTATTTTTGTTGGTCCATGATAAGGTGGAGTGTGCTAAAGATAAAGGGGAGAAGTAGTTAATGCAATGCTACATCAGAATTTGTGCTTCCCCATTATTTTCTCTTCCTTCGTATGCATTGGATCGAGTTTTGTTGGAGACCCCAAGGCCGACTTGGATGAAATTGGTGTAAATTGCACATTTCATATTATTTTGAATATCTTTTGGCCTACCTGTTGTGTGGTGTTTATCATTGTAAACCCTAATTAGGTCGACATATCTTGGGGGGTTCTCTATAAGTTTGGTGTTATGCCTCATTTGTAAGGGGTTAAGTTAGAATTATTTCACATTAGAGCGAATTGTAAGAAGCAAGAATTAGAGTTAGAGTTAGTTTATCTCTTCAAGAAAGGATTGTAACAGAAGACTGGAATTGTTGCCACTTTGGGTGATTTAATACAAGCAAAGACATTATGATTTGGTTCCTTTCTTGTGTTAATTTTTATTTGGCATGGTTCTTGATTTTCTATCTGTAAAATTTCTTAAGTTTAGTTGATGTTAGATGGTTTGATGATGTTCATGGTTTTATGCTTGAAGTGTTTGCAGCAATCTCTAGTCCATACTTTTTACAGTTAGCTAATTGTTAGTTGTTTTGCAAAGTTATCCTGGACTTAAAACTGTGCTTAGTTCAATTATGAAGGTTTGTTCATTTCAATTGCAATAGGGTTGTCTTGAATGAATATGCATAATTTGAAAATCTTTAACACCTTAGAAGATTGCACTATTTCTGTAAGATTGCAGATTTATCTTGGTTAAACAGGAATTAGTTTATGAGGGATTGGTCAATTTCGAGCATCTTATCATTTGCATTATTAATCCTAGGGTTAGAATTAGTCTTAAAAATACCTTTGAAACCCTTATCTTTTGTTATTTATTTTATTATCTGGGTTAGTTTTAGGTTTTGAAGTATTAATATATTGCTAGATCTGATAAATCTGAGTCTAGCATTTGCTTGTAGTAAGGTCCCTTTCTGATTACCAGAATTTTCACATTATCTTTGAGTTGTTTATTTGCATTGTCAAGACTTGACATTAGAGACCTTGGGGTTATCTCTTTTCCATAGATATTTACCTTTCAAGAGAGATAGGATAACACATTTCGTCTGAGTTGTTGTTGTGTAGAAAACACCATCAACATGTCCATCATGGGAAGGATATGTTGTGATTAGGGTTTTGGTGAGACTGATTGGGTGATAAGCTATTCATACTCTGAGTTGACCAACTTGCTTGCTTACTGACGTAGACTTGGAACTTCTGACAATTAGGGTGTTCACTTTGGAATCTGCTAGACTTTCTTTTGATTGCCTTACCAAAGGATGAAGGTGATGGTTGATTTATTGGGAATGGTGATTATTGTGGGTAAAACTGAGATGAGATAGATGCACCATTTTGTATTTTTCAAATGTTTGGATTTTTTGGTGTTTTCAAATGTTGAGGTTGTTTTGATTTTTGGATTTTGAGATTTTTTTGGTATTTTTGAGATTTACGATGAAGAGACTAACTTAAAAACCTATATTAGGGGTCTTAGAGTTGATCCATAGATTATCCTTTCCTACGTTATATACGTAGAGACCACGTAGTTCGACTGACGATAGACTTGACTCAATGCTGAGATAGATGGGCAAACGGATTGCCTGATTATTGTGACGGACGCCTAAAGGACTGACCTAGGGTATCTTGGGGGATGATCATAGATCAACCTTGCCTATGTTCAAGCTCAGAGATGATGTAGTTTGGATGATAATTGACTTGACTGCTGATGAGATAGATGGGCAAATGGATTGCCATTGCGACGGACGCCCAGAGGACTGACCTAGGGTGTCTCGGGTGATGATCATAGATCAACCTTTCCTATGTTCAAGCTCAGAGATGACGTAGTTTAGACAAGTTGAAAGATTGACAAGACTCAATCATGAATTTTTTGAAGACTTTTGAGATTTTTCTGATGTTTTTAGATTTTTGAGAGTTTTTTTAATGTTTTTGATTTTCTAATTTTAAGGAAGATTACAAGAATATACACGAATCCAATCCAATGCAAGTACAGGAGCATGGCCCCAGCATAATGCGATAGACTACTTCGATAAAGGTGATACAAATTGACCTTAGGAATGTTCCAAGTAGTTCTATGGTGGAATATGGTATGAGCACAAGATCAGGCTATAGTATAGATGTGAATGGATGTGATGCAATGATAGATGGAATGTAATGGATAAGTGAGTGCACAGAAAAGGCCATGAAGATCCTGGTGGATAGAGAGTGCTTTATTTATGCTTGGTGCCTATTTTTCAGGTTTTCACCAAGGTACTTGTCCAAAGTGCCACCGAAGTGGTTTTCACTAGAGGACAATTTTTCTATACTGTTTTCAATCCTTTTTCTGATTTTTTTGGATTTTTTTATTTTTTTATTTTTTTGTTGTCACCAAGATGCCTGTTTGCCAGGATTTCATCATGGTGACCATTTTTTCAAGATATTTTTTTGATTTTTTTGTATTTTTTGTTCTATACCCTACAAGATTTTAGGCATAAATTTTTTAGAAATGGGAGTTGTTCAGGGGTTCCTACAGAGGCTCACCTTCTGGTGTTGATAGTTGATAGGCTCCTAATTTATAGCTGGTTGTGATGATGAAAGGTCCCAACTAGTTGGGCTCAAATTTTCCTTTCCTTTCTGGATTCGGTACGTTCTTTTGGTTCTCTTTTAGCACAAGTTCACTGACTTGGAAGGTTCACCTCTTGATCTTCTTGGTATAGCTACGTTTCAAGCAATTCTAATAGACCTGTAGATGGTTGATGGAATCCATGCATTGTTCATCTAATAACTTCAGCTCATGCAATCGTGAGACCCTATATTCTTCATCCGCGATGAGGTTTTGCAATGATATTCTCAGTGATGGGAGCTTGATCTTGATTCAGAGGATGGCTTATGATATGTAGAATAGGGAGAATGGGGTGGCACCTATTGATGTGCGGATGCTGGTGTGGTAGGTCCATAAGGTAGGATTTAGTTGCATATGTCAATCATGACTAGAGTCATTGACTATCTTTTTAAGAATTTTCAGAATGGTTTTGTTGGTAGCTTCTACTTGGCCATTGCCTTGGGGATAGTATGGAGTGGAAAAGCGATGTTGTATTTTTAATTTGTCGCATAAGTCATGGACATCTTGTTTCTTGAAAGGTTTCCCATTATCAAAGATAATGGATTGAGGGACACCGTATCGGCAAATGAGATAGTTTAGGATGAACTTGGAAATTTGCTTTCCTATTATGTAGGTCATGGGAATTGCTTCGACCCACTTTGTGAATTACTATGCGGTGGTGATGATGAATTTATGGCCATTGGATGAGGTGGGTTTCATTTTTCCTATGAGATCGATCCCCCATTGTGAAAAGGGCCAAGGTGTAACAATAGGATGGAGCTCTTGAGTTGGTGCATGAATAAGGTCTCCATGTTGCTGGCACTGTAAACACTTTTTGACAAATTCATGTGCCTCTCTTTCCATTGTTGGCCAATAGTACTTGGTTCTCAGCAACTTCTTAGACAAGGTCATATTGCTCGAGTGTGAATCGCAAGTGCCATTATGTACCTTAGTCAGATCAGTCAGGGCTTCCTCAGGATTCAAACAACGTAATAGGGTTCTATCAATTCTCCTACGATAGAGGGTTTCTCCTAGGATGACAAAACATAAGGACCTTTTGACAAAGGCTCGTTTAAGGTTTGGGGCTATGTCAGCTAGGAGGACTTTTATTCTTAGGTAGGTATAGATGTCATGATACCAGGGATCACCAAGACCAACAAGTTCACACACATATTCTGAATCTGGTACCTCGAATGTGGGTATGAGAAGATGCTCTACCAAGAATTCATGTTTTGAGACATTGCGAGGGACATCTAGTAAGGATCCAATTGTTGCCATGGCATCAGCTGCTCTTTTGTTAGCCCTTGGTATCTTCTCAAATGTGATGTCAATGAATGATTCTTTGAGGCTCTTTACTAAATTTTTTGTATGGTGTCAGCTTATTATCCTTAGTTTGGTACTCACCATTGACTTGGTTGATAATAAGCTATGAATCTCCATAAACCTTTAGTGCCATGATCCTCCATTGTGCTACAATCTTGAGATCTATGGTTAAAGGCTTGTACTCTGCAATATTGTTAGTGCAGGGGAAAGCCAATTTGTAGGATCTAGGAATGCAATCCCCTTGTGGGGTATGAAGAAAACATTGGCTCCTGATCCATGTTGTGTGTATGAGTCATCAAAGTAGAGTTTTCAGTGATCGGCTATGTTGAGATTAAAGATGGATTCGTCTGGAAACTCTGATTTGAGTGGATTTTCTGAGTAGATTGGAGCTTTCGCCAATTGGTCTACAATTACTTGCCCCTTGATAGCCTTGCACTCTACATATTCAATATCATGTTTTGTTAATATCATGACCCACTTGGTTGTTCATCCTATGAGAGTGGCCTTAGAGAGTAGGTAGTTTAGTGGATCTATCTTTGCGACCAGCTTGATCTGATGAGCTAACATCTACTGTCTAAAATTTTGGGCCGCAAACACAATTGTTAGGCAAGATTTTTCTATTAGTGTGTAGTTGAGCTCATGCCCTACCATCGCCCTACTGGTGTAGTATATCGCTCTCTCTCTTCCATTTTCATCATGTTGGGCTAACAGAGCACCGAGAGATTCCATGGTTGCTGAAATATATAGAATCAGTGGTTTTCCTGGGGTAGGTGGCATTAGTACTGGTAGTATGAGTAGATATTCTTTAATTTTACCAAATGCCTGATCACACTTGTCATCCCACTTGTATGCTACTCCCTTGTGGAGTAGATGTGAATACAGGATCTTTTTATCCACTAGTTGTGCTATGAATCTTTGGATGGATTGGAGCCTTCCCTGTAGGCCTTTGAGTTGTTTTAAGGTCCTAGGTGCCTCCATGTCAATAATTACTTTGACCTTAGCAGGATCCACTTCTATTCCTCTCATCGATACTATGTATCCCAGAAGTTTTCTTGATTGCACCCCAAAGACACATTTCTTGGGGTTAAGTCTGACCTTGTACTACTCCAGTCTATCAAAATTGATACTTAGGGCTGCTATGTGATCCTATATTTTCTTTGATTTGGCCAATATATCATCCACATAATCTTTGACAATTTTGTGTATCATATCATGTAATATTAGTGTCATGGCCCTTTGATATGTTGCCCCTGCATTTTTTAGCCCGAATGGCATCATGTTCCAGCAGTAGGTGCCTCATGGACATGTAAATGTCATCTTATGATGGTCCTCCTTTGTGATCATTATTTGGTTGTACCCCAAGAAGCCATCCATCAGTGATAGCATCTCATGTTCGGCCGTAATTTCCATATCATATCAATGTTAGGTAGTGGAAAATCATCCTTAGGACATGCTTTGTTAAGGTCTCTAAAGTGAATGCAGATACGGATGCCCCCATTTGGTTTTGAAACTAGTACAAGATTGGATACCCATTTTGGGTAATCAATTGGGCATATAAATCCGATGTCCAAGAGTTTTTGTAATTCCACCTTGACTAGCAAGGCTATCTAAGGGTGCATTTTTCTTAGTTTTTGTCTTATTGGCTTTGCTCCAGGGTAAACAGCCAAATGATGAACCACAACTTTCAGATCGAGACCCGACATTTCGGCATAGGTCCATGCAAAGTTCACCTTTCTTTCTCTTAGAAATTCGGCCAATAGTTCTTGTTCTTCTATTAGAATTGATTTGGCATAGAAGGTGATTTGTGGTGTTTCTTTTGTTCCCAGATTGACAGGATTGTATTGTTCTGCCAAGAGTGTTGATTTCTCCTAATGAAGTGCAGTAGGGGGAGATTGAATCCTTCATCCTCCAGCACCTCAGAGAGGTTTTCACCATTGGATGAATCCTTTATTTTTACTATTCTTTGGTTAGAGACTGCCACAATGTGGTTTTCACTCAATGACCCTCAACTTATTCTCATTCTTTTTCTTTTGTGACTAAAGGACTCAATCATCTCCCCATAATAGGCGTGGGTGTCCAGTGTGATGTTGAACCCAGCCTTGTGGTCTCCGCATGGAATTGTATCCCTTAGTCCCATGAATTCTGAGAGTGCCTCATCATTTTTGAATGTGTCTAGAACCAGTGGTCCTCGTTGGTCATAGTCGATGAGTTGTGGGTAAACTAGGTTTACTTCGTAAGTTTGGCGATTCGACTCAATGGGTGAAGTACTAATCATCAGTAAGGAGGAATCCTCAAAAAGCAAGGGAAGGCTAGTTATGGTATCCTCATCATCACTATTAGTGCAGACATCATTTATATCAAAAGTGAAATTATCTAGGGGCTTTCCTATGGATATGGGTAGTTGAAGGGTGGCTATCGATAATTGAGGAGGAGACCTAACTGCTCTACTAGGGGTACCTTTTCCACATACGGTTATACTCAGAGGGGTACATATGAGGCCAAGGTTTCTCATTCTTCTTTCTACAATGATGGTCTCCAATCATCCATTACTATTTCTTCTCAGGCTTTCATTCATGTTGTAGCCCATACCAAGCATTATTTGCAATCCTTTGTTGGCTTCATCCATGGGTAGAGTGGGTGTAGGTCTTTCATCATGTTATAGTGTGCTTGAAATTTATTCCTCATCCACATTTTCCCTACTTAGGTCCCCCCAACAGCGGAATCCAGAAGGGTTTTCCCTAAAAGTTTGGACAGGTGTTTCAACCGATTGACGTTGCCCATGTGACCTAGGAGATAGTGGTAACTCTCCTACAACAAACACATTTTTCTTCATTCTATAATCACACCCGTTATCCTGGATCATGAGCTTGATATCGGATATGTCAGGGATGGAGGGTATCTTTGTCGTAGAAGTGGAGGCAAGGTTAGATGGATCTATATAAGGAGTGGATGGGCCCTCATCATTTTTTGGTACTTGGGGAATTTTGTAAAACTTGGCTTCCAAGTTTTTGCAATAGGAAAATGGCTCTAGATTGCCATGTATTGTGAACTCCTCATTTTGGTATAGGAATTTGACAAATTGATGGAATGTTGAGGCGACCACCTTCATTCCATGGATCCATGGGCGTCCTAGGAGGATGTTGTAGGGCAGGTCGAGGTCAAGGACCTGACATGTTGTTTCCATGGTAGTTGGCCCTACTTGGATTGGGATTTTGATAGTGCCTTGAGACACTCTTTCTTGGTCATCATATGCTCTTATGGTGATGCCTTTGTTCTTGTCGATGGAGTCCTCCGAGAATCCAAAGTTCTTTATGAGTTTGAGTGAACAAATGTTGAGGCCTGCACCTCCATCCACCAAGACCCTTTTGACTTTCTTCTTGTGAACTAGCACTTGGAGGTGAAGTGCACGATTGTGAGATGGTTGGGCGAGGAAATCTTGGTCAGAGAAGGTGAGGAGGTTTGGAGTAATGATGTTACCAACCATAGCCTAAAATTGTTTTGTACCAAGGGTAGCGGAGACAGTGGATGCAACTAATGCTTCATCAAGTATTTTCCTATGGGAAACGGAAATTTTCAATAATTCCATGATGGAGATTTGGGTGGGAATTCTTTTTAGCTAGTCAATGATGTTGTAATCATAGGGAACAGCTTTTGGATTTGAAATGGGGGTCTTAAATGGTTGTGATGCCCCTGCAATAGTAACCTTTTTGTCATGTGTGGTGACTCCACAATCAGCATTGGCTCCTTTGACACTAATGACAGTGACCATCTCATCCACGTATGTGACAATGTCTTCATATACAAGGTTTGCACTAGCATACTTTTGCTTCCCTTTGTTGTTCCCTTGGTTATTTCCTTTATTATGATTTGGCATTGGATTCATGTATATTTTAAGGTCCTGATTTCCAGTTGGTTGTTCGACATTTATGACCTTGTTCTCAATGAGGTCCTGGATGATGTTTTTCAACCTCATGCAATTTTCAGTTGTGTGCCCTTTGACTTTGTGAAAATCATAGAGGATATTTTCATTGTACCATGGTGGTTTTGTCATGGGTTCTGCATATTGCTTAGAGTTGGAGATTTTGATAAGGTTTTCCTTAACCATCTTTTTCATTATGGATTCAATGGATTCTCCAAGGGTCGTGAAATTCTGCTTGGGAGGATACTTGTTTTGGGGAGGTGGTCCTCCTTGATTGTTCAGATTATTGATTTGGTTGTTACCAATTGGTTGTGGTTGCGCCACCATATTAGTTTGCACATTATTGTGATTGTGATTTTGTGGCTAGTGGTGGGTCTGGATGTTCTGTTTAGGAGCATTGATGACCACCTTAGCGTCGACCACTTCGTCGTTTGTGATATTTTTTTTCCTCAACTATGTTCAAGGTTTATCATTATAATTGGTGGATGGGTGGTTATCCTGTTGTGCAGGAAATTTCAATGCACCTCCTTGCGCAGTAAGGCTCTTTCGATATTGAGTGCCTTTGGGATCAATTGATCATATGTTGTGATGCATTGCATTTTTAGGTAGAACGCCAAGTTTTTGTCTAGATTGGATATGATTGTGCAAACTTGTTGTTCTTCTGGCATTGTCTACTTGCTCTGATTGGCCTTGGATCACCATCTTTGAAAGAAGGATGCGAAAGCTTTCCTTTTCTTTATTTAAGCGTTGATAGTTCTTCCAAACTAACATTTGCACCCATGTTGAATGCATAGTTTTTAAGGAAGGCTTCCATGATTTCCTGGAATGTTTTGATGCCTATGGGTAGGTGGGAGAACCATTCCATGGCAGGACCAATTAGACTTCAAGGGAAAAGTCACATTAGATATGTGTCATTGTATGCAACCTCCATGCAATGTACTTGAAATTCCCTGATGTGATTTTTAGGGTTTCCCGTCCCATTATATTTATCAAATTTGGGGATCTCCAATCCCTTTGGGAACAATACCATTGTAAGACCTCTATCAAATGGATAGGGGCACAAGTTGCCTAGCATTCTGGTTGTTTTTCCTGATTGGAGGTTTAACACTTGTTGCGAGAGCAATTTGATTTGTGTTGCAACATCGTTTTGCGGATCAGGAGGTGGGATGAATGTGTTTCAAGGTGTTTGATTGATGAGAGGAGTATTGGTGGGGGGTTTTTTCAAGCTCTGTTGTGCGTTTAAGGCCTTCTGATATGCCTGCATTTGTGCCAACAACGCTTGTTGTTGATCTTGTTGCTATTGTTCCAACGAAGCTTGTTGTTGGTCTAGTTGTTGTTGTTCACATAAAGCTTGTTGTTGGTCTAGTGGTTTTTGTGCCAACAAATATTTTTTTTGGTCTAGTTGTTGTTGTGTCAAAAAAGCTTGTTGTTGGTCTAGTTGTTATTGTGCCAAAAAAGCTTGTTGTTTAGCTTGTTGTTGTGCCTGAAAATCTTGTAGGGCTTGTTGGTATGATTGTTGATGAATTGATTGTAGTTGTGTGTGGTATTGTGCTTGCACCTATTGAGCCTGGTGTTAGGCTTGAACTTGAGCCTTTGCTTTTTGGGATGTTTGTGCGGCTTGTTGGGCTGCTTGCACGGCTTGTGCAGCTTGTTGGGCTTGTGAAGCTTGTTGGGAAGCTAGTTGCGCTTGTGCCTGTCATGCAGCTTGTTAGTTTTGTTGAATTACCCTTTGATGGATGGCCTTTTGGACTGCCTGAATCATGGTGATGAATTAATTTGTCACTTTATCTTTTGGTGGGGTTGGTGGTGGATTGGGAATGGTGCTAACCATTGTGGTGGGTAGAGCAGTGTTAACCGTTGTGGTGATCAGAATGGTAGTATTGGTAGTCAAGACTTGGGTTGTTGGTGCTGTGATTGAGATGCTTGGTCCTTGTGAAGCTATGGTTTGAGGGATTTTTGGACTGGTTGATGTATTGACTGTGGTAGCTTGAATGGTTGCCACCTACTGTTGTGATACTTCTGGCAAAAGGAGAGGATTTGATGTGATGCTCAGATTGCCTTGATTTGAGAAACTAGCGGCAGGTAGGGGGGAAGACCCAACCCAAGAGATGATATGGATGTGAGCGGTAATGGAGGGAATGATGGTATGTTCCCTTGGAAAATTGATGATGAGAATGGCTCAGTGACTCCCCATGTTTTGAACAAACCATCTTCTCCTTGCAAAATCATGGGGAGAGAAGTTTGTATGTTCAGTGGATAGGTTGGCATTGCATGGAATGAGGATGACTCTGTATGATTATGGAAAGTAAGCAGGACATAGGGATGTTATGGATTCACTGGGACAACGTTACCCGGTGTGATGTTTATGTTCACCTCTCTGTTGTTTACAAGGTGATGCTTTTGTAGTTCATGAAACATGGTGCTTCCCTTGTTAACAACTAGTGAGGTTGATGCGATTGTTGATGTGGTTTGGGGAATTTCCTAAGTGGTGCTTGGAATTAACATTGGGGGTATGCTTGAAAAATTCATTTCTATATTGGTACTTACATCAAGGTCAGAAGGGAGTTCGGCCCCTCCTTCCATTAACGCACGTATATATAGAGAGGGGTTAATTTTTAACATGGCATTGAAAATTCTATGATTCTCTAGGTTTTGAATCATTTCAGCTATTTCCTTTCGTTTCATTCCCAAGTCATTGTGAATGATGTCCTCTTCATAGCCTTCCTCTTGAGGATTTTGTGACGGTACAGAGGAGTTTTTTGGGGGATTTCTTGATCCCATAAGGTTTACTTTGGAAATTTCTTGACTTAGGTCACTTGAAGTTGATGTTTCCTTGATGATTTTCATGTTCCTCTTGTGTTGTGATCTTGTTTGGACCATAAAATAGAGATCGTTTGATCTTGATCTTTAGTCACAAAAAGGAGAAGAACTAGGAGAGTCCAAGGATCAAAGGGGGTGATGATGGGGATGAGAAAAGTGGATGATGCGGATGAGTGAAACTCTTGAAGAAATTTTAGGGGGGGATGCTAAAAATTTTAGGGCTTGAATTGATTTGATTTTGATAGTTTGACTAGGTGTGTTAAGCCAAAAAAGATGATGGTGAACTTGTAAACCCTAGGAATTTGTGTTATCCTAGAGAAGACTTGTACAAGAGAAAGAATTGGAAAATTGTGTTAAGCCAATCAAAGTGATCATGAACTAGTAGACCTTAGGAAGTTGTGTTATCCTAGAGGTAATTTTTTTCAAGAGGATTGATAATTTGAGTAGGTACGTTAATTCAAACAAGGTGATGTTGATTTTTCCTTTAAGTTTAGCATGAATGATGTTTCAAAGTTCTCAAAAGTTTTTTGGTGAGATGGGATTTGATTTTGATGATGGAGGGGTGGATGAGAGTGATGATTTTGATCTAAGACTTGACCTAGACAAGACTCTTTATTACAAGACCTTGGTATTGGAGAACATGCCATACTTCTTATGTGAGAAAAGAAAACCTTTCAAAAAGCTCAAGATTTTGTTGATAATAGAATTCATAAAAACTTGGTTTGTTATTTGAAGCCTTCTTGTAGAAATTATCCACCAATATTTCTCTAACTTCAAAAATCCTTTCAAGACACTCCTCACAAGCTTTTAGACTAATTTTCTTGAACTTTGATTTTTGGATTTTGATTTTACGGGAAATCATTTGAAAGAACACATGTGAGGTCCAACTGTCCTTATCTTTGCTTAATGAGTTCCTTTTACCAAAATCACTTTCTTGATTTATGATTTCAAACTAAATGTCTATGTCTTAATTCTTTTTCATTCCACAAGGTCCATTATGTGAAAATCAAGGTTTCAAGAGCACAGTTTCCTAGGTTGACTTTAGTGAAACAAATGATGATTAAACCCAATTACTTAGAAACCTCTAAGGATAGAATCCCTAGGGAAAGCAAGAGCACTTGGATTTGTCAAGGGTATTTTTTTCCTCCAAAGGGTTTGAAATTTTGAAGCTTTTGTGAATTTTTTTTCTCAATCTTTTAGATCCAAGCAAGGTGTTTTGATTTCAAGAACATGTACAATCCCTAGGCTGAAAAGACAATATTTTTTGGGTTCCAACTTGGATGAATCCAGCTGCGCATATTTAGTGTGGATGATTAGATGCTTGACCACACAGGCTCCCCCTTATAGTGCACTCACTTCTTGAGTCAGCCAAACACCAGTACACATGAATCTCCCATGGCATACTTTTCATCTCTACAACAGAACCGCATGTATACGTGGGGCGGCTTCAAAGTACATGACCTTTTGCACCAACAAATAGATAGGATTTTAGCCTTTGCTAAACAAGGGGTATTAATGCGGGCATTTTGTTTGTGGGGGACTATCCAGTACGACGAGAGACCATTGTTTCCCTTCTTGTCAGAATAATCCTTGTGATATTGGCCTTTGTTCCAAGATCCACACTTATATCCCGGGTGGAAGTCACTTGGCTTTAGCGTGTTCCTGGTTGGATCATTCCCTTGGGTGATTACTTTTTCCCACAAGGCAGGCCCGCTAAGATAAACAAAAGCAAGCTAGCATATCCCGTAGTTTAATCGACCTTCATTGAAAAACAAAGGGAGAACACTCGCAATATACCATGCTCACACTCGCATGATTGGTTCAATTTTAATTCCAAAATGTAATGTGGAGGCAATTATTTTACTCAACTTAAGATCACCAAAAGAGATTTTGATTCTCAAGATCGTCATGAGGCACGAGAGAAGCGCATACATCCTTTTGATGATATTATTATGAATAAATAATTACAAAACAAAACAACACTTGTTTATTTTAAGTCCACAAAGCAAAAGTGAATTCTTTTTAAAGCACCAAATCAAGTGTGGAATTTGTCTTGTTCAATTTTTAAACCTCAACCAAATCTAGTAAAATTGTTTCTAAGGTTCTTTTTAAGCCTTTGTTTACAAAATTTTGAAAGGAAGTTTGTGTTGTTCTTTTTAGAACCCAAAAGAAAATTTATTGTTCCCTAAAGCATGAAAGATAACAAATTTCTTAAAAGAAGATTAAGAATCCCCTAAAAATGTTAAACAACACTATAGTGTTCAAAAACACTTTGTATAGTATGAGATTGATGTCACAATAGAGCCTTCCATTTTGCTTCCTTCCTTACTCTTACCTGCAAAATGATCAAAACCAAAAGATGCAAAGATAGTAAATAAGTTAAATGATTAAAAAGTTAGAAATAAAAAAAGCACATGTGAAAAAAAAATCAAATTTAAATTTTTCACTCTCAGCCAATGGCGCAGTCAGCAAATGCGGCATAGTTTGGAAATCTCGCGGTGCAATATAGCATCGCACCTTGACATAGTGTGGCACTCTGCAGAAAATAGAGAGCGCAAATGTGGCGTAGTTTGAGCATGTAGCGTAGTTTGGGATTAGGAGATTTGCGGCGAGGTTTGAAAATTCAAAATTCTTGAGTGGGAAAATAGGTGCGGCAGAGTTTGAACTTAAAGCGATGCAATATAGCGACGCATCTCTAAAAGCGGTGCATTATGGCATTGTAGGACTGTTGTGGTGCAGTTTCCTGTAGGCAAATAAAAATTTTAAAAAGATAAAATTTTGGAAAAACATGATGAATTTCTCCAAGGTTGCCCTCCTTCTAGCGCTAAAATGTGAACCCTGATCCTATTCCTGGATAGACATGACAAACAAACACATTTTTAAGCTCATATGCAAGATAAAAGAGGGATTCCCCATTAAATCCATCTACAATGCTTAAATAAGGAAAAATGAAGAATAAGACATGAAAGACAAGTGAAATCCTAATTAAGCAAGAAAACTCTTGATCCCATGGGGGAATTGGTGCCAATTGATGTGTCGAAATTGGCCCTTTCCCAACTCCTTTTTAAGCTTTGTGATTTTATGGAGATTGATCCACTTTTTTTATGAAGAACAAGATGAGTTCTTGAGAAAACCTACAATAACCTAGCTATGGTGATGGCAATGGATAAAATTAGCTCTCAATGTGAGGAGAGTAACTTTGCATTCAAATTGTGGATGATAATGCAATAGAGGAGGCCTTTATTTATAGATTTCAAATTGGAAGAATGAGCAAGATTTGAGCAATGTGGGATCATTCAACATCCAATGGCCAAGTGCCACTTGTCAAGATGTGAATGGTTGAAGGTTGTGCAAGTTTTGATCAAAGTGCCAATAAATGATATTAGGTGGAATTTCAAATTAGTGAAATGACTTGTTGGAGAGGGAAGAAAATGGAGTTATGGCCACTTGGCTCAAGGAAAAAGTACTTGTAAGGTGAAATAAATGTCTTGTTGGAAGGACCAAGTCCAATTTGAATTTGAATTCAAATTTAAGGGAATATTCCCCTTTTATGCCATGTTGAGAGAAAATAGGCAATTAAATAAATCAAAATAATTGATTTATTGTGCAAGTTTCATTCTCTAGAGGATTTTAGTGACTGAGATTAAATTAATCAAGATTTGATCAATTTAATGAGAGATTAGATGATTTGACAATTTTGATTCAAATTTATGATTTGATTTAAATCAGAATTGAGAGGAAAGGATTAATTAAATAAATGTTTTTGATTTATTTAACTGAAGGGGATAATGTTAGGTTAAATCAAATAAGGTTTAATTTATTCAATTTAGTGAGAAGACTTTAGGGGTCTAATTTAAATAAAATAAATTATTTAAATGAACTGAGATAGAGGGTTAATTAAATTAAATTGATTAATTTAATCAACGGAGGAGAAAGACCTAATTAAATAAATAATGATTTATCTAATTAAGAGACGAAAGGTGATGATAAGTTGAGAGTGTGATTCAGGGACAAATGACGTTAGTAATCAGGATCAACTGTGTTGGATCGAATTGTACATTTTCCATGTCTACAGTATCAAATGAATATTTTTTTGAATATAGAGTGCTAAAGGAATGTGTGTAAAGAATAAAATTTTATATCAAGCTAACATTTGTAGATATGCAAATGAAAAGATAAAAGGAAGATCATCAAAGAAAGGTTGAAGGAAGATTTGTAAGAAGAATTTATGAGATGCAGATTTGTATGAAGAGTATATGAGTAGACTTGACAAGAGGTTGATTTAAAGAGGAAGATATATGAATAATTGCATCAAGTTGGTGAAGAAGATATTATTAACAAGAATATCTCTATGAAGGCATAGAAAAAAAATTTCATCAATTGAAGAATACATAGTTTGTATGACAGACCCACAGAGAAGATTGTGGCAGATTTGTAAGAAGGTTATTTGAGTAGAATTTTCCATCATCTGTTGAGGAAGCAACATTAAAGGTGGAGTATTATTCTTGATATTATTATCTATGTTAAAGAAAGATGAGTATTAGTAGATGGGAGCATACATTCAGGGGGAGCTATACATAGTATCTTGTAGCCCCATGGAACAGAAAAAGCAAGACATTGTTGGAAGTCTCTTTTCCATTGATGTCAAAGGGGGAGAGAAGTAGAATGGGGGAGAGTTAGAAGAGATGAAAAAAAGATAGGTTGCCATCAATGACAAAGGGGGAGATTGTTCGAAATATTGTCATTGATGTCAAATTCCTGTCAAGAAGGGTTTTGTTGTCTAAGAATGTCTTGACAAAAGTTTGTCATTGATGTCAAATGCCACAAATTGTGTAGATATGCCAAAAGTTTTCCATTGATGTCAAATGCTACAAATCATGCAGATATGCCAAAACATGATATGAAGAACGTGATTCAGATTTATGTTCATATTGAAGATCATTCAGTGGACTTAGTGGCTTTCAAAGGTGAAGAGATTCAGATCGAAGATCATTCAGCAAAATTAGTGGCTTTCAAATGTGAAAATATTCTTGATATATATCAAGGTCGTTTGATATATCGAACTGCTTCATATATGATTAAATGTTAGTGCAAAAGATGAACTTGAAATTATGTGAACCAGAAGGGACAGATATACAAGAATGACAAAGATATCTATGTAAGTTTCTTGGTCAAGTTGAAGCTTCTAATATGTTTATGTTGAGTTGAAGCTTCTAAAGATTGTATCGACATTAGTTGAAGATACATCTATTGTTGGGTTCTGAAGATACAACAATATGTGTATCTATAGCTAAAGAATGAATCAATGGATATATCTATTGTTGGGTTTTTAAAGACAAAACCAGTATGCAGATCTGTAGCTAAAATCGATAAATATATATATTGTTGGGATGAAGCCAAAAATGATGAATCATGTCAATATCAGATCGATGCCAAGTGGTTACAGATTTCGAATACAAGACAAGTATCAAAAGATGGAAAATAGGATTTCAGCCGATTTTAGTTTAATGAAGACAATTTAGAAGTCGCGCTAACTAAAAGATGATTAATTAAAACACATTAAGACAAAGAAAAGTTGTGACTCAAATTTTTGAAATATATTCCCTTTACAAAAGGATGCACCTTCATTTTCAGAATTATACTAATCATAATATCTACAAACATAATTCGTAGCTGTCATGAAAAGGTGAGAAGATAACAAGTGATGTGAATGCCTTTGTTATGAATGGGATGTAAATTCCAAAGACAAAAGACGTGTGAATTTTGATACTTGACGTCTTTTCTAAAAAGATGTGTGACTTCTGAACTTGACGTCTTTTCTATGAAGAGACGTGTTAACCAATTCTGAACAAAGTCTCTTTAAACTGAAGCAATTTTCTAAATGGACGGGTTTGTCTTGAAAATACACACTCCCTAAACATCTAAAAATAATATGCTTGCTTAAGTGTGAATGTCAACAAATAAAGAGGTCGATTATGAAAAGTGTGTTAAGATAAAACAATTAAGACTCAAAATGAAGAGGTGTGAGTGAGATATGAAAAGAAAGAGCCATGTTGCTTCATCAAAGAGTGGAAATCTTTGAACAAGTTATATATTCAAATCTCAAATCATGTTTGTAATCGCGGTTGTAATGTTGTAAGCAGTTCATATCAGAAAACCCATCTTCTTGTGTGGGCTTAGGGTGAGATTATTCATCACAAAAAGCAGATTGGAGGATTGGGAGAGTGCAAATTTGATTGAAGGAAACCATCTTACATCCATCAAGTCAAGGTTGGTGCTTTGCACAATAGGGTTTGATGCTCCTTGTAGGTTAGGTGCCTACTAAAAAAAATTAAGGGGATGGTGCTCCTTGTAGGCTTGAACCTACTAAAAAATTCTTATTAAATATTCAAGTAGGTTAGCATCTACTAGTATAAAAACACAAACATTTCTACATCAATTGAAGTCAACTTGATAGCCTTGGTTTTATATTAAGAAATTGATATTGTGTTAAGATTTAAAAGTTTAAAAATAAAAGTGTGTTTTGATTTACTGATTCACCCCCTCTCAATAAATCTTAGTGCTCTTCAATATGTAGTAAAGTATATAATCTTGTATTTGAGGATGAGAGATGTGAGATCGGGAAATGATCTGGAACAATGATTGTTGCGGGAAATAATTTTGAAGGAAATATATATCAGCTTAAGGGTATTAATGGATGATGTTTTATGAATCAGATTAATGATAGTTGGTTATGGCATCCGAGAATGTGTCACATGAATTTTAATAACTTGGCAAGGATCAGTCCAGTGTAAGCCGTAAGAGTTTTACCAAGGATTACAAAGCCTATTAGTGCTATTTACAGGAATTGTCAGTTTTGAAAGCATGCTAGAAACAACTTCAGATCAAAGGAAAAATATACTACCAGACTACTAGATTTGATTCATAGAGATCTATGTAGTCCTACAAGAGTGAGAAGTCTACAAGGTGAAAGGTACTTTATGCTTTTGATTGATGATTACTCTAGGTATACATGGGTTACTTTTCATAGAGAGAAATTTGATGCATTAGATAGATTCAATACATTCAAAGATATGGTAGAGAATGAAATGAATTTAAGAATAAAATGCTTGAGGTTTGATAGAGGTCGTGAATTCACCTCCCATGAGTTGAATATGTTTTGTGAAGTTCATGGAATAAAAAGACAATTATCTGCTCCTAGAACTCCTCGACAGAATGGAGTTATTGAAAGAAAGAATAGAACAATTCAAGAAGATGCTAGATTAATGATTACTGAAGTTGGTTTACCAGAAGTTTACTGGAGAGAATCTATTCACATTGTTGTCTATTTTTTCAATCAAGTTCAAGAAATAGCCAACAATACTAAAACCCCCTATGAGCTATGGTGTGGAAGAATTACTACTATTAAGTATATTGAGGTATTTGGAAGAAAATTCTATATCAGATGGGATGAAGAAGATTTAGGGAATTTTGATGCTAGAAGTGATGAAGGTATTTTCCTTGGATATTCTACAAAGAGAAAATCTTACAGATGTTTCAATAAAAGACTGAGAAAGATTGTAGAAAGCACAAATGTTAAGGTTGATTAAGTAATGAAGAATTCAATTGAAGTTGATGGATATGTATCTGATGAACCTAATTGTGTAAGATTTGAAGAAGTTATGGAAGAACAAGAGAAGAAGAAGAAGCTTCGGTGGTGTCCCCTAAGACACCTAGATATGTGCAGAAGAATCATTCATAAAATCAAATCATTGGAGACAAAAGCAAAAAATTATTGACAAGAAGCAAAGTTGTTGTTGGTGAGATAAATTTGTGTTTAATTTCTGAGATTGAGCCAAAAACTATAAGTGAAGCATGTAAAGATGAGTATTGGATGGAAGCTATGAAAGAAGAAATTATACAAATTGAGAAGAATCAAAATTGGAAATTGGTCCCTAGACCGACAAACAAAAATATAATTGGATCAAAATGGGTATTCAGAAACAAGTTGAATGAGAACAGAGAAGTAGTTAGAAATAAATTAAGGCTTGTGTGTAAGGGCTACTCACAAGTAGAAGGTATAGATTTTTAGGAGACTTTTTCTTTGGTGGCAAGAATGGAATCTATCAGAATGTTTCCAGAATTTTTTGCTCATAAAGATTTCAAGGTCTAGCAGATGGATGTTAAGTCTGCATTCTTGAATGGTGAGTTAGAAGAAGAGGTCTACATGGAATAATCGAAAGGATTCTAGTTGTCAGATCAACCAAATATGGTTTGTAGATTGAAAAAGGATTTATATGGATTGAATCAAGCTCCTAGAGCTTGGTATGCAAGGCTAGATAGATATTTGATCCAACAAGGTGTCAACAAAGCTATGGCAGATAGTAATCTTTATTTTAAAATTGAGGATGACAAGATCTTGATAGTGCTTGTATATGTTGATGGCATTATCTTTGGAGGAAATGAAAAAATGTGCAAGTTCTTTATTGAAAAGATGAAAAAATAATTTGAGATGTCTATGTTTGGTGAGATGAATTTCTTTCTGATACAAATTAATCAAACAAAGAAAGGGAACTTCATTTTACAGTTATAGTATGTAAGATAAATGTTGAAGAAGTTTGGGATGGATGGTTCCAAACCAGTATGCACTCCTATGGTGATTGGTTGTAAATTGAGTAAATATGATGATTCACCTAAGGCTGATTAGAGCATGTATGGACCAATGATTGGATTTTTGTTGTATTTGACTGCTACTAGACCAGATATCATGCATGCAATTTGTCTTGTGGCTAGATTTCAAGAAGACCCTAAAGAAACACATGTTTATGTTGTTAAGAGGATATTTAGATATTTGAATGGCTCTCCAGATTATGGGTTATGATATATTAAGGATACTGATTTTACACTAAGTGCTTACACAAATGCAGATTGGGTTGGTTGTGTAGATGGAAAAAAATTACAAGTGGTGGTCCATTATTTCTTGGTTACAGATTGTCTTTGAGTAAAAATCAAGATTCAGATTCCTTATCCACTACAAAGGTTGAGTATATTGTTGCTACATATTTTGTACAAAAGTTTTATGGATGAGACAAACATTGAAAGATATCAGAGTAATGTATGATGATCCTATTTCTATCTCATATGATAATACAATTGCAATTAATATTTCAAAGAACCCAGTGATGCACTCACAGACAAAGCATATACCGATCAGGTATCTCTTTTTGAGAGATAAGTTTGTGGACAAAGAAGTAAAACTTTAGTATGTGCCAATGAAGGATCAAGTGGCTGACATATTTATGAAGGCTCTTCCTAAATATACTTTGAGTATCTCCAAGAGAAGTTAGGGGTTATTGCCCCTCCTTTCTTGACCTAGATGCATATGGAGATACATCAGTCTGGTGGATCTATGGATCTATCTTTCTTCTGGACTAATGTATTGGTGGCTACCTTCAAGGGGAGTAGGTAGTGTTATGTGTTGTCATTTGAAGAGTATTTTTTTCTTGATGTCAAAGGGGAAATCAATGTAAAACATCCTATTCCTTTTCCATTGATGTCAAAAGGGGAGAGGAAGATGTGAAAGAAAAAAGAGAGAAAGATGTGAAAGAAAAAAGAGAGAAATATGTGAAAAGAGTATCTACTAAGGGGGAGAAAGTAAAATAATTAGGAAGTGTGTTCTGAGCGTTTGTGTTGTCTTTGATGGTTTCTCACATCATGTGTTTCCATCAATGAAAAAGGGGAGATTTTTGTAAGTATGAAGGAAGTATGATGAAGGTGTTGTCATTGATGTCAATTGGTTAACTGGTTCTCAACTAGTTGTTTTCATTGATGTCATGGTCATTATAGACATGGAAAATATACATATTTGATTCAACACACTTGATCCCGACTACTAACAACATTTCTTCCTGAATCACACTCTCAGCTTATCATCACCTTTCATCCCTTAATTGAATAAATCATTATTTATCTGAGTAAGTCATTCCATCTTGTTAATTAAATTAATCAATTTGATTTAATTAACCCTAAATATCTCTTTGATTAAATAATTCAATTTATTTGATTAAATCCCTAAAGTATTCACATTAAATTGAATAAACTAAACCTCATTTGATTTGATCTAACATTGTTCCCTTTAGTTAAATAAATCAAAAACCTTTATTTAATTAAAACATTTCCTCTCAATTCTGATTTAAATCAACTCATAAATTTGAGCCGAAATTTTCAAATCACCTAACCTCTCATTTAATTAATCAAATATTGATTAAGTTAATCCCTATCACTAAAATCCTCTAGAGAATGCAACTTGCACATGAAAATAGAGTTAATTTGTTTATTAAATCTCTATTTTCCCTCACATGGCATAAAAGGGGAATATTCCCTCAAATTTGAATTTGAATCCAATTGGACTTGGTCCTTCCAACAAGGCATTTATTTCATCCAACAAGTCCTTTTGCATTGAGCCAAGTGGTCATAACTCCATTTGACTCTCTCTCCACCTTGTCATTTCAACATTTTCAAAATTCAAATTTATGCATTTATGGGCACTTTGATCAAAACTTGCACTACCATCAACCATTCACATTTTGACAAGTGTCATTTGACCATTGGATTGAAAGTTAGTCCCACATTGTTCAAATCTTGCTCTTCTTCCAAATTGAAATCTATAAATGAAAGGTTATTCCTCTCATTCAACATCTACAATCTCATGCAAAGTTACTCTCTTAACATTGAGATCCAATTTTGTGCATTTCATTCCATATGTTCATCATTTTCATAGTTTCATAGTTATATCATGCCAAAATCTCATCAAGGAGATTCAATTACTCAGCAATCATCAAAAGCTTACCAAAGGAGTTGGGACAGGGCTGATTTCGACACACCAATCGGCACCAATTCCCCCATGGGATCACAATTTTGCTTACTTAATTAGGATTTACTTACTTTGTTCTTCATTTTCCTAGTTTGAGTTTTAGTAAATGGATTTCATGGGGAATCCTTCATTCTTGCTTGCATATGATCTAATCTTGTGATTGTTTGTTGTTTATGTGCAAGTGCAGGATAGGGGTTCACATTTTACATGATGTGTGTTGGTCTCGGTTGCCTCTATTCCATTTTTCCTCCCTCTCAAGGGATCTATATATTTTCTTGACTTCCTTATGAGCCCGGAGTCTCTCTCCCAAATCAGGATATTGATCCCTTGCTTCCAAAAAGAAAAAAAACCTGGAACGTTGAATTGAATATGAAAGAAAAATTTAAGAGAAACTGTCAAACAGATATTTCACACCTATAGCCTGGTCCTTGGCATTTAAATGCAAAAAAAAGGCTTTCGAGACTTATGTATGACCTCGTTGCGGCCACCGAATTCATTACTGGAACGATCTCTTGTTGCGAAGGATCACTTCATATGTCTAATCATAAAATGGAAGATATAATTTTGGGAAGAGGTAAGCCGTAAGTAAATATTAATCATTCATTTGATTTGATTCAACTATTTATCATTAATATTGTATTGAAATTCATTTAATAGTGGAGAAAATTTATAATATAATATTGTTGACGAATTGCTGGTCAATCTAAGAATTGAATGTGGTTAAAAGCCTGCATTTAATATTGTCGACAATATCATATTACTCTTCTATCTTGATATTAAATATGATCTTGGGGTTTCTGATCATATTGTCCTTAACTCAAAGAAAAAATCTGAATACATGTTCTATCAACGTCATTAAATGTGTCAAATTCTCTAATCGGCCAAAAAAAGAAAACAGTCGCTCAAAGTGTCAAGTGCATGGGATCTGTCATTATTTTGATGTTGTTGCAATTGTGCCGCATTTGGAGAAGAAACTAATGCATGTTGGTTGTCTATGGTCAAAGAATATGAAGATTATTGTTTTAATGAGGATTGTTTTAAATAATTTTATTTTTTTCCTTTATGCTCTAACCATTGTTTGTTTTCTTTTTTGTTTTGGAGATTTTGCATGACGGGGGTAATTTTTCTTTTTTTTTACTTCATTTATTTCTCAAAGTAAATCTCGTTTATAAAGTTTAAATTTGTACCCTCTATAGGTTGACATCAAAATCAAGAATTGGAATCAAGCAAAGGCGAAGCAAGATTGGATTCAAAGAGAAGGTCGAGAATTTGAAACTTGAAATTCATAGAGCATTTTTAAATGCTTAGAGCATCCAATTTCTACTCTCATTTTCTATTTTAAACCAACTCGCCTTTCTTTTTGGGTTTAAAATTAACCATTTGACTTGATCTTTTTGGTTAAAATTGAACTTAGAAACTCACTAAATTTCAATTTGGATTCTAAAAATTGAACAAAGCAACTTTCACATCTCATTTAGTGCTTTTAAAACGAACTCATCACTGATTTTATGGTCTAAAATGAACAAGTGTTTTTCATGCTTTGCAATAGTTTTCACAAATTAATATCATTTAAAAGGCGTATGCACTTCTCTCATGCTTCACGACGATCTTGAGAATCAAAATCCTTTTGGTGATATTAGTTTGTTTAAAATATTTCCTTCACACTTCAATTTGGGTAACTTAAAATTGAACAAACTTGTCTAGTGTGAGAAAAAAGGCATTGCGAGTGTTCTCTCTTTGTTCATGCAAACAAATATGATCGAACTATGAATGCACTTACTCGCTATTGTACACCCTTAGAGAGACTTCCATGGTGGGAAAAATTACTCACCCCAAGGGAACGACTCAAATGGTAACGGGCTAAATCCAAGCTCTTCCAAACCGCTATATAAATTTGTGTTCACAGTGAAATCCATGGACAATGGGAAGCAGCGCATGATAACTCTCCCCCAGTATCTTTATGATACATAAAGCACTTTTTCTAAGCATTGGGAGATCTCTCAAAGGAGTTTATCATTGCACCCCCTAAACTGGATGCCCTTACTACAAAATTTTGTTTAGAAGGCCAAAATCCTATCTATTTGTTGGTACAAAAGGTCATGTCCTTTGAAGTTGCCCCACATATACATGTGATTCTATTGTAGAGATGAAAATTATTCCATATGAGATTCATGGGTACTAATGCTTGGCTGACCCGAGAAGCGAGTGCATTGTAAGGGGGAGCCTGTGTGGTCAAGCATCTAATCATCCACACTGAATATGTGCAGCTAGATTCATCCAAGTGGGAGATCGATAAATATTGTCTCTTCATCCTAGGATTGTACATGTTCTTGGAATCAAAAACACTTTGCTTGGATCCAAAACAGTGGAAAACAAACATTCAACGAATCATCAGAATTTGAAAACCTTTGGAAGAACAAATACCTTGGAGGTGTCCACTTGTTACTACTTGTCCCTAGGGGTTCTTATCTCTAGAAGGCTTCTAAACATTTAGACATCTCAATTTTTTTCTCCCAAAGTCAACATTAGGTAACCTTTGCCTTGATTTCCTCGATTTCCACATAATGTACTTTGTGGGATAAGAGAAGATTAGGACATTGGACATTCAGTTTAAAAAAAATTATCAAGAAAGTGCTTGTGTCAAAAAGAATTGAATCTAAGTAAGATAACAGACAACTGAACCACACATGTTCTTGTTCTCTTTTGGGTCATATGGTTTTCATGCAAACATTGGTCTTTTAGGGAAAAGCATGTTCTTCAATATCTTGGTCTAGTAAACAAGTCCTTCCTAGGTTCATCTAGGATCAAATCAAACACTTCACCCATCCCTCAAACATCAATCAAATCTCATCTCACCAACAACTTTTGGAACCTTGGAAACATCACTTATGCTAGACTTTTAGGAAAAATCATCATCATCTTGTTTGACTTAACACACTTAGTCAAATTATCAATCCTCTTGAGCGAATTTACCTCTAGGATAACACAACTTCCTAAGGTTTATAAGTTCAACATCACCTTGTTTGACTTAACACACCTAGCCAAATTATCATTTTGTGTACGATTTTACTCTAGGATAACACAACTTCCTAGGGTTTTACAAATTCATTATCCAAAATCATCTTGTTTGAATTAACACATTTAGTCAAATTATCCAATCCATTATCACCTTGTTTGACTTAACGCACTTAGTCAAACTATTAGCAATCAAATCAAACCAAGTCCTAAAGTCTAGCATTGATCCAAAGTTCCTAAAAGTTTAAACACCCATATCATTCACCCCTTTCATCCTTCATCTCATCATTGGTCCTAAACCCCTCAGAGGTCAATAAGGTCAAAACACAAGAGGAACATGGAATATAAAGTTGATTCATCTATCATGAGTAATCCAATTCAACCAAACTATCCAAGCCTTACAATACCAATTGATTTTCAAAACTTTCATTTGTACAATCCATACATGGGATCATTATCTCCTCCAAACCTCAATGGTACAACAAATGTGATTTTTCCCAATCTAAATTTTGGAACACCTTTCCCTTTGGTAGATTTAAATCAAAGTCAAAACTTACAAACTTATCAACCAAAACATCAAGGCTTGAGCCTTCCCCCTTTACCAACCATCAATCAACCAAATCTGAGCAACACCCCCTTCATAAGTCAAAGCATCATATCAAATCCTCCCATTTTTCCATTGATATCGCAACAACAGATGGAAACCATTCAAGCAACCCCAACAATCAAAACCATTCACAATCCACCACCACCGCCGCCAAAACACAACATGGAAAATTCATTCTCCATCATGTTGCAAGCCGCTCAACAAGATGCCCACCAAAACACACTCCAAAACCAACAAGTTGTACAACTAGCTGCTCAGCAAGCGCAAGCGCAATTAGCCGCCTAGCAAGCTCCACAAGTTGCACAAGCCACACAAGTAGCCCTGCAAGCACAGGCTCAAGCTCAAGCCCAACACCAAGCTCGACAGGTGCAAGCACAATACCGGGCACAATTGCAAGAAATCCATCAACAAGTGTATCAACAAGTCCTACAGGAGAATCAGGCACAACAACAAGTAGCTCAACAAAAATCCTGACAACAAGCATTGTTGGCACAACAACGAAATGACCAACAAAAAGCATTGTTGGCACAACAAACACAGGAATTACTCCCTCATAAAATCTTGCAAAAAATTCCCACCACAATCGTTGAAAATTATAATCAAGATCCTTCAACCAATGATCATGTTGAAAATGTCTCTACATCACCTAATGAGTTAGAGGACATTTCTCAAGAATTTATTCCAAAGCATGATCAACATCTTTCACCAAGGTCTAGCAATGATCCTTTTCAAAACATATGGACATCCTTTGACCTCATTACATTTGAGAAACTTCCTATGCCTAATGAAGACATCCAAGAACCCTTTATAAGTAATCCATTCTTTGAAATTGACCCATGTTGAAAGCAATTCCGAAATCATTCGAGATCAAGAACTTATATCTCCAAGCTACTACAATGATATAATGGACACCCTCCTATCTATACAAGATTATCACATCCACATAACACATACTCCTCCATCTACCCATGAGATGATTTACTTGGATGGACACGTAGATTATCTTCATTCAAAACAGGATTCCTTTACTCCTGACATTATTACACAAAAAGAGCAGGTTATTGATTCCTATAGTCAAACTAAGTTATCAACATCAGGATCAGATATATCCCAAATTCAAACTGAGGACATCATGTACGAAGATATCCAACATTATCCACTCAAGGTAACATGTCAGACAAAACAGGATATTCCAGAGTCAATAGAGCAACAAATTGAAATAAAATCATCTGCAGTGGTCATTTTTCAGAGAATGCATTTTGAACAAGGCATCTCAAAACAAAGAGAATCAAAGAATAAAGGTGCTACTATCACCATACTAGGGGCAACATCATCTCAAGCAAACGTCAACATAGGGAGCACAAATAATCCTTATAATGAAATCAATGCCAATACTACAACCCGCCACATCACGAATCTTCATCCACCCATCACCCCATCCACAAATTGGGACCAACGTCAAAATAAATATTTGAAACAAAGCATGAAGAATGTTATCAAGGCAAAAGAAGAAAAGAATGAAAGACAAATCAAATACAAGTGGATACCAAAAAATACAAAGAAAGATGATCCTTATCATACTCCATTAGTCAAAGAAACTATGGGGAAAAATAAAAAAGGGAAAAGTATCCATCAAATATTTCCACAAAGGAAGAAGCATACTTCTCAAGCAACGTACAAAGTATATCAATTTTTTGGTCCTAATTCCATGCACACTTTCGTATCCACCCATCATTGCTCATCTTCCCAAGTTTGGAGAGCCAAAGGTTGCAAACTGTCAACCAATTCATCTTTTATTCCTAAACACACTACGCCATCCATGCCTCCACACATGATATCCAATTCTCACATTGACCATTTGTTGGAAATGACCCTTCATCATAAGGATTCAGAAGGCACTCTATCGCGATGTGCGCACAAAGATAGAGTTAACTCCAGTATCAGCAAAGTAGATCAGGGATCTCAAAAGTTGCATTCAAGTGCACGTTCTTGGAAAAGCATCTTCTTCAAGCAGGATATCGATGGCACATTATGATAAAAGCATCTACATCAACACCACCAGGTGGTTCAGCATGACCTTAAAATCTTTTAACAAAAAAATCAAAATCCAAAAAATCAGTAAAGGGAGTGAAAATAGTAAAAAAAAATTGTCTTCTAGTGAAAATTGTGTGGGCAGCGCTTTGGGCAAGAACCATGATGAAAACCTAGAAAACAGGCATCATGTGTAGAATCGAGCATCTATGTGCACTAGTTCAAAAGAAAGCATCCAATCACATCCATAATAAAGCCAACATTCCATCCATAATAAATCCGTTCATCCATGAACCATTTCTCCCATCCATTTTCATATATTTGCATCCATACTCCAAATCTATCTTGATCTCTATACAAGTTTGGTGCACACTTTACTCTTGCTTAATGGTAAACATCTTGACATGGGCCATTTTCATGGATCCTATCCTACCCAATGTTATATGAGCCTTAAAGCACTATCCAAATGAGCATCCTTTTTTTGAATACCTTATCTTGTCGCAAGATAATCCTTGGCATCCTTTGCATGCTTATCGTATCTATCCATCCACACACCTATCCAAGAATCCACCCATGGCATTCCATACATTGCTAGAAACTGGGGGCAAATATTTGCATCTTGCGTCACGAATAAATCTTGATATATATCCTCTAACTTATGTGGTGATCCAAACATTTGGCAAACGTGAAATCAAATTGGTCAAGCATTTTTCAGCCAAAGATCCAAATCACTAGCCCATGGCATATTTTGACAAGATGATGTTCTTTACAATCCATATCAGTTGCATCTAATTTGCACGTTAACGTGATATTAAATCATCAAAACAATTTTGTCCCAAATCAAGCTTCATCAATCTTGATCAATAGAATCCAATCAATTATCACCTTGTTTGACTTAACACATTTAGTCAAACCACCCTCTTGTGTACAAGTTTACTCTAGGATAACACAACTTCCTAGATTTTACAAGTGCATTATCATCTTATTTGACTTAACACACTTAGTCAAATTATCCAATCCATCATCAACTTGTTTGACTTAACACACTTAGTCAAACCATCCTCTTTTGTACAAGTTTACTCTGGGCTAACACAACTTCATGGAATTTACAAGTGCATTATCATTTTTTTTTGACTTAACACACTTAGTCAAACTATCAATCCATCAATCTGATCAATCAACCTTAGCTTGGTTTTCAACAAAATCCCAAAACAGAGCACTGATATCATCACATATCCACATCCAAATCGTCAAAATCATGCAAAAATCCAAAAACATCCAAATCATTCAAAATCTAAAACATGTAAAAATCTGAAAAAAATAAAAAGACAGAGTCAACCGGTCGAACTACATCGTCTCTGAGCTTGAACATAGGCAAGGTTGATCTATGATCATCCCCCAAGACACCCTAGGTCAGTCCTTTAGGTGTATGTTGCAATGGCAATCCATTTTCCCATCTATTTCACCCTAGGTCAGTCCTTTAGGCCTCTGTCGCAATGGAAATCCATTTTCCCATCTATTTCACACCCTAGATCAGTCCTTTAGGTGTCCGTCGCAATAAAATGGCAACATGTTTTCCCATCTATCTTATCATTGAGTCAAGTCTATCATCAGTGGAACTACATGGTATTTGCATGTATAACGTAGGAAAGGCTAATTGATGCAGAGTGGCAGGGATATAAAACACCCAAATATGATGTAAAATACCCTCTAGCACTTAGGTTTCAACAAACTTCCACAAACTATGGTGAATTAGGCACTTTTCTGTCAAAAGGCTAGTAGCCTTACCCGGTAGGATAGTCAATATAAAAACCACATGGATTATTTTCAAGGCACCAAACCTATGAATTCAAACATCCACAATGGACCCCTACAAAGTTCCAAAACCTTTCCTCTTGACTGTCAAGGCATCACTCACAATGGCCCTTTCTACCACTACTCCAAGAGGCCTAATTCACAGACCTACACCTGGGTCTTGACTATCTAGGCTCTCCCCTTCACCCCAAAGCCAAAAAATGAACTCCTACAGGTTTTTCACACCTATTACCAACATTCCTAAGTGCCTTTCAAACAGATTCTTCAAAATAAAGCAAAAACTCACTTTTTTGCTTGTCACATGGGCTTGTCACATGGGCTTGCCACATAGAGATGTCAAGCCAAAACATTACACCATTTGCCTCCAAAGTTCTTGCTGCTCTCCAAGACCTATGATACATAAAATTTCACCCTCATACCTTCCATCCCACCAAGATTTTGCAATGCTACAGTGTGGGAATGGAAGATGCATCCATTTTTTTCTCAAAACCTTGATTTTGAGGGTTTTCAGACCACCCAGGAGTAAAATTAAGGTATCTCCCTTATTACTCAACTACATATCACCACTCCAACTCCAAAAGAAATATTATTCAATTACCTTTCCAACCATTACACCCTTCAACCATAAAACAGAATGTACAGATCGTACCAAGTACGGGATTAGCAAATTCTAGAGGAAAACATGGGGTTTGAGACCACCTGGTAGTAAAATGGTAGTATCTCACTCAATTATCAATGAAATCACACCATTAAAATGCAAAAAGAAAGGTGATTCAATTATCTATCCAAAAATTATAGGATTATAATATGAAACAACATATAAAGTCCATACAATGCACGGGATCAGCAGTTTCTTGATGAAAAACTCAAAAACAGCAATTTCTCCTTTGAAAACTCCTTCTAAACTTCTTCAACAACCTTGCCTCGACCAAGAGAGGAATATTTGAAGTCTCATAACTCCCTCCAACTTCCTCCAACTTCCATTTGAATCATTTGGCTGTTGGAAACATAATTAAACTTCCTTTTCTTTTCTTTTTTGACTCTTTAATGCCTAATTAAGGCAATTTAGCCAACTTTCACCAACTTGCCTACAAAGATGCTTCCAAAATATATGAAAGGCATAAAATCCAGATAAAATGAGAAATGTGACTCCCCTCAAGTGTCTAGATACAAAAAGGCATCCTTATTTCATTAATTTTCCAAAATGTACTAGACTTACAAAGGAGGATGGAGTCCTTGTTTATACAAAGAGTTGGTCACCAAGACAAAAAAATCCACCACAAACCTAAGAGACCTATTACAAAGCATTTGAATGGTCCTTAGGACCTTATTCTAACACAAAACAAGAAACAAAACAAAACCAAACATTATAGGTCCATTAGACCCATGGGTGCTCCTGCACCACTAATCTATGGATCAGCTCCCGAGACGCCTAGGATAGGTTTTTAAGTCAGTCTCTCAATCGTAAATCCCAAAAATACCAAAAAAAATTGTAAAAAAACTTCAAAAATACCAAAAACAGCCTCAAAATAGTTGAAAAATCCAAAATGGTGCTTTCATCTCATCTCGCTTTCACCCACGATTGTCACCAGTCATAATAAAATCAGTCATCACTGTCATCCTTTGGTAAGTCAATCAAAAGAAATTCTAGTAGGTTCCAAAGTGAACGCCTAATTATCAAAGTCTAAAAGTCTAAATCAGTAAGCAAGCAAGTTAGTCAACTTAGAGTATCAATAGCTTATCATCCAGTCAGTCTCACCAAAACCCTGATCACAACATGTCCTAGGATGAATCCTTCCCACGATGGACATAAGCATTAGGTATCTCACAATAGTTTAGTCTTGGCTAGTGGTATGAAGAACATTAGCTTGTTGGTTTGCTTTATTTGGTCTTTTTTTTGGCTTATCTCATTTTGTGCCCATTCCAAGGACATCTCGATGATGCCTAAACAAAACAAGTTTAGAGAGAAAAGAATGGGGCAAGGATCATTGTCTCCTTTATCTACTATGCTTGTGGGATACACTTGTAAAATAACTTAGTCATATGTACTTTGTTTAGTTTGTGGAGAGGATGTTTTAGGTATCTTGTTGACCACATAGGAAAGCTTGCTTTCCTATGTTTTGGCCTGAGATGTTTAGAATGTCTGAACTACATCCTGAATGAAGTATGCATGTTAAGTGTGAACAAGAATACTCCTATCTGATTGAAAATTCAAAGTTCATCACACTAGGTACCACACCATCTTGGTTCTTTATACCTCAATGCATCGTACTTAGGTGTGTTATCAAACATAATGTAATTGACCCTTTGAAAATCCCGACTCCTGGTAAGCAAATCACCATCATCTTAACTAACTCATTGATTTTGAGTTCTTCTATCTTCTTTCCATACTAACATGGTATCATGACAGTTAATTGGAGCATTACCAATGCATACACTCTGCATCCACCAGATCACTAGCATAAAATGCATAATACATCATATCATTATCTTAAGTTATGAGGAATAATATAAATTTGTTATTCTAAGCATCTTAAGAAATCATTACATTACATCATATAGAATCATTAGCATCCATTACCATTTTCACATCAATACGCCATCATTAGCATACATTAAATTCATAGGATCATCATTAAAAATGTATGAAAAAGATACAAAAAGAAGTACATCCATTAGAAACATACATTATATCGCATGAGCATAAGAAATAGAAACATCTCATAGCATATAGGAAATTAAGAAATGCATACCATACAATGCAAAACATTTCATAAGGGTGAATCATCTCATATATATCATCAAGAAATTTACTGTCATGATACAAAATTGATCAAAGTGTATGATCAACGTATGTAGTACAAAAGGGGCAAGTAATCGAGGCCCAGAAATCAAAACTGGTAACTGTCTATGATCAAAGGGCTAGCCCTGCTGGCTTTTTCCCTCTCCCACCTGCCTCTCACTGTGACCCTCTGGGGGCCTCATCCCTGTTTGCTGAGAGAAGTCTGGAACTCGGCCTACTGCTAGCACTACCTTTCTATAGTGTTTTTGATAATACTCGGCCTCCCTGACCACCTCTATGTACGCCTATAAGGAAACTAATCGGCCCCAAGATGATGAAGTTGTACTCTCCAGTTGCCTCCGTCGACCAATTTTTTGATCCCTCTCGGATCGAGCCTGGTCCCTCTCAGCAGTAACTGTCACAACTAGATACCTAGCCTCATCCCTCTCTACTGTCAATACCTAAATCTAACCCTACAACTATTGGCTCAGTACATCTCTGTGGTCTGGATGCGCTACTGGTTGTTGTTGCGGGACTGCTTTACCCCCATCTCTCGGTTGATCAACCTGTGCCCCTACCCATGGAGGCGACTATTGTGTTGGATCCCTAGGAGGTCCACCTCCTCCTCTACCCTATCCTCTGCCCTTGCTAGTTTTCCTACCTCTGGGTCTCCGTCGTGGGAGTGTTATACCAAGAACTGTCAATCTCAGGGGAGGCTTGAACCAATCTCTATATGTTGGAGTAACCCTTGCATCTACTGGCCCCTGATCATACGGCCACGATCAAGCCACCAATTTTCTAAAAGAAGATACTACTAGGATGGTTTTTCCCCATGTCATCTCTCTCATAGTACGGGCAAAGATCACCACGTACTGATCATCTGGCCTATCCTGCATCTCTCCAAACTGTTGGGCCACCCTATCTGGGAGATACCGCTCTATCATGGTATGCTCCTGACCCTGCATCCACCTGTCTTGCCGAGAAAAGAACAACTGATCTGCATCATACCGTGGGCCTATGCCCATCCAAGGTCTCCAAATGAACTCTCTCATCTCATCAAGAACCCGTCGCCAATAAGCAAGGCCACCTATGCCACTGTGGGTAAAATGGATCTTTGCCCCACCATATCACCAAACAACGGGATCATCAATATCAAGGACAACTGGTGTGACATCCGGATGGAGCACTGGGATCCGCTCCCATGCCAAGATGTGTAGTAAAGTAACTCTAGCTCCAACGCCCCGATTGTCCATGTATGCGAACTCATGTAAATCTTTGTATAAGGAGGCCAACAAAATTGGTCCCCATGAAAAGCACTCTCGACGAACACACATCCGATGTCATGTCAGTCCCCATCCTGGACTAAAGTATTGGCCCCGTCAATCAATTGCCACAAGACTAGAAATAATAGCAGCAACAATCAACTTGTAGGTGCCCACTCTACCACGGTATCTCTCCAAGTCAATATGCCCATCGAAAAAGTGAATCTCATCAAGCCCCATCACATCATAGCAAGCGTCCCTGCCAGCATCTGGATCGTAAATAACTCTGGCTTCATGGATAGGTAGTCGGAGGATGCGCCAAACATCCTTGAGGGTAATGGTGCCCTCACCAGTGGGAATATGGAAGGAAGAAGTTTCACTATGCCACCGCTCGGCCAAAGCGATCATCATACCTAAGTGCACCCGAACAAGAGGAACATAAGCAATGTACCAAAGACAAAGCATACCTAGTTGCTCCTGAAGAAAAATGTCCATACCCTGCAATCTGTGGAGCACCAGCCATATGTGCTCCCTCGAGTGAAGTACATCAGGCTCCTCCTACACAATGAAGGCCATCGTGTCAAAGTCTCATAAAAAAACCTGCCTCTCGCATTTTTTTTGCATTTAAAACAGCAAATGCGGCGTTTTCAAATCCGACCTAGTTTGAAAAAGTTCCAAACTGCATCGCACAACAGAGTTTGCCAATTTCTAAACTCTAAACTACGTCATGCGGTCCAATTTGCATATGTGGCAGACTTTGGGCCAAAAACCCTAGTTTCAAACTGCGTCGTGTGGTCCAATTTTAATATGCGGCTGAGTTTGACCATCCAACCCTAATTTCCTAACTGCGTCGCGTGGCGCTCTTTGCATATGCGGTCCAATATAGGACCATTCGATGTCGATGAAGCACTTTCAATCACGCTATATCGCGCCACTCAACTTCAAACTGACGTCAACCCTATTTAATGCACGTAAATCAAAAAACTTAAAAGTGGGATGGGGGTACATACCACGGGTCCTGTAGCGACTAGTCACTGATGTACTCGTACTCTCTCTGACACGTGCTTGGGAAATTGTCGTTGCACCATCTCGACCAAGACTCAGAGGTCCAAGTGTGAAATATTCAAAAGGAAAAGTGTGCAAATGTGTTGAAAGTGACCCTTCAAGATCCATTTAAGCTCTCAAAATTAGGGTTTTTGACCTAATTTGACCTTCCAACTAGGGTTTTGGTCCCCTGATCCCGTTTTTGTCCAATCGAGGGCCATTTCACATCTTTTTTGACGTTCTAACACGTTTTTTGGCAATCTAGGGCATTTCTGAACCTGTCAGGCACCTTGTCCTCTTTTTTCGCAGATCATCCAAAAAAACAAAAAATTTGTTTGATCTCTCAAGGGGGTAGTATACCAGCATAATCCTTCTGCTAACACAATAGTGTGGCATTTGGAAATTTGAGAAAATTTTGAACTTTGATAACAGCAATTTATTCTTTGAATCAATTCAACAAGTATATTGCTTCAAAGAGGGGCAAAATGTAGACATGGAAAATATACAGATTCAATTCGACGCACTTGATCTTGACTACTAACAACATTTCTTCCTGAATCACACTCTCAGCTTATCATCACCTTTCATCCCTTAATTGAATAAATCATTATTTATCTGATTAAGTCATTCCATCTTGTTAATTAAATTAATCAATTTGATTTAATTAACCCTAAATATCTCTTTGATTAAATAATCCAGTTTATTTGATTAAATCCCTAAAGTCTTCTCATTAAATTCAATAAACTAAACCTTATTTGATTTAATCTAACATTGTTCCCTTTAGTTAAATAAATCAAAAACCTTTATTTAATTAAAACATTTCCTCTCAATTCTGATTTAAATCAGCTCATAAATTTGAGTCAAAATTGTCAAATCACCTAACCTCTCATTTAATTAATCAAATATTGATTAAGTTAATCCCTATCACTAAAATCCTCTAGAGAATGCAACTTGCACATGAAAATAGATTTAATTTGTTTATTAAATCTCTATTTTCCCTCACATGGCATAAAAGGGGAATATTCCCTCAAGTTTGAATTTAAATCCAAGTCGACTTGGTGCTTCCAACAAGGCATTTATTTCATCCAACAAGTCCTTTTGTATTGAGCCAAGTGGTCATAACTCCATTTGACTCTCTCTCCACCTTGACATTTCAACATTTTCAAAATTCAAATTTATGCATTTATGGGCACTTTGATCAAAACTTGCACAACCATCAACCATTCACATTGTGACAAGTGGCATTTGACCATTGGATTGAAATTTAGTCCCACATTCCTCAAATCTTTCTCTTTATTCCAAATTGAAATCTATAAATGAAAGGTTATTCATCTCATTCAACATCTACAATCTCGTGCAAAGTTACTCCCTTAACATTAAGAGCCAATTTTGTGCATTTCATTCCATATGTTAATCATTTTCATAGTTTCATAGTTAGATCATGCCAAAATCTCATCAAGGAGATTCAATTACTCAACAATCATCAAAATCTTACAAAAGGAATTGGGAAAGGACTGATTTCGACACACCAATCAGCACCAATTCCCCCATGGGATCACAAGTTTTCTTACTTAATTAGGATTTACTTACTTTGTTCTTCATTTTCCTAGTTTGAGTTTTATTAAATGGATTTCATGGGGAATCCTTCATTCTTGCTTGCATATGATCTAATCTTGTGATTGTTTGTTGTTTGTAACGCCCTGCCATGCAACCCTAGAGGAAGTTGCAAACAACTATTTAAACAGACTAATTTTATTTTTTTTAAGTATAATTAACATGCAAGTTCACTAACTAATGCCAACATCCTCTAAGGTTACGAGACAGAGGTTATATAGAACCTCAACAAAAAACATGAATTAAACCATGACAATTATTTACTTAATAATTTAAACACATACATTCCAATAAGATAATTTACAACAAGCATAAAGATAACTTCAAATTCATTATACATAATTTAAACAATAAGGTTACAACACTCATTCCCCAAATGAGGCAAGTACAATAAACATAATTACAATTACAACTTCCACCTCGATAATAACTGAGGGGTAAAATAATACAAGATCAACTGAAATGCAATAAAGAAAAACTGAAATTGAAACCAACGAGCTCTCCAATTGGAAGTCTCGTCCATAAGAACATGAAGAAAGAACCCAACAGATTTAGGTACATGCCACCCAACCAAGTGGAACCCAAAGGCCCACCCCCCATGCTAGGAGATAGTAACCAGGAATCCTAGCCAAGACCATCTACCTCTAGACACAAGCTAACATAAACTAAACCAAACTGAAACCACCAATCACATGCCACACAAGTAGAACTCAGATACCATGCAAGTACAACATAAGTACAACACAAATACCATGCAAGTACAACACAAGTACAACCTTAAATGGTCACATTGCTTCCATAAATAAATCAGAACAAGTATGTTATGAGAACCATACACATAATAATCGAATACCAACTATGGTCACATCAGGTATGTTAAGGAAACCATACCCATAAACAAAAATGACTGTTGTCCTAGACAGAGTGTCATCACACAGCTCGTCATGGGTTATCCTTGGGAATCTTCCTAGGTTCCGGCCCCCACAAGAAAAGGTTATCCTGGTGACCTTTACCGAATCTCGGCCCCCATACTCACTCATGCGGAGCCAAATACCTTTCGTACAGACAAGATAGATGACCTTGCCATTCCAAGCCTTCCCACCCATCCCAAGCCTAACCGAGCACTTGGGTCCATGAGTGAGGCATTAATATCTTGATTAGTGAGAAGTTAGTCCTAAGCTTCTAAGTATTGTTTTAGTTATCACTTGATTAACTAACTTACAATGAGTTATCCTGGCACCACTTCGTGTGTCGGCCCCCATTACAAGCCACTCCTCTACTTGAAAACACACACACACCATCCAAACATCAATGTAACCAGGGTGCAATAAACCAGATATCATTACCTCTCCTTTCTTAGGAGGCGACACAATTGAAACGCACTCCAACACTGGAGGCAACAAATCACATAACAAGGTCACTCCATAAAAGAAGACACGGATCCCATAATCCGCTCCTAAACCAAGGAGGAGCAAACATCCCTGTTCGTGAAAACCGGGTACAAACATATACATAACCTCATGCACTACCCAAGAGAATTCACAACAGGTTGGCAAACACAAAACGACAACCCAAAGAACTAAAAATTCAATCTGGAAGACTTACGAATAAAACACCCTTTAATCCATTTCCCAAACAAGAGCACGAAGACAATATTCACTGAAGGCACATGAAATCAGCTACCTTTGGATATACTAAATCCATGCCTCATTACATTACGTAATTCATTACATCGATAAAACTAAATTAAGAATTCATCTTTTTGGATAAGGGAGAAATTAACACTAATATTTAATTCCCTAATTACTCTTAATAAAATAGACATTTCCAATTATAACAAAGGACATTTCATTTTAAAATAAATAACCAATTGCCATTGCAAATTAAATCATAATAACATTCTCTAATTGTTTTCAATAATTATAAAATAAACATTTATTCCCATCATTTGGAAAACATCATTTAAAAACAAATATTGGTTTCCTCTTTTCGACATAATCATTCCTAAGACAATTATCTTATCTTTAATAAGCTTACTATTTAAAATTCAACATATTGCTTCATCAAATATATTATTTAAATAGAATAAAAAAAAAGACGACAATTCAACGATTGCACATTAATATAATTTCCACAATTACATTCAAATCAAACCTTAGCTATATATTCAATTTCCACAATTAAACTTACAATAAACCATGGAATAAAACACCATTTTAATACTCATATAAAAAAAGAATATATATTTATATATATTATAATATTATATAATATATTAATAAATATATATTTTATATTTTTTTTTTATCTAAATATTTTATTTTATTTTCCATTATACTTTACAACCAAAACCCTCAGCTCACACCTCGGGCCACGTGTAAGTTTGAGTGGGGTGGCCGCATGACTTTCGAGGCGACGATTTAGGGCTGGCTGGGTCAGCTTACTTCGGCCGTGGTTTTCCTTAGCCGCATGGGTTATGACAGGGCAACGCGGATTGGAGGGCGGCTGCGTTTTAGGGTGGGGCGATCGGTGGTGCTTAGCACAGCCGATCCCACTGGTGGCGGCACGGATGTGCGAAGCACATCCGACCCCACCAGTGGCAGCGCGGTTGTGCGAAGCACAGTCATCCACCACAGGCGGTCGACGGTGTTGCGGAAGGGAGGAGCGAGGATGGTGGTGAAAGCGGTGGCGGGGATGTGGGTGGGGAGCGCGCTGGGCGCGGCTCCCTCCACCTACCTCCCATGGGGGGTTGCGGTGGGGGTCGAGCCCCCAGCGACCTCCCCATCACAAAATTATTATATTTTTTTTAAATTAATATCTTAAAAGCCTACAGATTTTAATCCGGTTTTTAAACAATAAAAATAGGGTTTCAATTTTTTTTTAAACAAAACAGCATGATACAAATCCCAAACCCATATACTATATATGTATATATATATCATATATATATACATATATATAAACTTATATAAGTAAATATTTACATACCCACATCAGAAATTTGCAAATTTAATTGAGAAACAAAATTGAAAGAACAGTTTCCAGCCAAGAACATATATTTTCAAATGAGGATTTTGTTTCAATTTCCAAATAGCATAATAAATAGTAATTCCTTTCAAATTGAAACTACTAATTTAATGAACCCGATTTCTTGAGTTTGTGAGGAGATCTAGGCGGTGCTCAGTTCCTACTTCAGCTCCACCGAATTTCACAACTCCAAGCCAAAACCCACAAAATGAAAACCATTCTTCCTCTCCTCCATTTTCAATTTTCTAAAAACTTCATAATCCAAAATTGTGATCCAAAATCCAAACATAAGGAAAAAACCCTAAAAAAATCCAACAACCCCCTCATTAATTCTTCAAAACAGAAAATTAGAAAATATCTAATTTCTTTAATTTTGAATTTCAAACTTTCAAATTGACTTTTAAATTCATTTTCTTTATTTTCAAATTCAACATAAATAAATTCACTTCTTTCAACATCAAAAATTTAATTAATTAATTAATAGATTTAATCAACGATTAAATTATTTATTAACTAAATTAAATTAATAATAAATAAATTCTATCTCAACATAATTCCAGATTGCATTACCCAACAACTTAAATACCTTAAGCCATTTAATTACCCATTTTCTAACTTGTAATAAAATAACGAAGAGAGGGCACAATAATCAAAACAACACTACCCGACAAACAACTGACGACATACAAGGACTAGGGTGATGACTTGGCACGAAAAACCTAGCTACTATCTCCCAATCGAATACCGTTGGGTATTGAACATGCTCCAACCTGTGAAACCAGGTGGAGTCAATGTCCTATACCTGTCAACCTGCAAATCAAGTAACAACAACATATAATATGAACAACATAAAATACACACCGTGAAGAGGGAATCACAGGACCGTAGGGCACTCGCAAGCGAGTGATGCGATACCATCCCCTTCACCAATACAATGCAACTAACTAACAATTCTCACATATTAGTATAATCCAAAGCATGATCATCTTAATTCAAATAACCACTATGCTAATCCAAAGCATGGAATAAAGATAACATCAGGATATTCAGAAACACATCCAAGCAACATACCCACACAAAGACACACAGTCCAACCAGAAGGAAAAATGGAGGGGTATTACAATTTATGTGCAAGTGCAGGATAGGGGTTCACAGTTGTATATGTCGAGGATATTGAGAAAATATTAATGAAGAAAGATTATAGGTGTTCAGTTGTTGCTTTAGGTTTTTCTTTGGAATTTTCTTCTATGTTTGTATGGTTCAGATATGTTGATCATGGTTGTTGTAAGTTGTTATATCCAATATTTGGGCTTTTAGATCATTGTACAATGTGAGTTATGTTCCCTAGTTGTGAATTGTGTTTTTCAAGGTATTTGGTTGAGGTCCGGGAGAAATTTAATTGCTCTAGATTTCTTCTTGTTTGAGTCTTATGACTTGCGGCTCTGGAGTTAAGGTGATATGATCGTGTTGAAGATAATTTTGTTATCTGGAAGGATTGGATCATTCTAAGGTTGTGTGTGCTTAATTGATTTATGTCTTTAACACTGGTTTGGTCAACCTTGTGTTTAACACTACTTTTGAAGCTTATGGAAGCATGTTGAAGCGTGTGATTGGGTCGCCCTCATTCTAATTCCACCCTAGAATGTTTTGGCACCAACCTAATTTGAATTTGTAAATACAAATGATGTATGGTCAACTTTGTATATGTTTCAAAGTTGAAGATGGAATAAATATAGGTTAAGATATTGGTGAAAAGTGTGCAAAGAAATACAGCAATATAGATGCAAGATAAATGAAAACCAGTGTGTAGTAATGAGTGTTGGTGCATATCAGTGTGAAGTCTAATTGCGAAGTTTTTGGAAATAGTAAGCTGAAGGCGTACTCTATCATTCAAGCATGTCTGTAAGTGTTTAAGCAAATTGTTGTGGAAATATTCATTGCATTGAGATTGTCTTCTCTCTATAACATATCTCTTCTATCTTCTTTGTATTTGTGTGGAAGTGAGCCCTCCGGTTGGTTAACCCTTGTTTGGACAATGAGTCCTATTTTGGCAGTGAGCTCTCTCTGGCAGTGAGCCTTTGTAATCAATTTTTATATTCTTTATATTATGAGCTAATCCTCACCGTGGTTTTTCCCTTATTAGGTTTTCCATGTAAATCTAGTGTTATTGTGTATGTGTGATGTTTTTCATTTTTTTCCTTTGCACTTAATGATTAATCAGATTAGTAGAATAAAGGATTTGTGATCGATTTAATTTCTGGGTTAAAATTTGTTACAACTGATTCAACCCCCCCCCCCCTCTCAGTTGTCTTGTTCAACATGCATTTCTTCACAGAGATCTTGCAGAGAATATTTACATGGAGTAGCCATAGGTATTTGTTTAGGATTCTTCTTTGGTTTGCAGATTGTGGAGGTCTCTCTATTGCCTCAAGCAAGCCCCTCAGGCTTGGTATGCCAAGATGGACTCCTTTCTTCTCTCAACAGGATTCTCTATGTGCCACTCGGTTTCGAATATCTATATTTTGCAATAGGATGACTCTCACTTGCTTCTTGTTCTCTATGTTGATGACTTGATCATTATAGGGAGTTCATCATCCATCATTGGTAGAGTCAAATATTCTCTGCATGACAAATTTTATATGACTAACTTGGGCCACTTGCACTACTTTCTCAGGATTGAGATCACACAATCCTCTTCCAAGATCACTCTTGCTTAGACCAAGTATGCTCTTGACCTTTTAGCTCAGTTCCACATGTCTAATTGTAAGGTTGCACCTACTCTCTTTCTGTAAGGAGTCAAACTTGAGGCCAAGTGTTCCACTCCCCTAGTTGATGCCACTTTGTATTGTCAACTTGTTGGGAGCCTCGTCTACTTGACTCACACATGCCCTGATATTTCTGTTGTGGTTGGCATGGTTTCACGCTTCATACAGGAACCACATGAGCTTCATTGGAAATCTTCCAAATGCATCTTGCATTACTTACAGGGTACTCCACATTATGGGATTCACTGTGCAACATGTACAAGACTCGACTTGGTTGGATATACATATTCTGATTGGGTAGGAAATCTTGATGATCGTAAGTCCACTTCAAGATACAGCTTTCATCTTGGTTTTGGCCCCATTTGTTGGTAGAGTAAGAAGCAGCATGCTATTTCTCTCCCTTCAACTAAGGTTGAGTATCGAGGAGATTTTAATGCTACCACCAAGGCTATTTGGCTTCAGAATATTCTGACTTAGTTTGGCTTGACCATTCCATGGCCCACGATCCTCCATTGTGACAATCAGAGTTCCATCCAAATCTCAAAGAACTCAGTTCAACATCAGTAGACCAAACACATCGAGATCAATATGCACTACATCATGGAGCTAATACTGGAGTGGATCATTGATTTGCAGTATTGTCCTACACTAGAGCAGGTTGCAGATATCTTCACCAAACCCTTCACTGAGAGTACATATCACCATTTGTAAGCTCTCTTGGGGGTGTGAGATGTTTCTTCAGGGGGGTCACTTGACCTTCTTCATTTTCTCTTTTGGGCGGGACTTTTTCCTCACTCGAGGTTTTTTCCTTCTCATCTTTTTTAGAGTAGTTTTTTATTTTTTCTCTCTTTTGGGGAGGATTTTTTTCCCACTAGGTTTTCTCCTTTTCCTCATTTGTGAGGCATTGCATTGCATTTGTACATGGGTATCTAACCTGGCCTCATAGTTGGGACCCATCTTTGTGTCATTTGCATAATAATCTTCCCCCTAAGTTGCACTTAAGGGGGGTGTTGGTGTGAATAAATGTCTTGTACCTAGTTATTTCACTTACTAGGGACTTAGGGGAGATTTTCACATGTTAAATTTACTTAAGTCCTGAGATTCTTTCTAGAAGGTGTTAGTTGTCATTAGTTTTTATCTTATCTTTTGACTTGTAACACATGCAACCTAGGTAGTTGTCATAAGTTATCTCATGTCATAAGATTAAGACACTTGTCATAATCTTATGACATCTTATGTCTCACATTGGCTATATAACCAAGGGTCTCTCACATTGTACATTGATTCTTTTGCATTCATTGATAGGAATATAGTTTATTCTTGTCATAATGATCTTCTGAGTATTTTGTGCTTTCCATAGGCCTTTAGATCTTGGGTGGCTATCTCCATAGCCAAATCTTACGATCATACGTACAAAACATAAATTTTAAATTAATTCATTGATCCCCCAAAAGGTAAATCAAAAGTGGTTTTTTATCAGCATTTTGATATGTGTAGAAGAGACTCTATTATAAGGATGGTTTAAAACTAGCAGGGTTCTATCGAAGGTGGTTTGATATAAGGGGATTTGATAAAACTCTTCAATTAGAATCCTTTAAATAGAACCTTTCAATGCTTAAATCATTATATTTTCTAAAAATATGTGATTTAAGCAAAAATCAGGATGTCCCAAAAAGTGTCACATTATTGTGGCAACACCCGCATACATACCCAAGAAGTATTATCTACCGTAGTAACTTCATCTAAAGATAATTCAATGAAGGTTGACTCTTTTATTTTCTCTTATAAATTTTATTTTTCCACCTCAACAAGACAACTTGCCCATTCCCATCCATCATTTATTGACCAATGTGTGCTAGGAAGGTGAGGAACACCCAAAAAAAAGAATTATTATATTTTGGGTAGTCCATTATAGGATGCCCTCAAGGGAAAATATGAAAAACAACACTCATCTGAACAGTTTTTGTCAGTTGTGCTCCTACCATTATCTTTCCAAATTGACATCCAATTGAACCTCCACATGTTGGAAAATTTGCCTCAATTTACTGGCTTCGACCTCTAACAGAGGCTTGATGAATTTATGCCCTTATTGCTTTAACGCGGTGTTCTCATTTAGTCGGCTTGACCCTTTGGTCGTTGAGACTTAGTCTGATCAGCGAGACTCTGAGGGTTGCCACAACGATGGGCCAACAAGCGTAAAGTTGGCGGATTGTTTGTTGGCCTTGGCTTTATCGGCAGAGCAGTCATTTATCGATGGAATGAAATGCTAAGTCTCACCAATGTGTCGATATCTTGCATCAACGGTTGCTATCGGCTTCATCCAAAGGTGTTGGCCGCGTTTCGTGGCATCCTAAAGCAAGTACAGCTGAAATATTTTCGCCGAGTAGAAGGTGGGCCCTAAGATGCTTTATGCGAAGGTTTGTCTGGCCCTAGACACTTGTTTTTGCCTCGGGAGTTCCTTGGGGAATCTAGCAGATGTCGCTAGAGATTCCTTGAAGGAGCTCCAATGGCTTCCACGTAAGCCAAGTAGAGTGCGCGAGCGGTGGACACGTGGCAGCCTCGAAAGCTCATTCCGGGAGGGCTCATGGGAATCTTGGCGATTCCCTCCTGGATGCCCCAGAACCTCCTGAGCAAAAGACACCTAGATTGTGGGACCTGATAGGGTTGGTGGTCGATGTTTTGGTGATAGAAAATTATTGTCGGCTCGGAATGTGATGAAAGAGTTAGCGATGGCGAAGGGTTTTCGGAGCCCAATGACAGTTGACCGATCACTACTCGTTCAAGCGATGAAACAAATTGCAGTACGACATGTGGCGATTTCTCATCAGTTGTTTTTGCACTGTTGTTGCAAAACAACATTAATTATCAGAAGTTGGATCAGTGAAAAGCGATATATTATGCAGTCATTTGAGATCATATTTTGGCAGTTGGTAGAGCCCAAATTTAGTATTTTCTCTGCAACGAATTTATTGCAAGGGTGGTTCGATGCAGGATTGCAAGTGGATCTGATCTGAGATCGATTTGGCATGTCAGTGAAGAACTGAATTGAATGCACCCTAATTGGTGGTTGTATGGAGACTTGTAAGAGTCGGTCTTGACTAGAAGTCGAAGAGATAAAGAAAAAGCAGGATACTAAAAAAGAGTTTTGTAGTCACTGTATGCCGAAATAGCATTGTAACAGTGAGTGCATAAAAACTCAAGTGTTGTTGTGAGCTAACTATCAGAGAGTGAGGATTGTAACTTTTTATGTAACCTTTTGCTTATTGTAATACAAAGTGCCTTTCTCTTGGTGTGGTGGGTTTTTTTACGAAAGGGTTTTCCCACGTAAATCTTGTGTTATCTTTGAAATCATTTTATTTCTATTACTCTTGTTACCCTGTATGTGTTCATCTTAAGTGTCTTAATGTTTTAAAACTGGTCTTTGCACGTCTCCTCTATGGTTTTGGCGTTAGGAAAGTGTTTATGCACCTTTTCTTTTCCTTACAAGTGGTATTAGAGCCTAGCCAGTTGTGTTATCCTTGTTAGTAGGGTTGGTTTTTTGTGCTAATACTATTCCAATGGGAGTCTTGCAAAGTTAGAACTTAGTTTTGTCTAAGATGGTGAGTACATCAGGAAGAGTTGATATTGAGAAATACAATGGCAGAAACTTTGAGTTGTGGAAACTCAAAGTGGAAGACCTATTAGTGGATAGAGACCTTTGGGTAGCAGTGTCTGGAACTATGCCACAAAGTATGAAACAAGAAGATTGGGACCTCGTAGATAGAAAAGTGAGAGGTCTGATAAGACTTTGTCTGGCCGATTCTATACTCCTGAATGTCCATGAGGAGAAGTCTGCAAATTCATTATGGAAGAAGTTTGGCGATATTTATCAAGGAAAGTCTCTGGTAAATAAGTTATTCCCGAGGAAGAAGTTGTACTCCTTGAAGATGGAAGAAGGTGCATCTGTTGCAGACCATCTGAACTCGTTTAATATGAGTGTTTCTCAGTTGGCTTCTGTGGGTGTAAAGATTAAGGAGGATTATTGCATGCTCCTATTATGTCTGTTACCTGACACTTGGGGCCATCTGGTGATGGCTATTAGAAGTACGACTGCTACTTTCAAGATGGAAGATGTGGTTGCTTTGTTGTTGTCTAAAGAGATGCAGAGGAATTCTTTTGAGATGGCCAAAGAGGCCCTTGTTGCTCGAGGTAGATTGAAGGAGAAAGGAAAGAAGAAGGACAATAAGTCCAAATCTAAATTTGTAGGGAGATCAAAGTCTCCTAGTAAAAATTCCAATGTAAAATGCTGGAATTGTGGGAAGCCTGGTCATATCTGAAAGGATTGTAAGGAGAAGAAGAGTAACTCTTCAGACTATGACTCTTCTCAGAGTGATGTAGATGCCTTCATTGTAGCCTTGGCAACTCAGGTATCAGATGATGTCTAGTTGGTTGACTCGGGTGCATCCTTTCACATGATGTCTCATAGAGAATGGTTCACTAAGTATGAGAAGTATGATGGTGGAAAGTTGTACCTAGTGATTGATTCAACATTGGAGATTGTTGGCTGAGGTAGAGTCAAGATATAGTTCCCTGACAATAGAATCAAAGGGATTGGTGGCGTATTGCACATACCAAGTCTGGCTCATAACTTACTTTATGTCAGTAAGTTGAATGATGCTAGTGTAGAAGTTTTTTTCTTGAGCAAAGGATGTAAGATGGCCAGAGGTGCAATGGTGTTGGCTAAGGGTGTACGTACTAGCACTCTATACAAGTTGGATGCACGTCATGTTCAATGTAACAGCATCTTTGTAAAGTCATGAAAAGTTGCTCCTGTAGAGAAGGATGAAGATGCTTCTCTGGCTGCAAATGCGATGGAGGTGAAACTCCCAGCAGAGAAGACCATGTTGTGGCATCATAGACTCGGTCATATAGGTGAGAAAGGTTTAAAAACCTTGAAAAAATAAAAATCTTGTAGAAGGGCTTTAAATTGTAATCTTGAGTTCGATTTCTGCGAACACTGCATTTATGGAAAGCAACAATGTATTTCTTTTTCCTCGAGTTCTCATAAATCTTCTAGTGTACTGGACTATGTTCATTTTGATGTGTTTGGTCCAGTTAATGTTCCTTCGTTATCGAATTCTAGATATTATGTTTATTTTATTGATGACTACTCGAGAAGGTCATTTATATACTTTCTTAAAAGTAAATCAGAAGTGTTCAGTCATTTTAAAGAGTTTAAAAACTTGGTAGAGAATCAGACTGGAAGAAAAATAAAATGTTTGAGGACGAATAATGGCGGTGAGTTTTTTTTTGTATATTTTGATAGATATTGTAGACCATGGGATTAAAAGGCATAAAACTACACCTTATACTCCACAATAGAATGGAGTTGTTAAAAGGTTGAACAGGATGCTAATGGAAAAGACAAGGAGTATGTTGAGCAGTGTTGGTTTGGAGTAGAATTTTTGCATTGAGGTCGTGGCTACAGCATGTTACCTGGTAAATCATTCTCATTTCTCTGCTCTTCTTGATAAGACACCTTTGGAAGCGTGGTCTGGTAAGAAGCCCTCTCTAAGACATGTTTGTGTCTTTGGTTGTGAGGCATATGCATATGTGCCAAATGAGAAAAGATCTAAGCTGGAGAATAAGGTTGTTAAATGTATCTTCATCGGCTATGGCATTGGTGTGAAGGGATACAAGCTTTGGAACCCCGTCACTGAGAAGGTTATGTATAGCAGAAGTGTAATATTCTATGAGCTGAGACCTTCAGCAACTAATCCACAGATAGAGACAGATCAAAGAGAAAAGAATAATGATGCAATTGAGATTCCCCAAACTCCAGAAAGGGGAGAACTGCATGGTGTACCTGAAACTAAGGAGAGCCCTAGTAGCTCTGAGAGTTCTGAAGATGAAGAACCACAACCTTAGCCAATGAGAAGGTCTACGCGTCAAAAACAACAACCTAATAGGTATGGTTTCTCCATTTTGGATTTGAATTGTGCTTATGCTTTAATTACTAGCACTGAGGAGCCTAGGACTGTTAAAGAGGCAATTAATATGCTTGATGCAAATTCTTGGTTGGAAGCCATGAATGAAGAAATGGAATCATTGGAAAAGAATGAAACTTGGGATTTGGTACCTTTGCCTGAAGGAAGAAAGTTTGTTGGTTGTAAATGGGTATTTAAGAAGAAGACTGGTCTTAAGGGTAGTGCTGAGAAGTATAAAGCGAGGTTGGTTGCAAAGGGGTATTCCCAGGTGGAGGGAATTGATTATGGAGAAATATTTTCCCATGTAGCTAAGCTGACATCTATCATATTTATATTGTCACTTGCAGCCACATATGACTTAGATACCAGGCAAATGGATGTGAAAACAGCTTTTCTCCATGGAGAGATAGAAGAAGAAATTTACATGTCCCAGCCTGAGCACTTCATTGAAAAAGGTAAAGAAAGTCTGGTCTGTAAATTAAAGAAATCTTTGTACAGTTTGAAGCAGTCTCCTAGAATGTGGTACTAGAAGTTTGACAATTTTGTATTGTTTATGGGATTTGTGAGATCAAAATCTGATCATTGTGTGTATTATAAAACTGAAAATGATCGTGTGCTTATTATTACCCTGTACATGGATGATATGTTTTTCATAGGAAATAGTAAGTCTATGATTTATGATCTTAAATCTCAGTTGTCTGCAAAGTTTGAAATGAAAGATATGGGTGCAGCAAGGTATATTCTGGGGATGGAGATAACCAGGGACAGAAAGGGAAAAAAGCTTTGGGTAAGCAAGAGTAAGTACATCAACACTATTCTTGAGAGGTTTGATATGAGTTATTGCAAGAAGCAAGTTGTTCCAGTCTTGCAGGGAACGAAGCTATCTGTTGAAGATTGTCCAAAATTTTCTACTGAGATGGAGGACATGACCAAAGTGCTTTATGCAAGTGTTGTCGGCAGTTTAATGTATGTGATGGTCTGTACAAGGCAAGACATTGCCCAAGCAATGGGAGTACTCAGCCGATTTATGGAAAATCCAAGAAGGATGCATTGGGATGTTGTAAAGAGAGTGTTTAGATATCTGAGAGGTACCTCAAAATGTGCTTTGTGTTACCATCGCAATTTGGTTGCATCACAGAGAACTCTCAGCATTCGTGGATATGTGGACTTTGATTGGGCAGGGGACATTGACAACAGAAGATCCACCAGTGGATATACTTTCATGTTAAATGGTGGTGCAATCAGTTGGATGAGCAAGCGATAGGTTGTAGTCATTTTTTCCATGACGAAGGCAGAATACATGGCAGCAACTCGCACCTGCAAATAATTTGTTTGGCTCAGCCACTTATGTTCTGATATTGATTTTAATGCACGGCAGATCGCTATTTGTTGTGACAGTCAAAGTGTCATTTGTTTGGCAAAAAATCCAACTTCTCATGTCATGACGAAGCATATCGATGTGCAGTATCACTTCGTGAGAGATATGGTGGAGGATGGAAAGGTTTATTTAGAAAAGGTGGATACTCTGAAGAATGTTGTTGATGCATTGACAAAGCCAATAAGCACGGACAAGTTCAGATGGTGTGCAAGTTCGATGCGCCTTGGGGCCTATGATCATCAATAAATTCAAAGTCTAGAGGAAGCCAGTAAGACTTCGTCAAGTGGGAGCTTGTTGGAAAATGTGCCTCAATTTACTGGCTTGGACCTCTAACAGAGGCTTGACAAATTTATGCCCTTATCGCTTTAATGCGGTGTTCTAATTTGGTCAACTTGACCCTTTGGTCGCTAAGACTTAGTCTAATCGAAAAGATTCTGAGGGTTGCCACAGCGATGGATCGACGGGCGTAGAGTTGGTGGATTGTTTGTTGGTCTTGGCTTTATTGGTAGAGAAGTCGTTTATCGGCAGAACGAAATGCTAAGTCTCACTGATGTGTCGATGTCTTGCATCAACAGTTGCTATTAGCTTCATTCAACAGTGTTGGTCATGTTTCGCGGCATCCTAAAGTAGGTACAGCCAAAAACCTTTTCGTCAGGTGGAATTTCCTGTGCGCATGACGCGTGGCAGCCTATCAAAGAGGTGAGTGCAACGAAGAGAATGTGGGCCCCGAGTTGCTTTATGCAAAGGTTTGTCTGGCCCTGGACACTTGTCTATGCCTCGAGAGTTCCTTGGGGAATCTAGCGGATGCCGCTAGAGATTCCCCGAAGGAGCTCCAGCAGCTTCCACGTAAGCCAAGCAGAGTGTGCGAGCAGTGGACACGTGGCAGCCTCGAAAGCTCGTTTCGGGAGGGCTCATGGGAATCTTGGTGATTCCCTCCTGGATGCCCCAAAACCTCTTGAGCGACGAACACATGGCTTGTGGGACCCGATAGGGTTGGCGGTCGGTGTTTTGGCGATAGTGGATTATTGTCAGCTCGAAATGTGATGAAAGAGTTAGCGATGGCGAAGGGTTTTCAGAGCCCGATGATAGTTGACTGATCACTGCTCGGTCAAGCGGCAGAACAAATCGCAGTGCGACACGTGGTGATTTCTCATTGATTGTTTTTGCACCGTTGTTGCAAAACAACATTAATTATCGGAAGCTAGATCGATGAAAAGTGATATATTATGCAGTCATTTGAGATCGGATTTTGGCGATTGGCAGAGACCGAATTTAGTATTTTCTCTGCAACGAATTTATTATGGGGGTGGCTCGATGCAGGATTGTAGGTGGATCTGATCCGAGATCGATTTGGCATGTCAGTGAAGAACTAAATTGAATGCACCCTAATTGGTGGTTGTATGGAGACTTGTAAGAGTCGGTCTTGACTAGAAGTCAAAGAGATAAAGAAAAAGCAGGATACTGAAAAAGAGTTTTGTATTCATTGATGCCGAAATAGCATTGTAATAGTGAATGCATAAAAACTCAAGTGTTGTTGTGAGCTAACTATCAAAGAGTGAGGACTGTAACTCTATATGTAACATTTTGCTTACTGTAATACAAAGTGTCTTTCTCTTTGTGTGGTGGGTTTTTTCCCGAAAGGGTTTTCCCACGTAATTCTAGCGTTATCTTTGAAATCGTTTTATTTATGTTACTCTTGTTACCCTGCATGTGTTCATCTCAAGTGTTTTAATGTTTTAAGACTGGTCTTTGCACGTCTCCTTTGTGGTTTTAGCGTTAGGAAAGCATTTCCGCACCTTTGCTTTTCCTTACACCACATGCAACAAGTTTCATCATTCTTTGCATATGCTCATCATATTCCAGAGGATACTTAACATGAAGACATTTTTCCTTTGATTTCCATCTTACTACTATTTTATTTTTTTCCATCTATGATTTGTTTTTCATAAACTTTACCGATATGCTTTTCTATAGTGTCAAGCTTTAGTTGCAACTTCTTATCTCTTTTATATTTCCAACTACAAATCTTATAGCATTTTGTTGGAGGTTCATCTTTGTTTGCATTATCCAGTGGTTTAATGAATGGGTACTTTAACAACCAATCAATCTAAAAATTCCTTGTCATATCCCACTCACGCCCCATTTTTTATTTGACTTTTTTTCCTCTTGCAACAACATCATCTACGATGCCAACATTTTCATCTAATTCAATTAACTCATTCTAGTTAACATGGGTATCCTTTGGAACATATTATGTGGCATTCTCATCCTCATCTGACTCAATTAACTCGATTCCATCTTCCAGTGAGGTATTGTCAATGCCTTCTTCATTAATATTTGGTGCAAGAGTTGATGATGTAGTTCCATCTTGATTTAATGAATCAAGAACATTGCCAAAGTAAGACTTTATGGTAACTCTACATTTTGGGCATTTTGATGGCCTCCCTTCACCACCTTGAGGAGTCTTACTCTTATTGCACTTGTTGCTCAACATCTTGATCTCTCAAAAAATAATAGCTGGAAAAAAATGTCTTCTTGTTTAAGGATATACAATATAGAATTTAGATCTCATTCCCTACTCTATATCATCTTTAAGATTGAAGCAAGAATGGAAAAGAGATAAAAAAAAATCTTATCACTATGAAGAAATGATCACTTACCTTTAGGTTTTCACTGACTCGCTATTCGTTAATACAGCAATGCTTGTAGTTGTAAGTTTGTAACTTGCCTATGATTAAGGTTCCAAGTCGAACTTCCGAATTGAGAGCTCACAAGTTCACAATTGAACAAAATATGTAAGAATAAATCAGAGTTTCGATTGTATTTATATCAATCCATATTTGGCGAATTGCGCAAGATTTTTAAATGGTATAGTAAAAATTTGGTGAATCCTACATGATTATACACGATACATTTAAATGTTCGATGAATCAAACCTCAACGGAACACATGCATTGCAATTTTCAAGGCGATTATGGCCCTACGAATAGCATGGAGTTATCATAGTATTGACGAAATGGGTCTCCATACGCAATTATTTTTTAATGTAATTGGCGAAATGTGTGCTCAAACATTTTTTTTTAATGTTATTGGCAAAATGAGTCCTCATACACAATTATTTGTAAATTTTATTGGTGAAATGGGTCCTCACACGCAATGAACATTTAATGATGTTGGTGAAACGAGTCCTAATACACAATGTCATTTTAATAGTATTGGAAAATATGTGGCTGATTTAATACATGCTTCTGAGATTCCAGGTGAAAATATTAGTTAGTTCGTTGGAATCATGTGGTTTGTTATGGCGAAACTATCAATTAAATATGCCTAATAAAATAAATCGATGGTGAATTGAAATGCATTGGATCGATAATTCATAGAATCTGGGTGATTTGGCCACCCTATTGGTTGCAATATATTCACCAATTTTGACTTGGTTGATATTGACTATTTAGCAATTGGCGAAGATTCGCCACTAAAAAAATTGTTGTTGATGGTGGAAGATGGCAATGCTTTCTTTAATGCAATGGTTGCAACCTCAACAACCATTGGTCCTCATGTAGGTCACACTCATTATTTTGGGTAGGATCTTGTATCTTTCATTTATTTTGATGATATCAAAAGGGGGATGTGTTCAATAAGAAATCATTCATCATTTTACACCAAAAAAACCCTTGTCAACATTGCTTTAAAAGAACTTGTGTTCATGTGATAGAATCTAAAGACAAAAACCCTCAAGTTACTAGAGAGCAGAGGATGAAAACCCTTTGATTTCACATTTCAAAGGAGAAAAGCCATTTGTCCCTATAGGAGGGTCCCATCTAGAGGTAATGAATGAACTTTATAGTGGTAGAACATAGCAATCTCAAATGCCATTATAATAAGAAAATTTTATGGATTTTTGTATTTACTAGCTTCATTTGTTAATCTAGGTTGTGCATGTAATTTATAAATCATGAAGAAATATGGGTTTATGCTAGATCTAGTTAAAAGTAATTAAATCTATATAGTGTTAGTAGAGGGTTTTACTACAATTTCACTTCGCGGTATTAGTATTAGTTAATAGTATTTGCATTAATATTTTTTTGGGCATTACTTTGCCTCCCATGCTTTCAATTCCCTGGTCAATACCTTTTTCTACCCCACAGGATCGCCACAATGCCCTTATTGCCAAAGATAGTCAAGGTGGGAGATGAAAAGAAGATGCTAGACATTCTCTTCAAGTACAACAAACCATCAATATTGAAGTTCCCTTATGTGAGTTTTGAACAAAAACCTCTCCATCCCAAGGGGAGATTGATTGTTAATAATTCCTTCCCTCATGTGAAGGATAAACAAAACTCTCCATCCCAATTGGTTTTGAGTATTATCGTGAATTTATTTATTTGTTATATTGAACCAGTATCGTTGTGAATTAGTTGTGTATTTATATTAAAATTGTGTGGTTGGATAGTCCTTTGTTAGACACTCCATTCATAACTACATCACATATACATATTGTTTTAATGAGATGTACAACTTTACTTCCCTCCATAAATAAACATGTAAACTCCTTTATAGAATGTGAATGCCTTAACAACTACACCTACTTGAATTTGTCATACTTTGTTGTGATTATGAATGATCCTATAAATATATATATAAAAAAACAAAGTGTTTCAACTATATAGGAACTAAGCTTTTAGTTTACCCTGGCTAAATGAGGTTCATTTATTGAGAGAATAGGCTTTAAATTTTAAATTCAATGATCCATTTTTGGGATATACAAATGCATGGAATATTTATTGGCATAATTTGGGTCATAAATATGTGGTATATAACTAGCTTACAAACGCTTACATCACTCGACTATTTATGTTCTTTGTCACCTCATAAAGATGTTTATTTTTTAACATAAGGACAAAAAATTATTTTAAAAAACAATTACAAAGTGGATCTACCAAACTTAAAAGATTTCTAGTACACCAATTCCGAGAAACCCTAAAAATCTAGATGGGTTGAAGATAGACAATCAATACAAGAGGAGGAACCTTGTCATTATAGTCACAACAAACACCTTTGACGTCAACATTTCTAGGATTGTCTTTTGAAGTTCCATCCACATTAATTTCAACCAAGACTATAGGAGGATGAACCCATTTAGTAAGTTGAGAATCATGAGGACTATTGAAAGAAGAAGAAAGAAAAGAAAAAAGGGAGAAGCCACAAAAATAAAAAATGTTTATTTTAACATCCATTTAGTGATAAAGTTGTGTAGCTTTCACGTTCTTTACTAAGGATTGACAAAATATCTTCATATTTGGAAGACTAGGGAAAGCTTATTGAAGTTATACATTGTAAATACTTTCTTAATTGAGAAATAAAGAGTGCCTTCAAAACCTCTTAAATTTTAATTAATTTTTGTGGGACCTTATTATTTTGAAGTGCCTTCATCCAAAGAAGTCGGTTATTTTCATATTAAATTGTCACTTAAATCAATATCGGTTTGGTCATAATTCATAAGATCTAAACTTCTTAGTGGTGATATTTTTAACCTAATAGCTAAGAAGTTAGACAAGGCTAGATAACTTTGTGACACTCTATTATATTGTTTGCTTTTACATGATGACACTATGATCGTATAGTTTACTTTACATCATGATTGCATGGTATAACCAATATTCTACAAAGTAAACTTATTAAAGGTAATGATTTTTCACCCACTTTCTTTAAAAATTAGACTAGACCATGAAATATTATTTTAGGCAAACATTTGTTTTTATCATTTCAGAAGCAAACTTGGCAATAAGTGAAATTTGATCAGGAATTACTTAAAAATATTTGATCTCTTTAAAACCAAAGAGAGAATTTTAAACAACATAAATACACTAACAACAGATCCCTGCATCCCTATAAGATATTGTTTTAGATTTACACCTAGACAACTTAAGTTTAAGATTCACACCTAGACAACTTAATTGCTTACGGGTTTGGCAAATAAAATAACTAAAATACACTTGTAGGCTGTTCCATAAGCTTTACACCATACAAAAAAATGCCCCCCTCCTAGAATAATTAATCTAAATAATGGAGAATATCCAAAAGAAAACTATTACCTTGACAAAAAATAGTATTGTCTATGAACAAACCAAAACTTACACTTTTCATGTCTTAAGATGTCAAAGATGACAAATGTAGTAAAGAGTTTCGAAACCCAGATTGACTCACTCGTAGAGATGGAAATGTTGAAAGGAGGGACCAACAATAATGTCATCTCCCTCCCTCTTTTCATTGTCTCAAAAAATTAGGCATATAATCTTGAGCTCCTTTTTCATTGTACTTTGGTACAAGTAGCGTGGCCAAGAAGACATTTCCACTGATCTGATCATTCTTAATAAAAGCATTTGACAACCACTATTAGTTTAATGCCATACAAAATAGCTTGCATCTTTTATTAAATGTATAACATACCTTTTCTGGGCATTTGCCTCCGATGCATTTTCTCGGAAAATATCACCTCCCATTCCAAAAACAGTGAACTGCATTTTATAAATTGGCCACCACTTGAAACAAGGGGTAACCTATAGGTGCCACTCTAATTTGTTGATGAATGAATGAATGGATTTTAATGATGTTCACAAGACCATCAGTCTATCTTGATCAAGAAGCCAGCAGTTTTGAGGAGCCTAGTCTCCTTAAAGAGTTCATTTAGATTGTGCACCTTCAAATTGATGAAAAGCAATCTTGGAAGCTTAAAAAAATAGAACCTGAAGACGTCAACTGTCTTCAACTATAGTTGATGTCTCTTCCTCAAATGTCTAAAAATTCTATGATGGATATCACTGCCTTCTACTTTCTTGGTTTCAACAAGAAGCAGTTGTGACTCATCTTTGATATAAAACAAACAGGTCCAACCAAAAGCCTTTAAATTGTTTTACCTTGAAGCAGACTGACAAGTGAAAGTGTGTCTCGTATCAACAATTGACCCGATTGGAACGTCTCCTCTGCGAATTTGCTACTAACCATATATTCTAGATTTGACTTCTTTGCTTGCATTGAGCTCCTCTGTCAGATTTGACTTCTTTGTTTGCAAAGAGCTTCTCTTTCGAATCATTTGCCTAGAGGCAAATCTGAAATGTATATTCCTCGTACTTCACTTTCAAATTTTCAATAAATAATTCTATTTCCAATGGCAACAGATGCATTTATTTTATATGCCTTAAAACACTGACATCCAAAGTTAGATTCAACCGGTTAAGTTCTTGGTAGTTAGACCTTGTTAGCTTTAGTGTTATCTTTATTAACAAAAATTCTTGTTAATTATACTCTTTTACAGGGATCCCATCTTTTTTTAACAGTGTCATCATCTCATCTTACAATATCAGTTGTTTCCTGCCAAATCAATCATGAGCACATTTTTATCATTTACGTAGTATTTATGTTCTTGAACAAGTTGGATAATAGGAACAGCACATTTTATGCAACTAGCTTGTGGTTGCTACCCTTGTAAAGAGAGCAGCAGGCTTATCAACCCCTCAGTTGGCAAGCTCAATTTCATTTATCAGCTTTTAAATGATTTGAAAATACTAATCAATCGAGTGACAAAGTAACATCAAATAGCATTTGTTAATTTTGCACAAAGCATTAACACAAACCTAAAATTCAGTTCATCGCACAGCATAACGTAGCATAAATGCAGACACAACTGTATCTTATAAAAATTGGCATTCGACGTAAAATCTAAACACCCATTAATTAAAACAGCATCATGCCCATCAACTCCAAAAGGCCATAGTGGAATGTTACTTCAATATTACTCTGAACCATTCAAATAATAATTCAACATGCTTCAGCAATTGTTAAAGAGTTATAATCCTTCCAGAAACAAATTACTTCTATTAAAAAAAATCGCACCACACCATAACTCTACATGTTCTTACAAGTGAGCTTGCACCAGACAGACTTAACTTATATTGTTCCAAGCAGATTAAAGCTCAGAATGTTTCAACAGTTGTCAGTAAAAAGAAAAACGGTGAAATTATGTTTTCAACATAAATGTATTTATGTCCTATGACTCATTTTTTAGTTCACCAAAGCAATACACCAATTGTATACTCAATGTTTATCAAAGCAGTAGTTTCAATACAAATATATATTGTTAAACCGCCAAAGCTTAGTGATGGCCTCCCACCAAGAAGCAAATATTTTGAGTGTCATGTTCCAATAAATTCATATACATAAGAGTATGGAAATCAAATGATATGCATACATAGTTAATCTAACAAAGGATTAAATCAACTAGGACAGCTAATATTTCAACATCATTTAGCCTAATTAGATACAAAAATAAATCATGTAAATCATGTAACTAAAAATTTCACTTGTAAATCATTTAGCCTATTTTTTCTATTTGACCTACTTCCCGCATCAAGAAAATTCAAACTGAGAAATGGTAGACGATATGAAATCTGGTCTTTCTAATAAGCAGATGTCTCTCACAAAATAAGTCTCAGTTAACACAATTCCTTTTGTGAGTAAATTGAAATTTTGAGTTGAAAATAAATCAGTGATTTGTGAGTATCCTCCTCCAGTAGAGCCATGAGCAAGTTCACGCAAACAAAGAGCATCCAAGTTAGTATGCGGTAATACTAATAACTATTCCTCACTAATGTAAAACTACAACCGCTCACTCAAAACTCATGTTAATTTAACCAGTCAAAATGGACAGAAAATTATAAAGCTAATCATGCAGATTTTGAATTATCTTGTAATTCACCATTGCCATGTGCAAAGTGACAACGATCTCCAAATGTGCAGGTGCCTTGTGCATAGTTTTCACAGAGCTTGGTTTTGTAGTTGTTTGTATGAGCCGAGGCTTGTAAGGGATGTTTTGGGGGCAGCATACTGCTTGTATGTATGATTAGCTCACGAACCATGGTACTCGCTTGCTGTATCTGCTCAAAAGCACCTTCCAGTTCAATGTTCTTTAGACTGTCATTAGATTCATGATCTCTTATGGCTAACTTCACTCCAGTTAAACGACAAATCTGTTTTGAATTTACACCACCTTTCCCAATTATTGCCCCAGCAAGGGAAGCATCAACACTTATCTTTGCTGTGGAAGAAAGACCAAATGTGGCTGCAGCTGGTGGAGTAACCTCACGATAGCCAGCACGGCCTCCAAGCTTCCCATCAAAGCCAGTAGAATAAAACCTGCCACCAAAAGGACCTGAAGTCCGATCATTTTTTAAATCAGGTGCAGCTGAATTTCCTTTACTGAGTTCCCTTTCACCATGTGCAAAATGGCATTTTTCTCCAAACCGACAACCTTCTGCAGTACCAAATTTACTACATAGGCGTGTCTTGAAGCTTGCTGGAGGAAATGTCTGGTCTGAAGGCAATACTCCTGACGTTTTCTTTGAAGCTGCACCCAATCCACTTCCCAAATTTGCCATTTGAGTAACAGCATTCACCCCACCAGGAACATAATGCAGAAAGTGGCAGCTTTCACCGTAAGGGCATCCAGATGTACTGCATATAAAAACATTAAATTTAATACTACAAATAAAGTATATTTACAGAAAACAAAAAAAGAAAGATGTACAGGCAAATAGTAAAACTACCTCTAAAATGGTCTTCTAAGTCCAGCTATAATGCAAGTTTATATTAATATAGAAAAAATTCTTAACCATAAACGACAGGTGGCACATACAGTAGAGTATAAAGTTTATTGATAAGTATCTATTCTCATGCAAATGGACTAATGAAAAAGTTTGAACTATGTTGATCTTGAAAAATCAAAAATGCCTATGTGGTAGCACTTCCAATTTATAGGGATAACATTCACTAAAAAGCTGAGAGTTCTGACATTTAAATTGACAGCTGGATATGATATGCATATCTATTAGCTCAGATTCACAAATACAGACGTCTGTCAAACACCAGGAGGTATCAACTTCAAGCAGTCCATCTTATATTTGGAGAAGGTTTACATTCGTTTGAAAATCATCTATTCTTACCTTTATCTTTCCTACGACATGTGAATGAATTTATATTTACATTTTTGGCATGTACATGGAAAGGCTATTTGAAATTAGTTTACTATTTTGTTCATGACAATAATTCAAGGTTGTATGTGGTAATTTTAAATACATGTGCAAATCTGTTATACATGGCATTTATTTAGGCTCCGTTGGTAATGAAATAGGTTTGAATAAATGTCAGCTCCTACGTGTGGTAAATGTTTATCCAACTAACAGAAACAACAACATTACAGCATAATAAACCAAGTTGCACCAAATATTTGATGAAAACCCATCAGCTGATGCTTTATTCCAGAGCCATTCAAATTATAACTTCCTGACCATACTGACCAGCACATTGACTCAAAGATGATCATAGACAATCATTAGGTAATTGCCAAGTTTATTTCTAAGCTTTGTTGCAAGGTAAAAATTCAAGAAGGTACAAATTTGATAAGCAAAATGAGGATCAGCATGCTGGCCAGGTGGTAACATAAAGTTATTTTTATTTCACCATCTATAATGAACACCAACAAATGTCAGATAACCCAGCAGAGCGTGTGCTGGCTAAAAAACAAGTACAGATTATTGGGGTCTAATAACCAAAAGCCCGGGTCAAAAAATCCTGCTCATAACTTTCCTACCATAGCAATTATATGATAGACCCCAGTTACTATGGCTTCACAATAGGGTTGATCAAATCATTTCAATGAAAATTGCCAAGATCTTTACTGTGTCCACCTTGATTGGTTCTCAATGAGCCCTTTAGTATAGACATATTTATATCATAAGAAACAAGAGTGTCTATTGCTAGTAAATTCGTGGAGGTAACAATGACTGACAAGACTATGGCTGGTGGCAGCGGCACACCAAAATGATCTTTATCCCATAAACTGTGCACCCTTCGGAACAAACAGAAAAGATTAATAATAATAAATAGTTTCCATGTGCAAAAAGAGTGGTTATGTATCCACTCCTAAACCCCCAGCACAATTTACATTCATATATTTATTATAAGTACAGATAATTTGGAATGACAAACTAACCCCCGCACAATTCCATACAAATTCCCCTAAGACTAGTCTTTTTAGTTGCATTTCTCGTTATGCCACATTCTCACATAACACAATACAAATTCCCTTAAGACTAGTCTTTTTAGTTGCATTTCTCTTTATGCCACATTCTCACATAACACAAAACTAACTTTCCATTATTGACATGTGGTCAATCTTCTTAGCCACATGAAATTACTTATAGCTTAAATAAGAAACGTTATTGTAAGATGGCCAAATATTTGAAATAAGAAATACAAAACACTTGTCTGTGCCTATCCGACCAACATTAACATCTTGAATTAATCCCAACACATAAAAGCTGCTTGCAACCCCCACAAGTTCCCCATCCTATCACCACATTCTTCAAATGCTATCCAAATTCAAAAAAACTTACACTATAATGTAAATCAAACTTCTGACTCTTTTCATATAATAGTTACCTGGAAATGCACACCCTGATCCTTAGCACTCATCCTCCGTATAATAAACATATACCCATCTCCGAGACATATATGGGGAGATCTCTCAATGTCAGGAGACTTCAGATGAAGCTTCTTTGTGTCTCTATACATCTCCTAGAAGTTTCTAATATATATATATATATATATATATATATCAGATTGGTTATTTATCTAAATGCTATTATTTTGTTGACAAGAGCTAAATGAATTAAATAAATACACTAGGACTTGTAATTATTATTTTTTGCTTGATATATATTCATTTTTTTCTAGCAGAAAATTTTCTTATTGAAGCCCAACAAGGTACTAGTAAGAGAAGCAATAATGATGATTACTATGTCTATGGGCACTTAAGCTTTATCAACTGATTGAACAAACTCGTTGGCGTTCCTGTATGTTGCCTCTAAGTGATTAAGGTTCAAAATTTAATTGTTTATATCATGATGCTGATTATTATTCCAGAGTTGCATGGGCAAAGATATGGATATGGATACAAATATGGATGTGGTATTGAATACGACTACTTTTCATGGCTACATAATATCGATAAGGGTAGATACATCATTGATTAATAGACTCTCTCTCTCTCACACACACATGTATATTTATGTGTGTGTGTGTGTATAATGTCCACAGCTGAGATATCGTTGGTGACTTCCTCACGTTTGTGGATTTACCAGGCAGGAAAACATTTTCAAGGTTGGCTGCTCAACATTGTCTGCAGGAGATCTGGGTAAAGAAGGCCTCATGGCCATTTCAAATTATGACCACAGGGGGACAGCCAGAGATATCAGTGGTGTGTTTAGCAGAGAAGATCTCAAGAATAAGACAGCCTTGAAGGAGTGTCTAGACCCGTTCACCAAAGGCATTCTGCTCAGCAATTTTGAGGATTTCTGAAAGTTTCTAGTGGGACATTCAAATTTGCTTTTGCCACAGCAGCTGGAGAGGCTAGAGGAATTGAAAAAGGGATCGGTGTATCTTTAAGTACCGAAACTGTGTCAAATTCATGTAAACCCTCTATTGGAGGAATGTTTCCAATTTTCAATATATGGGAGCCACCCCCTTGGCAGCAACTTGTCTATAAAAAATATATATATTTATATATAGACATGTGTGCATACATGTATACACACATGCTCACACACATTTTATGAGCACATACAAATACTCTTTTATATATATTTACATACACATGCATATGTATATATAGATATATATGTATGTATATGTGTACATGTATATATATGTACATATGTTAAGTAATTATAAAAAAGGGAAATGTCATTATTTTTGTATATATATGTAAATATAATATATGTATGCACATATGTGTGTATCATAGTTACCAAGCTACTTGTACCCTAGCCCTTGGTACTCATCTCTGCCTTAGTGAAAACATGTCCGTCTAGAGGACCCATATAATGTTTATTTGCATTTTTACGTCTCCAAGAACCAGCTGTTGAAAATAGTCACCTTTGAGGAACCCCATATCATGTACAAAAATAATGACATTTCCCTCCTAGTCTTTGTCTACTATCTCCTACTGACAATGGTTTAAAATAAATTTTAATACCATGCTAATCTAATTCCACTATAATAAACATTTGTTTTCATTAGTATATTTCAATACTTTAAGATGTTTTTTAAGTATTTTATATTCTTCAAAGTTTATTCATTGTAATATTACTTTTTCTAACTTTAAATTAAATATAAATATTTTACTTTTCTGTCGTCTACAAGAATCTGCCTCCAACCTTTTTCGAAAATGGAGTACTAATGCCCATACCTATCTCATGCACCAATAACAATCACCAGCTTCTAATAACCATGGTATATAAGCATACAAATGTTCCAAGGGGGCACATCCCCTACCCACGCCCCCCTACACAAAAGCCAATTTCAAGGAAGAGTATGGGAACAATATGTGCCCCATCACCACATACAAAGGATAGCATCCCCAAGGATACTTCCCCCTATAGGGGGCAAAAGCAAGGGACTCCCTACCATCCCCCAAGACAGCCAATGACCATGCAAAACACCATTAAAAATCACAATACACAAAAACCAACAGTTCAAAAAATCAAGCACCTAAAAACTAACAATTAAAAAAATCTACTTATGCATTTGCAGAGATGCTTGAAAACCCTGAGAAAAAACATGAGGTGTCTTGCTTCTAAAAACATTATCATAGCTTTAATTTTTGTTTTGTCAATCAATGATAGGGAATGTTTTGAGTTTCTCTATGTAGTGATGTCTACAACAAAATAATCGAGCATGTTAATGTGAGGCATAACACAACGCATATGATTATAAAATCATAAAACCAATATAAATTGAGGATCTCCTCAACATTTAGCAATACGTTATTTCAATGATGGCATCCATAGAAATATCAACATTGTAACTTCAATACTTACGTGTGGGATGACAACGTGGAAGGAGATTTGTCTAACAATGAGAGAATAGTGTTTTTTTATCTTTGCAAGATTTAGACAAGTGTTATTTGAAAAAGACAAGAATAATAAAGATCAAGCTCAACGTAAGAGAACAAAGCAAATACTTATAATTTATTATACTTGTAACTTGTAATTATAAATAATAGTTTACGGATTATATATATATATGCCCTCCGAGAATTAGCTCAAGAAATGGAAAGGGCTGCAATAAAGCATGTGCCCCCCACTAAGTTTCAGGTTCAAATCCCTCCTCAACCCACAACACATGGCTTAGGTTTGTAACCTTCACCCAAGTTATAGGACTTGCCCTATACTTGACCAGCATAGTGGCTTATCCAAGTCACAAGAATCCTACACCTGGTTAACAAATAATAACTTATTAGTTACTGTTAATTTAATATTTTTTTACACTAAACTACAATCTTGGAGACTACACCCACTATATTATAACCATAAGAAAAATATGCCAATATTGTTCCAGTAATAACATATAGTATTTCTACAGTCCAATCCAAATGGGCATAAAACAAAATTGTCCACACTGATAAAACAATAAAATATTAACCTAGACTATGAGGAAAAGCAAAATTAAAAAAAAAACACAAACAACAATAGTAAAGGCTTTGTGCTCCCTCAATCTACACCATCATCTGAACTTTCATCTATCAAAGAGAAAGTCCAAAAGATTTTGCCAAAATCTGCCATACCCAAGACAGGGTTAAGGAAATCGATGCCCTTTTGCACCCGCATTTTCCTATGAGCTTCCCATTGTGCACAACCCACAATGAGGAATGGATGCCATGAACCCAAAGCCAAAGCCACCCACACCATGAGAAAATGCCTGCAAGATGTTCTAAAAACCACCCAAGAATTGTTAATTATCCAACATGGTGACAATTTTCTAAATCGCCACCTTTACTTTGTCTGCATCCAACAAAGATCCTACAAACATTGAAGCAATATCAGAGATTACTTTAACAATGTGCAACCAACATGAAATCATCTCTGAGTATCCAATGGATGACATACACAACACAAAACCAAAACAAGACTTGAAAACAATCATCAACCAGAGCTCTCAAATCATTCCGAGAAAAGTAATCTGTCAAATCTTCCAACTAGAAACACATTCATATCCATGACACAGCAAGTAGAGAGAAGAATCACAAACAAATGTGAAGGCAGCAAAAAAGGGAAGCAGATCAATCTAACCATCTCCTTTATGAATGCCACCATAACAATTTTTCACACAACTTAATCCACTCAGCCATGTCAAAGCATGTGATCATAGATTAAAGTTTGAGTAAGGATTCAAATGATCCAAACTACTGGGATCATTTCTTATGATACACTCCTTCCCCAGGTCAATTGCATAATTTGTCAAGAAGTCTACCTCAACTTTGCCTTCACTATAGAATAAACAAAAATCAATAAGGTAATCCAATAAGGGCCAAACCATTAAAATGTTGTTGACCTTCCAATTCACTGATCTACAGCTCCAAACAACATTGATAATAATCATTGAAACCCCTTTTATTTCCACACAATCCACCCTAAACACTTGGCAGATTCGTAACCACAAAAGAAGTGCTCGGGCTTTAGCTTCATTGTTCAAACCATCCAATAGCTTCTTCGAAGCTGCCCAAATAAGCTTCCCATCCAAATTACAAATCTAACACCCAACACCCACAAGTTATCTCTAGCGGCTCCATCAAAATTCAATTTGGCTCAATTGAGAGGTGGAGGAATCTATACCACAACAACCATCAAATTAGCTAGCAATGAGGGAGAAAACAAAACCCTATCCACATTAATGAGGAATTTAATATATATATTATGTATGTGCTAATATTACATTAATTATATAAATATTAAATATGGTATATATAATAGAAATTAACTATATTAAAATATTATATGGTATATATAATAGAAATTAACTATATTAAAATATTTCTATAATATTTTATACATTAATAATATATTTAATATTCACATTGTCTTCACCAAGTTTTAGAACAATCTCCCCATTCCAAAACTATGTGAAACCCTAATATATACATGTGTATGTTTATATATGTATATATCTATGTTTATGTATGTATGTATGTATGTGTAGACATGGAAAATATACCGACACACTTGATCCTAATTACTAACACCATTTCATCTTGAATCATCTTCTTAGCTTGTCATCACCTTTCATCCCTTAATTGAATAAATCATTATTTATCTGATTAAGTCATTCTCTCATGTTAATTAAATTATTCAATTTGATTTAATTAACCCTATGTCTCTATTTAGTTAAATAATTCATTTTATTTAATTAAATCTCTAAAGTCATCCTATTAAATTGAATAAACTAAACCTTATTTAATTTAATCTAACATCATCTCCTTTTAATTAAATAAATCAAAAAACTTATTTAATTAAAGTCTAAGTCATATTCCTCTCAACTTTGATTTAAATCAACCCAAAAATATAAATCAAATTGTCACATCATCTAATCTCCTATTAAATTGATCAAATTCTAATTAATTTAATCCTAATCACCTAATTTCTCTAGATTTTGCCACTTGCACATGAAAATACATTTAATTGATTTATTAAATCTATATTTTCTCTCAACATGGCATCTTTAGGAGAATATTCCTCCAAGTTTGAAAATCCCTCCAAATGGATTTGTCCTTCCAACAAAGCATTTATCTCCTCTTACATGTCCTTGTGCATTGAGCCAAGTGGGTATTTAAGTCATTTTTTTCCCTCTCCAACAAGTCATTTCATGAATTTCAAAATCCACTTAATATCCATTTATTGGCCCATTCATCAAAATGTGCACAAACTTCCTCCATTCACATCTTGACAAGTGGCACTTGGCCATTGGATGTTGAATGATCCCACATTGCTTCATTTTGCTCATTCCTCCATCTTGTTTTTCTATAAATAGAAAATCTCTTCTTCTCATTTGACATCCACAACTTAGAGCAAAGTTACTATCTTCACATTGTAAGCAAGTTCATCCATTTCCATAGCATTTTCCATCATCATAGCTAGGTTATTGCAGATTTTATCAAGTAATCACATTGTTTTTCCTAAATCTTCATCAAAATCATCAAACCACACAAAAGAGTTGGGAAAAGGCCAATTTACACATCTAATTGGCACCAATTCCCCCATGGGATTGAGAGTTTGCATGATTAAATAGGATTTAATTGCTTTTCTTGTTTTGTTCTTTATTTCTTTCCTATTTTGAGCATTGTATATGAATTTCATTGGGAATCTTAGTTCTAACTTGCATTTGGATCTAATAGTGTGTTTGTTTGCTATGTTTGTGCAGGTCAAGGATTGGGGTTCACATTATGCATGTGTACATATACATAGTTAAGTATGTATGTGTGTACATACATGCATATATATGTATTATGTTCATACTTGTGGAACACTAATATATAGATTTTGCATATACATACATATAGATTTACATATTCACATTTGTACATATGTATGTATATATATACATGTACATTGTAAATATATACAAATATGTGTATCTATCAATGCCCTTCGAGAACATGTCCCTACCTTGGTACCCTCGTCCTCGTACCCAAAACGTTTTGAGGACACCTTACAAACGTCCCCCTCCTATCCCCGATCAATGCAAAAAAAGAGGGACGTCCCCGAAACACCCCAATAATGAGATGAGATGCATCAATGCATTCACGGATAAATCAATATCACTCATCTCAAGCTGCCCATCTCAACACTTACTTAGTCTTTTCTTATAGTATGCGAAGGAATGCAATAGGAGTCAAAAATTGGAGTGGACAAATACAATGTCCTCCACTTTATATGTTGTCAACCTCTTACATTTCATTGAATGAATGAAGCCATATGTGCTCCAAATCTTTTTAGTTGAAGAGCTCAAAACTCATAAAAATTTAACGTCACAAATAACAAAGGAACAAAAAAAAAATGAAAAATAGAAAAACAATTTAAATTCCAATATAATCATAGAATGTCAAATTTGTGATGGAAACCTAATTGCCATTTTTTGTCAAAATTCCTTCACTTCACAAAATCCATTTCTTTGTATATGTTATTGCATCAAAGGATCCAAAGGTCTCAAACTCATCTCAACTACCCATTGCAACATTATGCTTTATATACATCTTTTTTAAGGCATTTCTATATCCATCTACTACTTTATTATCAATATTTGGCATTGCCAACATCTCTACATGGTATCATTGGTATTCAAAGCATAAACCAAAAATGGCAAAAGTGTTGTCATTTTATCTCCTCTTCTTGAAGTTCTTTTGCTATGATTACATCTCTAATTTGATCCACCCCTATATCAATGCAATTATAACTGTTGCCTAATATTTGTTCTATTTGGGATTGCCAAACTACCAAAAAATCACTAACCACCATGTTTTAAAGGCTATTTTTACATCCACGAGCCTTTTAAAAAATGTTCTGTGACAAAGCAAGTCTCAACCACCTTCAATATTTTAAACAAAAATTAGTAAATATATTTCAAAAAGGAAACCTTTAACATTTCATAAAAATGATCTATTTCTTAATATAAAATATAATTGAGAGTTTTAAAAAAATACTTTTAACGGCTCCAACTTAATAAATTGTTTATAATTGGCTTTCAACATGTTTTGATTACAAATATTTGAATTTCATTGGCCCCTTCATAAATCTTTTGTATCCATTAGATTTTGTTATTTTTTTGCAACATCAAGTTTAAATAATGAACTACAAAAGGAGTCCAAATGTTGGAATTGTTAATTTTAGGATTAAAAATTCAATAAGCAAAAATTGCAACACATAAGACAATGAACACATCAAGATACCCTGGGAAAACCCTCCTACTCGAGGGAGAAAAACCCAACAAATATATCGCTTATATATTGAAGTAATAAGAGCAAAAATCTGCTTACAACTCAAGCACAACACAATGCAGAATTTGATACAATGAGTAATAGCACCTCTCCTAGATGCGAAGATTCAAATGAATATGTTTCTCCTTGAAATCGATCTGCGTTAATAAGATGATGATCTGCTGCTCAAGTGTGAACAACTTCTATGAATGTGAATTGACTTGAATGAACTTGATAATGTGAATGAACCAACTTCACCTTGTATAAATACAAAACAATATGTCTCTTCATATAGGTCGGCTTCCTTAAGAAATAATATAATTGAATAAGTCGGCCATATTAAAGAAGTCAGTCTCAATAAATAATAATAATTAAATATTATCTCTTGACTCAAGTGAAGCGCCTCTTCACTTAATAATGTCTCCAATAAATTAAATAGCCAATGAGGCTATATTTAATTTATGATTGATGAATCGTGATGGCAGGAAGTAGAGGCCCAACTCTACTGACATCAACAGGAATATCTTGCCTCCACAACCAACATTTTTGCACTTCATACCTTTGCATTATCCATGACAACCTAGGGAATATTTTCAACTCCAATGACTCAAATGCCTCAATTGAAATATTCATAATAAATTGGGTATACTTCTCATCATCCTTGCATTCAATTACAATCAAGAACATAGCACCCTTTGAACTCATTCTAATCACATTAATCAATGACCTATTTCTAACATTCTTCCATCTATCACAAATGATAGAAAGCCCTAAAATATGCTATGAAGCTCATATCATCTCTAACAATATGTCAATAATGTCCCTCTTTACTCAAAAGGTGGTATGAACATTTATGTAGACTAGACTTTTGTATCCTTTTTGTGCTTATACATCCCTCTTACCAATGAGGAGAGAACACATTAAAAACAATACCATTTGCATTTAAGCAAGAGGAATTGTCTAGTATGCATCCACCATCAGACCCTACAAATTAAATGATTTTTCATGGGGACATTGCTCCTCTTGTGTCTTGTAAATGCCCCTAAAACTTTTTGAAACTCCTTATGAAACTTTCTAAATGGAGTTGACCTTTGTTTTGATGCTTTTACAAGATTATCAACTTCAATTTGAATTTTTTGACATTTTACAATTTGTGGAGCTAGAAATCCCTTCCTTGGTCAACCAACAACATCCAATCTAAGACATATAGCACTCAATATCTTTAAGTTTGTGGCAAAGGTGGCTTCAAACCCTACTACATGAGCTTATGACCTCCTATAAGAATTTGATTCATTTCTAACCTCACAATCTTGACTTTTTCCAACAATTGTGACATATTTTCACAATGGAAATCTACAATCAAGCTTGATCCACTACGCATTCCCTTCACTGACAATGGACATTTAGGGTCAAGCTTGATCCATTAGATTTTCCCTTTACCAATAATGGACAATGATGATGCCATGATATAACTCAAGTTTCAATCTAGAAAACAATAAAATGATAACTTTCTAGACTATATTAAAACTATTCATAAAACCATTTTCATCTGCCAAAATTTGGTGGAAGAGGGGGAGAAAGGCAAAAAAGGGGTTCAAACGAACCCCCCTTCACTCGAAAGGGTAAAGGGGGATTTGCTCGAACCCCCCTTTTTTTTTAATTTTCCATTCGTTTTGTTGAAGAAACATGACATCATAGGGTTCAAGCGAACCCACCATGCAAAAGGGGGTTCGCTCCACCATGCAAGAGGGGGTTCGCTCGAACCCAAGCGAACCCTTCTTTTGGGTTTGTGTGAACCCCCTAGTTCGTTTGAACCCCTTAAAACTTGAAATTTTGAATGTGTGAGCATTTTTACAAATTTCCTTCCTCATCAAAATTGTAAACCACTATTATGGGTTTACCCTAAGCAATAACTTAAACAACTTAATTTATAAATCTTGTAAAGGAACGACCTTAAATTTTAATAAAAACACAATGAAAATATAATAGAATACAACACTAAATTAAAATTTAAAATAAAGGAAAAACATAACTTAAGCACATAAATATATAAGTATTATTACAAATTACAAAACAAAACAATATTATGTAAATTAAATTGAAAGGATTAAAATTAATTAATTAATTAAAAACTAAATCTAAATAATATTACTAAAATAAATTTAAATTTAAATATAATTAGAAACATAAAACCAAATTTATAAAATAAATTTAAATCTGATAACTTAATTTATTATTGTCTACATCTCACAAAATTAAGCATAAAATAATTAAATCAAATTTTAAAACTTGATCCAAATTAAACTATCAAAATGGAGTAAACTACTTCTTTTGTTCAAGGGGTAGGAGACAGCAAATTAGAGAGCAAGCTCATTGGAGCAAACCACCTTGTGCTTTTCTCAAGTTGAATTGTGATAGTGCCTCTAGCGAGAATCCTTCTTTGGTGAAGGTTTAGGGATTGTCAAAAATAGACTACACAAACAAGAAGGCTAAATCATACTTGAAAGAAGTTTTAGCTTTATCGTAGTTTTGATGATGTTTTTTCTCCCATTGGTATCATGAGTGGAATAAGGCAAAAAATTCATTGGCCAATGTTGGAGACAACCTATCATTTCTCTTGTTTAGTTCGATGCCTAGGATGGTTCGGCTGCTCTTCTTGAGTTAGATTTTCCTTTGGGCACATGTCCTCAAATCTAGGGGTTGTATGTTTTGTTTGGGCCCCTAATCATTCTTTCTTGTAATGTGTTCTTTCCCCTTGAGGTCAAAATTTATTGTAGGCTCATTTACTACACCATTTCATTAAAATGGCTTTTGTGATGCAAAGATTGCCACATGCAACTTGTGTTGTGTAGCAATGGTTCATTGACGAATGTATGTTGGCATGCAATATTTTTCTTTAAAGCCAATTCTTCCCTCTTTGTTACCAACTTGTCTAGTAGTAAAGTTCAAAGCTTTGTACGTACTTGCCTCATTTTTCATTATCTTTTGTGCTTGATTGTAAAAATGTTCTTCTACTAATGTTTCATACAAGCCCCAATCGGAAGAAGAGTTCAAAACCTTAAGACCACTTTCTTCATGTTATTGTTTCAAACCAGTGTTCCACGGGGACACGTCCCCCCCAAAAAACCCTGTGTTTCCTAGAGGGGGACGTCTCGAAGACTTGGGGACTTGGGGGGGACGTCCCCCCACCAACCCACCACCAAAGCCACCATCCCACCACTAGTGTTGTTGTCTCCAAGATGCGGCTAGGACTTTGAGGATGTTGGGGTGTCCTCAAAACGTCTAGGGGACTCCTAGTTGTCTCCAAGATGTATAATTCTTATACTTATACATCTTTTTATAACTATTTTTTCAAGTACTATATGTATTTCAGCACCCTGTCGCCCCCTCGCCATCCCCAAACTTAGACCCCCTATCCCCGCGTCCCCTAACGTCCCCTCTACCCCGTCCCCGAAACCCCGTGGAACACTATTTCAAACCAACATTTGAAGGCAATTTTGACTACTCCACCCTTGATTATCTTAATTTACTAAAATGTATCTCCGAGCCTAAAGGTATGGGGGATTTGGGAAAATTAAAAAGCAAATCCTCCATTCAAGAGGAATTTATTGCAATGCTTATGATGGAAGTGCAAAACTGGGTTAGAAGGTTTTTGCCCCCAAAGGAACCTTTCAATACAATTTTGAGTCTTGACAACAATACCACCACCTTTGGCTCGAGTTGAGTTGCTAGGGCCTACTTCCATGGGCAATATCTATGGGCTCCTCCACAATGGGGTGTTTGTCGTTTGTCACCAACTAGCATGAAGCATCTTTGGGTTACTCATTCTAAGGGTACACTCTAGGTTACAAGTTCTTTCACCCTACCACTATTGAAAAATGAGGTCATACATTGATCAAATTCAACATAAGTTATCCATGTACTCAAATTCCTTCATCTTTGCCTTAGATTCTCTCTCTGTTGTTTGTGAGTGATTGGTGTCTACATGTCTCCTTTACACCTATCAAAATGCTAATAAAACCCACTTTTGATTTACTTTTTGGGGGATCAAATGAATTCATTTAAAATTTATTTTTTGTATGTAGTCCTTATTATAAGCTTCCCAAAAAGTATAATTTTAAATATATTTAAATTGATTTTTATATTTATTTTTTATTTCTTGTGAATGTAGGTTTTCCACCGAAAATCAAGCTCTCTAGTCTGCACATGTGGAAAAATAGCAAATTATCAAAAAAAATTGAAAAATATCAGTGCACTAGATATTGATGTCCTTGATGCAACCAAAAAAAATATTGAACTTCGATACATACAAAAAATATTATGTTTTAGCCAATAAATCATGTCTAAATTGTAACTGGTTTGACTTTAAAATTTAATTAAGAAAAAAATATTTAATGAAATGCTATGAAGCCAATTCCATGCACTATATATTGTAGTTACAAATCTAAATTCGAAAAAATTAGAATTTTATCCTTTATAGAAAAAAAGTTGTGTTAGTCAATAACGTCACTCTTTAAAAATGGTGATTACTGTTAAAAACTAGTTTTCAAAGGAGATGGAAAAATAAGTGCAATCTGATTCCAAAAATTTTGAAAAAATATATTTAGAATCTACAAACAAAATGTCACAAATCACTAGTTTGCATCATCTTCAAATTCCTCACGATTTAGCCGCTATAGGTGCCCGAAAGTGAAGATTTAGTTAAAAAAATTCAATTCAATGTCCAATTTGGCCAAAAATTGTAAATCAGTATTGTGAGATCACCCATATACATAAAATTAATACTAAATTTAGTTTGGTCCCCAAGATGGAGACTAATGGAAGTTGATGGAAAGGACATATATTGGTTGTGTTCAAACCCCAACCACATCACGAGTTAAGGGAGGACCTCATATCAAGAGTAATAGTGAGATTTCACCTGTAACAATATATAGTAAAACCCAAAACAATAGACAAAAGATTGGTAAAATGGATTCCCTCACCACTAGGAGTATTCGAAATCAACTTAGACAACACTTCTAGGGGAATTTTGGATCCCTCAAGAACTAGTTGTCATTTTGGCAGCTTCAAAAAAATCCAAGTTCAAACTAACAATGAGGCTAAAGCTCAAAGCCTGCATCTTATGTATTTCACAAATTTGTGAGGAAGGTGACTCTTACAAAATCAGCAAGGCCATACAAGCATAAATTCAAAAAATTTGTGGAAACCACAATTAATCATGAAACAATGAAGTTCCCGATTTTTTCCCTATAAAAATGGGATTTTTATGAAATATTGTTGACTGTCAATTTTGATTGGTTTCTCCAACTTCCACCGATTTTTCCAAGTGTAATCCTGATATTTTTTGGAGGGTTTCTACCCATGATTTTCGGTAGGGTTTTTACTTGCAATTTTTGCATTAGTTTTTGTTTTTCATCCTCTAGTCAAGGAGGGAAAATCATTATGACTTTGCAAGGTGCAATCGCATAATAATTTTATTTCGTCTATACCCTAGGGTTTACAACAACTGTATTTTTTTCAAATTGCTGCTGCGGCGTGAGTGAACGGATATTTTTATTTGAAGATTATTGTGACTCAATAGATTTTTGTTATTGTAAATTTGGTTGCTATACAATTCTCCTTGTGAAATACATCTATTCATGTCTTCAATCATCGACAAAAAAGCTAATAGTCAAGAAATACCAGTTTTCAAAGTATGCCATGCTCAAAGAATGGTCGTATATCTCATTTGGGACTTCGAACACAAATAAAATCAAAAAATGTTTTTAAACTTAGAAAATACATACAAGGAATTTTGTCCAATAAGACAAACACGAAAATGTTTTGCTTCTTGTGTTGCCTAGGTAATTTGAACGATCTCTAAGATGAACATATTCTATTGACTCAGAGATATATTTAAGCCATCTAATTTGTGAGTATTAGGGTGAAAGCTAATCACTTGGAGCTTTTTTTGAATTTGGAGGGACACAAAAAAATGAAATTAAATTCTATTTACTGATAAATTTTCATACAGCTTTGTTGCCTAAGAAAAGTGTGGAATTATTGGTTTCCCACTTACAACTTACTATGAAACATACATTCAAAAAATGTGTTTTGAGAAATCCATCTACTAATTGGTTCACTCAAGTGTAGATTTACAAAAAGAAAAGGATATATCAATTTACATTAGAAGCCAATTATGACTTCAGCTATGCATTGTCGAAGCTTATAAACTATTGTTATTAAATGGGGTGTAGAATTGAAATGTGATAGACTTTTGTCAGGCATTTGATCATGTCATTTCATTGGAGTTGGCTCTTTTAGAATTTGTCAAGGATGCTTTATTTGAAATTATCCGCATCTCTTTGCAAGAATATCATTAAGGGAAAGATGATCTACAAAATTGACGAGTTCTACTTGGACATTTCCTCAAAATTGTATTATAGATCACAAGTACCTAGATGTTTACATATCTTTCTGCTATTGAAATGCCTTTAAATTTTAAAAACAATTTTTTCTCCCTTTTTCTACATTTTTTAAAATCCCATTTTTTCCCATTTAAATCCCAATTTTTTTAAACAATCTCGTACTTTTGTTTTGCCAATTTTTTCCCCAAAAGATTTTTGCTGCTATGGCCATGGCAATCAGGGAAAATCCTCACCTAACTAAAAAATCAATTATGTATTGGATCAATCATGGATATCAAGGACTCTCAACATTGTCTCAATGCAACATTGTCATCGTGAAGCAAACAACATTGTCGATTTTCTAACTAGCCAAGGTATAGATTCTAACAAAGAGTTAATCAACAAAAACTTAATGAAAACCAATGGTTAGCTCTAGGTGGAATTGTGGACTTGGGACCTTAATAAATTATATCTTCCCATTACAAATTGAGTTGTGATATACTTTACGATCTCACTCATTACCTCCCAAGGTAACTTCATGCATGGGTCTTTCATTATTTGCCTTGCTATGGTTCAAAATAGGATCTCCATCTATCACTCAAAAGCACATGCATTAATAAATTTTGAGACATTTGTTTATTGATGCATCCATGGTGCCCATCTTCTATTTGTGTGTCTTGTTACAAATATAAGCCTTGGTCAAGTGTTCTGTCATTCAATTGGCACAATCAAGGAGGTCATCAAAGAAATTTTGGGAGAAGATATCCAAATGGATATCAAAAGCAAGGTCAACACCAAAATCACCTCTATGTTCCTTTCCAACCTACTAATCATAATGCAAAGTCAAATGTCACTCCAAAAAATGGGTGAATCTTTCATCAAGCCACACTAGAGGGTTAGGTTAAGCCTTGAGTAACTGTTTTGTCATTCAAGATAGCACAATCTAGGAGGTCGTCAATGAAATTTTAGGAGAATATTATATCCAAATGAATTTCAAAAGCTAAGTCAAAATTGCTTATATGTTCCTTTCCAACCTATTGATCATCATGCAAAGTGGACTGTTGTTCAAAAAAATGGGTGAATGCTTCATTAGGCCACGCTAGAGATTGGGCTTGAAGAAATGGTGGAGTGTGTTAGGGTTAAGCCATTGGAAGGCTTGTCTATTCTTAGTGTTGAGTTTTGCAAGGTTGTGTCTATCTCTTCTTTCAAGGAATTGGAAACGTGTTTCTTCTTGTTGGTTGAACAAATGAGTAAAATCCACAACCTTTTTATTCAAGGGCAATTGAAATTTCTACATACATCAATTGTTTTTCACATTGCAACTTGAAATTTAACATGTCACCCACTAAAAACTATTTCAAATATAGCATAGATGACAAGGGTATTGTATTCGTACATATCCATCACAACAAATAATTGGATGATGTTTTCAATACAATCAAATATGATTCTCAAATTGTACTCTACTAATATCCATACACTATTACACAGTACAATAGTATGTGTTCCAAGGGTTCTAACCAGGTGTATCATGCTATGTCAAATATCGATATAATTAATCTTTGCTTTAGTTGACATTTATTTCAATACTTTAAAATGTTGGTTTTCAATTTTAACTTTTTAAGCATTACATTTTTTGAAGTTGAATAGCCATTTTTTTTCTAAATTTATAGAGTTAAATAGGTTCTATATTTTGTCTCTTGAGTACATGTCTCCCTTTTTTCTCAAAATGTTGTACACCAATTTGTCTCCCATATTAGTACTTGTCCCTATCTCCAATAACAATGGTTCATATTTATCCAAATATCCTAGAATCTACCCTATTGATAGACTTGTATAGAATGGTTCTTTCAAAGGAAAACCAACGTCAAATCATAAGCAACAAACAAGGAAACACACCTAAGAGATTCAAAAAACTGTTTTCACTACACAACCAAGGACATTCAAAAATCAAACTTGTCAAGAATCAACACAATTTAATAACTTATACAAGGTAAGGAAGGATAAGTTTCTCTAACCTTGTTTTCCAACTTAAGAAACTAACATATGGATATTAAACTCAGCCTTATCGTGATCTTTATATGGAGATGGGTTCTATACAAAATTCTCCCAGTTTCATAGAATAGGGGATGCCATGGGTCTTAATTGATTTAATTTTTTGTTCCTTCATATGTCCATGAATTCCTGATTTCACATAAGCTATATATATGACTTATTTCACTTGCAAGAGAAATATACCTAGAAAGTTAACACAACACTGTTTTAGAGAGGTGGTCTTAGTTGTTCTTCATAGTAGCTTGCCTTATAATCTAAACACCATAGGGTCTCCTACATGATTTAACATTTCAAAGAAGATATGATACTCTTTCCCAACTCGTCCACATAGAGATTACACCAGAAAATTGACACCTAGGTAGTTACAAACATTGCATACCATGTTAACCAATCTCAAAAAATTCAATAAATAATTTGATTGTAGTAAGCCTAAACTCAATACAAGGATGTCTTGCTGATATTGTCTAAGGCCTATCGAAATCAAGTGCTAATATCATCTTTAATGTTCTTGAATCCCTTGCTAGCTGTAAAACAATAGCCTTACAAGAAGATATTAAAAAAAAATTGGAAACCAAATAAAGATCTGGACTTATGAGTTGATGTCTAACATCCAATTCATGAACTGCATAGGTAACTAGAATAAGTTTTTTGTGCTTAAATTGTAATTTTCAGTTAAAAAATAGATAGTACTTTTGAGTAAAGCTCATAAAAAATTGCAATATTTCATTTATTGAAGTTTCTTCTTTAGATAGGTTGAGATTAAAACCTGAAAAACTTGGTGCATGCTGCCTTTGTTTTGCTTCCTAAAGTTGTTGGCAATGACTCCTTTTCTGTTCAAGAACATTAACTTCTAAATTTCAATTATTTTATGTAATTATTCTGAATCCTGATTACCATATTTAGTACATGTATATTTGTAAACCAGTACCAATTACACAAAACTAACCAACAAAAAATATTGGCAACTAACCCCAAGCAGAAAATCCATTTATAACTATAAAATTCAATATCTCATTAATAAATGTTATACCAACAAACTAAAGGTCAAAGATCTTTAGTATTTACACAAAAACAATATAACTCCTATGGCCTACAAGTATGCCCATACAGACTACCAACAAAATGAAAACCCAACCATAACCATTTAGTATCCCAAAAACAAAGAAGGCACACAAGCATGTTAAAGGCATCTACAATACAGTGAAAAGCAATAAAATGAGTAAATTTATCCAACATTTCTGGAGCTTCAGTAGTACTTAAGTGTAATTAGCTGCAACCATTACGTTCAACAAAGAATATTCCAAATCAGATACCTTTTAAAACTATACAACTCTAAGTCAAGTCTTGAACTCAAGCACACTAAATAGTGTTGGCATAGTAATTAGTGTGGGCAGCGTAATTAGCATGGGTCCAACGGTTCTAAATCAGAATCAATGAAGCACTTAAAGCAAACCAAAGCCCAGTTAAAACATGTTACAAATAACATCCTCCAACCAGATGAACGGTCAAATCAAAGGTTAAAATTGACAGACAGCATGCATTAAAGCATGCTATCTCCATGATAGCTCAGATGGCAGTGATGATCCCTTTGCAATAAAGTTAATTACTGGAATTAAGCCCAATCCAAGAAAGATATTAATAATTAAATATTCAGATTGAAAAAATAAAGAGAGTTCTCTGCTTGGAAAGCACACAATATTTAGAATGTTAAAATAACATCACACTCAACAAAAGTTAATAATTTTTGTTAATGTGAATTCATACAAGAGAGGGAAATACAGAAACCACAATTTCCAGAAAAAAGTTCAGCAAGTTTGGTTCAGAAAGAGAAATGTATTATATTCACATTCAATTTATAAATATGTTATTCTCCATTAACATGTGTTAAAATTTAACTGTTGGTCTCATCAAAGCAATTTGGTTGTGAAGTAGTTTTGCAGAGAAATGAAAATTTTATTTTTTTAAATAAAGTTAATTATACATTTCCACAACAAATTGCATTAAATTGGTACATACAAATAACACACAATCAACTAAAACGATGGAAACCCGGGGATGCGTCCCCAACATTTTTTGGGGTGTCCCCGTTTCTAGAACTCCAGGGACATGGGGATGCCTAGGAGATGTCCCCAAACCCTCCCCAATAGAAAAAAAACAGGGGACGTTTCAAAATACTGAAGGGGACAACCAGCAGTCCCCATTCAAAAGTAACTTTAAAAAAAACCCCCAAAACTTCAAAAAAATAATTTTATATTGTTTGTTGGTGGGCCCCCACAACACCCCAACTTGCCCTAAATGAGGAAAAACGGCCTCATTTGTCTTCCAATGTCATTTTTGTTTGTCCAAAAATATTGCAGCCAAAAAAGGAAGGAAAAAGAAAAAAAATAGCAGGGTTTGAAAGAGCAGCTAGAAGAGTGGTTGAATCTAGGCCGTCATTGGTAGTGAGAACAAAATATTGAAAGAGGTAAGTCCTTATATCATTTTATTTTTAATTTTCAAAGTTTAAAGTAAAAAATGCCTGATTTTTATCCTTTTTCATTTTTCAATTTGAACTTGCATTATATCTCACAAAACAACATGAGCAGCAGCGGCAATGAGAATAATGACAATGAAGTGGAAGAAAATGAGATAAATATAAGAGTTTCAATCTCATCGGAGTGTGGAAGTATCGGGTGTGGAGAACAGCCACCAAATCTATTTCAGTGCCCTTTCCTTGTCTTGAAACCTTATACAAAGGGCCCTTTAAACTCAAAAAAACCTATTCTCCAACTTGTGACAGCCATAGATACCAAAAAGAAAAATTCAAGGGGGAATAAGGTGTGGTTGTGTCACATTTGCAAGAAAAATTTGAGGGAGCTACACGAGGGTATGGACTCATTTCTTGGGTGTTGCATACTATGGAGCTAAGGTTTGTCCAAACATAAAGGAGGATGCGAAGGTAGAGGCTCATGGCGGAAATGAGGTCTAAAGGTGTGACAATGCCGATACATTCTTCTAGACAATCATCTACACGTATGCCATCTATGGTTGGTAATGGTAGTAGTGATATTGCCACAAGGAAAGAGGAAGATTAGTAGTAGTGAGCGGCCAAGGGCAGTTGCAAGTATGTTCAATGCTTGGCACAAGATGTGACAGAGTCTTCCATTGCCAAAAAATATTATGCCCATGCCATCCCATTTCATGTGACTTGTTCCTCTAACTTCAAACAAATGATCAAAGATGTAACCTCTATTGGTCCCTCATTTGTCCCCCCTGGAGATCAAAAACTTCACACTACCCTCCTAGACAAATAATATTGTAAGGTTAGTTTGCCAATGGAGGATATGAGGCAAACTTGGATCAAGACGAGTTGTTCTATTGTGATGGATGGGTGGATCGATATTAGATGTTGGCCACTCATCAATGTCATAGTTGGCTCTTATTATCGTCATTGATTGTTCAAGGAAACATAAAGATGCAGACTTCCAATTTAGCATTTTGAAAGAGGCCATAAAAGAGGTTGCGGTCTCATATGTTGTACAGGTGGTCACTGATTCAACACATATGTGCAAAATTGGTTGGTATGATGTTGATGGGTGCTTACAAGCACATCTTTTGGACCTCATGTTTTGTTCATGCATTGAACAATGCATTGAAAAACATAAGGAAAATAGATTGGGTGAAGAAAGTAATGGTAGCAACTAGAGATATTCAAATGTTCATTTGCAACCACCACACCTCGCTCTCTTCAAGACATTTTCAAATAAGGAATTTCTAAAACCCATGGAGACAAGATATGACAGTTATTTCATTTTGTTAAAGGAGATGCTTGAGGTGCATGAGCCTCTATAGTTGATGATGGTGAATTGAAGGTGGAGGCGATGGCCTAATTCATGCTCTATTAAAGGAAAAGCCATCAAGCAAAGGATCCTTGATGACGATTGGTGATCAACTGTGAGGTGAGACATTGCTGATTTTATTAATAAATTGTTGATTTTATTAATATTAAATATTAAATTGTTAATTTTCTTATCAATTTTTTATTTTAATTTTATTGTTCAATGTTTCAACTTTCAAAAGTTTAACTTGTCAATTAATTTTTTTGAATTTTTGTGTGCATTTTGCAGATATGTTTGCTCATATATCTCACTTGTTGTAAATGTCATTAGATATGCTAAAACGAACTCTCCTAGTCTTGGAGAGATATATGAGACATTTGATGGCATGCTTGAAAAGATAAAGCAAACAATTTTAGCTAAGGATCCTAGTTTGGGATTATATAAGCAACATATTAAGCCCATTGTGATGCAGAAGTGGAACAATATAAACACCCCACTTCATATAGCAATCTTCGCTCTAAATCCCAAATGATATGCACCAAAGGTTGAAAGGTTGCCTCCTTGTGATGACAAAGAGGTGACAAAAGCGTTAATGAAGGCCTTTCAAAAGATGTATATTAAGTTGAGGAGTCTACAATACTTCACTCACAATGGCTTTGCCTCCACAAATTTTCATGGACCAAAATTCAATAAACCACATGCAAAGATAGATAGGGCTACATTAGCTCAAAATGGCCCTATTGGATTGTGGACATGGAATGAGAGGGATACACCAAAGTTGAGGATGTTTGCCATTCACGTCCTTTCATGGGTTGCCAATTCCTCTATTACAAAGAGAAATTGGTCCACATATGACTTTATCCACTCCCTCAAGAGGAATAGGCTTACTTCTAGACAAGTGATTAAGCTAGTTGTCGTGCATGGTGTTATCCAACTTCAAGATCATCACACTAAAGAGTATCGAAAAACTCCAACTTTATGATGGGATGTTAATCTCGAAGACGCCACCAAGTTGATGAGGAGGCACAAGACGGATCAATTGGAATTCCATTTGATGAGGCATACCCTCATAGTGGCAATGACTCAAAGGAGAACTCTGATATTGATACAAAGTTGGGAGACACAAATTAGGCGCAGCAATATACTTTCTTTTTTTTGGTATTTTCATATTGTAATTGAAAGTGAAACTTGCAACCTTTGGGCATTTTGTTGTAACTTGTATACTATTTTTTCAATATCACATGCATATTGACAATGAATTATGAAAGCAATTAAGTTTTGATATTTGCTAATTTGTTCGACTCTTACGTGAACTCTCAATTCAACAAAAATGTTATGTATTAAGGATCTATAATGTATATGATGAATGCTTTATCAATGTTGTCACATGAATATTTGAAATTCCCTATATATTTTAAATTTTCCCTATTTTTTCATATAGTTACCCCCTTTGCCATACCCTATTGTCCCCAAAAATGGCTTGAAAAAAGCAATCCCCAAAATTCATCATCCCGTCCCCTATCATTCCCACCTCGATAACTTGGGGTAACATAGACTACAACTGGGCCAAATCTAACAAGAAGTGGAAACCTATGTCACAAAGTTCACCAATTTTCATTCAAAAAAATTGAAATCCAACAACATAAACAAAAGACCCAGAAAATCATTTAATTTGCCTATGAATTCTCCCATATGAACAGAAAAGGATTTTTATGGAAAACAATTTTAAAATTATTACAATATCACTTCTCAACCTAGGGTGTTTTATTTTTTATTCCTGAAAAAATGACTACAAAACACACATTGAGCAAGTCACAACTACTATTGCATCGTCAAACCAACATTTGTTTGTAGAGAAACATGTACATGCTAACATTGTCTTTCCAATACCTTGTTCTCACGAATCTCATTATGTTGTGAGGCCATTCCATTCTTGTGTGTTGCCCTATAAGTGTGAGTCATGAGGTTGTCGGTTGAATTCGACTTCAAAAATGTAAAATTTTTACTGGCCTTTTTTCAATAGTTCATGAGCCTCAAAGAATGAGTAGGGGAAAGCCATTAATGGTGGTCAATTGACTAAATATTTCAGCAACAACTTGTAAAAATGATCATGTTATATTAGAAATGCTATAACACTTTAAATTTTTATTAATTAAGATGTAAGTTATGTTTAATTTTTAACATTTAACATGTCAAATAAATAAATTTAATATAGCATAGCTTTATAAGTTATATTAAATTGTATAATTTATATTTAAGATACAATTTCAAGTTTCAAAGTTCATAAGATTTTATTTTAAATTTTAATTTTAAATATTAATTTGAATGCTAATACAAATTTATTAAACATAAGTATGAATCTATTAATATAAATATCAATATTTTAGAAAAAAATAAATTTAATTTATTTGATTAGATAATGATCATTAATAATTTAATGCCTTTCCGAAAGATTTTCTGAAGATTAATACTGACGGTTCCTCAAGAGGCAACCCAAGGCCTGTTGGTATTGGTGGAATCGGTAGAGACTGTATTGGTTCGGTCATTTTTCTTGTCCACATTCCGCAAGAATGGAATAGGGCGGCTGACTGTTTGGCCGAGTGGGCTTCTGAGAATGGGGATGATTGGAGGATTGAGGGGTGGAGATAGTTATCTCCTAAGTATGTTCTTAATCTTGAGAGGGTCATTGCTGATGATATGGAGGGATAAGTTGCTGATGGTTGGTCGGTGGATGGTTTTGTTCATGCTTGTTGTTCTTTCTTATGTACTATTAATCTTTCAAATTCAACAAAGTTTTTACCCCTTTATTAAAAAAAAATAGTTTAATGCCTTGTTTAATAACTGTTGATCTGCTTGTCATATTTTAATTTTTTTCAAATAAAATTTTAAAAATAATAAAATGCTTATTTTTATTGTTCAAACTTAATAATGGATTTTTCCCAATTATTATCAACTGACAAACTCATTCCAAAAATTCTCCTTATCAAACACAAACACAAACCTTGTGACTTCAATGGTAACTATGCTCTTAAAAAAGGTCAACTAGATGGAAGGATGGACGAATAAATCAAATTGCATTTTAATCCATAAAAATTTAATGAAAGCTATTGATATTATTCCAATTATGGCAAGGTGATTCCTAAATGAAAGCTATTGATACTATTTCAATTGTGGCAAGGTGATTCCCTAATGAAAGCTATTTATTTTATTCTAGTTGTGGCAAGTTGATTCCCTAATGAAAGCTATTGATATTAATCTTGACATCAAATAATCACATTCATAAAAAATTTACAAAATATTCAAGTTGATGGAATGATGAAACTGTTGGACTCAAGGGAACACTGAGAGGGGGGGATGAATCAGTGTTCTACAAATCTGAACTTTATTAATCTGATATTTAAACCATTTCAACATTAAACCAAAGGAAAGATGCAAACACACAAAGTAATCATCCACAACACCATAACACAAGGATTTTTACGTGGAAACCCTGTTAGGGGAAAAACCACAATGGAGGTCAATCCACAATTTGAGTACTCAAATATAAGTTTTACAAACCCATATTTTCCCCTAAAACACTAGAGCAAGAGCTCATTTGAAGGCTACTTCGACTTCAAGGCACTATAAATTAGTCCCAACTATGCACAAAATGTTTTTGGCAACTACATTCTTCTTTTAGTGTTCAAATCAAACTTTTAAGCACACTCTCAACAAGTGGCTTCGTGAGTAGAGAGTTGTCCTCTATTTAACAATTCCAATTTACTTGGAGAACACTTCAAACTCCTTAAAACAATACTCTCCACCATTATATAACCTTAACACTTTTAATTTATTACCAATTTGATGTTCTACAAAACCCTTAAACTCCTTAAACTTGTCAAAAACCACAAACTTCTTCCTAAAAATATATACCCAAGCATGTCTATTATGATAATCATCTATAAAGGTGACATAATACCAAGACCTCCAATGGAGTGCAAATCCATATGACCAAACACAACATCATGAATCACTTCCAAAATCTTCTTGCTCTAATACTCCTTGAAGCAAACCTTACCCTATTTTGCTTTCCAAGTACACAATATTCACAAAACTCAAACCTAACAAAATAATCTAAAACCCTTAACCATATTCTTGCATACCAAGGTTTTCAAATATTTTTCACCTATGTGACCCAGCTTGTGGAGCCACAACATACCTAATGCAAGTTTAGTTACATTACTATGCAATGTTGATGCCCCAACCGAAAGAGCATTACATGCTTGATACCTTTCATCAACACCAAATTTACTCTAGCCAATGTGCAACCCTTCTCATCAAAGGTAATATGCATTCCAAAATCAATCATCTTAAAAAAAAAAAAAAAGATTTCTTGCCATACATGGAATATGAAAAAAATCAAAGAGTGTCCCATCCTTGAAGGATAACTTCACCTTTCCCTAGCCATCTATGCAAAGAAAGTTGTTATCCCCAAGGAAAACCTATCCTCCATCACTCCTTGTAATCGGAGTACCACTCCTTATAAGAAGTCATGTGATATGATACACCTAAGTTAATCAACCAAGAAACATCACCAATAATATTAGCAAAAATAGAAGCATTACTACTAAACTCATCATTGTCAAAGGATTTATCAAAGGAATCATCTTTCTTCTTAGATATGCATTCCTTCTTTATGTTACCTCTCAAGCTACAATTCTAGCACTTTACTTTAAGCTTACCAAGATACTTGGACTTGCCCTTTCCCTTGGTAATCTTATTTCAACCCTTCTTATCCCCTCTGTCCTTTGATCTACCCCCAAAAACTAGGGTATCGCTAGAGAATTAATCCTCTTAATTATGCATTCCATCTTTATGTTATCTCTCCTACCAAATTTTAGCACTTTAAGTTTATCAAAACACCTAGACTTGTCCTTTCCCTTACACTTCTTATCTCAACCCTTGTTTGATCCACCCCCCTCACAACTAACACATCACTAGAGGATCAATCCATGGATTTTCTCATGGCTTCTTCACTTAACAAGATTGCTACAACATCTTCAAGTATTAGTAAATACTAGCAATCACTAATTGTCATAATCGGAATTTTCCATGAATCAAATAAAACACAAAGTAATATAATGCACTTAATCTCTTCTTCTAACTTGACAACAATTGACATTAATTGATTTGAAATTAAATTGAAAGCATTGAGATAATAATTTACAAAGTATCCCTTTTTCATCTTCAAAGAGTACAACATCCTTTTCAAAGATTGTTTATTAACCAAGATCTTGCATTGATATAGGCTTCCTATCTTCTTCCACAACAAATAAACAATTAGCTTTTTGATATATTCATTAATACATAGTCTAAAAATATAAACAAGTGTACTTACTAGCTTTCAATTTATTCCACTCCTCATCAAAAATAAATGTAGGTATTAACAACGATAACGTTGTCAACTAGTCTCTCTCCACCAAGAGGTCTTAAACTTTCAACTTGAAATTTTGACAAGTGAATCTCTTAATCTCAGAGCTTGACATGCTAGCCATGAATCCAACAACATGTGTTCTTGATTCTCACAAAATCTTTTAAAATCTCCCACAAATGTCAATTATACATGTAAAACAAGGGAAGGCATCCCCTTCCTTCCATTAAACAAATCTTGGCACAAGACCATTGAGGGTTTCACCACCAAACACATATGGCTATCACACCAATGATGTGGACACTATCTAGACAAGCAAATGTTGAGACATTATTGCTCTAATACCAAATGTTGAGACATTATTCTTCAATCGAATAGATGACTAAGATATAAAGAACCTTAAGATTGTGTGATCTAAAAACAATTATGTTTGTTGTAATGAACCTTTTAATCTCAAACCTTGACATGCTAGCCATGAATCCAACAACATTTGTTCTTGATTCTCACAAAATCTTTCAAAATCTCCCACTAGATTCAATTATACATGTAAAACAAGGGAAGGCATCAACTTCCTTCCATTGAACAAATCTTGGCACAAAACCATCGAGGGTTTCACCACCAAACACATATGGCTATCACACCAAGTGATGTGGACCTATCTAGACAAGCAAGCTCTAATACCAAATGTTGGGACATTATTCCTCAATCCAACAAATGAATGAGATATTAAGAAATTAAGATTGTGTGATATAAATACAATTATGTTTGTTGTATCAATTCAATTAACAACTACTATGAAAGAACATGAAATTATACAAATCCATCTTGTATCAAATCAATTAGCAATTCCATGAGACACAAGAAGGATTTGCATGGCAAACATTTTCAAGAAAACTCCACCAACAAAAGGAGGTTTACAATTGTATTAATCTGAAACAAGCTCCAAATGCAATAAGTCTCCTTACACATTCCTTAATCTACAAACTACAATGTACAACCTGAAAAGACACTTCATAACATCATCATACCATCAAGCAACTTTACATTAGCCCATTCCATATGCACCACAAATTAGATTTAGTAGTAAGTTATTTTCCTAGAATACCAACTATCTCAACACTCTTACAGCTCATGGAATACCAAATCACACAACCATATCATGACTATACCATTAAGGGCATCTCCACCCGAACAGCCAACGTATCTACTCAAATCACCCCACAATGACTTAGTCAAAGGCTATTAAAGAAAAATATTTTGTGAACATGATCCATGTCTCTTCTTGCATTACAAGCAAAACTAAACTATGACTTGTTATAACAAAGGCAATCCTCCTAATAACCTACAATAATTCTAAAAAACCTCCTATAGCATATTCATGTCCTCTACTATTGCCACATGCACTTGCATTGCCATATATGCACCGCAATCTCCATGCACAAGCTTCTAACACTATCTCCACAATCTATGATCAAACTCAAACTTGTCAGTGAGAACTTAAACATCCCCAAATCCTTTCACTCAAGAATTCTCTAAAGGCGAATTGCACACCAAAGTTCCAATAGGGAACCTCTTCAATATAATAGGCAATTAAAAATGGTTTTAATATGGCAAATGTAATTCTAGAGAAAATTAGATATTTTGTCACTACTATATGTATAGCCATAATGTCATGTCCCCTATTCCCTAAGACCAACCTCAGCCCCACTTGCCAAAAGTGTTTTTCAGCACTCATTTAAAATACATATATATTTATTATTAGTAAGAAATTATAAATATTAAATTAAAAAATTTAATTTCAAATTTCAAAGTTGGCGCTAGGTTTTGAGCCCTTGCACCCTATATCATAGGTACATATTGAGTTGTAGTTGGTTGGGCATGGGAAATGAATATTTGGTAAGATTTCAAGAGAAATCCTAATGCAGAGCTAGTTGGGATGCAAACCCTATTTGCACCTCTAAGGTTGGGACGAAAAACCTAACCTTGTCCTACCAAATTCCTCATAATTTGTAATTTATTTTGATCAGAAATTATGTGAATTAACCTAGCAATAGAGTTTCCCTAGGTTGATCACCATTCATTGACTAGAGAGATTTTACACACCACCTAAGACCACATGTCATGTCCCCGTCCTTGATTAAGACCTATTTCAAATTTGGAGGGAAATAGTGTTTTCAAACAGCATTTAATAAATATTTAAAAATAATATTAAATAATAATATAAATTTGAATTATTAAAATAACATTTAAATTTATAATTTTAGCCGACCTATTGGAAGGCTCTCATAAATGCGTATTTATCCTGGAGTCTAGTGGGAAGAGCATCAACACGGATGGAATGAATGGTTTCATGGCGCTATAAGGGACAAAAACCTCTTGTAGCTAACGACCAGGTAGGGCAACAATTCCATTAGTCTCGTGCATTTCTTATTACTTCGTATTTCTAATGAACGCAACTTTACTTACTCTTTGGTTCACGTTCCAAGTTGGTTGCAAAAAGCTTGACAGGGAGATATTCTCAGATTTGCGACGGAGCCTTCAACACTTTGCCTTACTACCAAACTCCCTCCGCAATTTGTCTGTGGTTGCAATGTGGAAGGAAACACCTCGTACAGATTTGAACATAGTAGGCGATTGTGTCTTATGCCTAAGGCAACTACAAAAGGTAATTTGGAGTTGTGCGGCACATATACCTTGCACACAGTCTTGTGGATTGCTTTGTCGAGCCTCTCGGTTAATCTCACTTCCTTGTATCTATTGGTGTCCCACTCAAAATCACGGCACAATCTGCAAACTCATGACTCCCAAGGGCTTTAAAGAGTTTGTTGTGCGCCACTAAAAGGATACCAACCTTCATTCATCATCGCTCTACCTCCCTGTGTGACCTACGTGACAATTCCATTTGTCGCAACATCCAAGTACGATACCATCTATGGCGAAGAGATAAGCGCTACTATCAACATAATAATTATGAATGCATGGGCCCGTAAGCTAGTCGATCCCCTAATGCTTGTATCTGCATTTCACTTCATGAGAATTAACCAATTTTCGATATACATTGTAACCATTGGATTTCTGCTCTTAGACGGATGCTTTGTTTGTATCTTCTAGCAATTGTAATCGAAGAAATCTATTGTGTTGAGTTGTTGTTATCAGTCAACTCCCTTGTGACATAGTGTCTATTTTGAGATTTATGATTGCTATTTACGTCTGTGTGGATTCCAGTGGGATTGAATTATCATACTTTGGTTGTGTATGCAAAATATAATCAGTATATCCCTTGTTATTGTTTACTTCTCGTGCTTGGTATATTTCAATGGTATCAGAGCTTGGCATCCTGCCAGCCTATGTACCCTTTCATGAGCAACAAGGATCTGAGATATCATCTCAAAGAAAAGAAGAAAACCATGGGTGATACAGAAGATGAAGGACAACAATTTGTAAAGGAGCCCAAGGAGTTCCAATCCAACATGAGGCAAACCATGGTGGAAATGGTCCAACTGTTGAGAGGGTTGAACCAACAACTGGTACTGGGAAGACAGTGCAAAACAATACTGAGGGCAGCAGCTCAAGTGTGATGAAATCAACAACCTCTACTACGTTTTTTAAGGCCAAATTCCTAGACAAAGAGGTAGAAAATGAACCTGAAGTACAACCTGAAGAGGAGGGTGATATTGCCATATTGCATAATGAATACCATGCTCCAAGTGCAACCATTTGTAGAGATATGACCTTCACAAAATTCCATGACATGAAAACAAGAAGAGGGCATAGGAGGTGAAAGTATGGAGATAGGAAGGACATCCAACATCGCTTGAGCGAGATCACCATTCCAATTTTTGATGGATTGGGGAGCTCATCAGCAAGGGCTTGGTTGCAAAAATTAGATACATATTTCTCTTTGAATCCCATGTATGAAGGAGAAGCCATTAAATTTGCAACCTTACATCTTGAGGGTTTGGCCCATGAATGGTGGTATCATGGTATGGTAACACAAGGCCGCAACTCCATCAAAACATTGGAAGAATTCAATCAGAGGTTGACTGAGAGATTTGATAGGAAGGATCCAAAAATTCATTTACAGGAATTAGCACAACTAAGGCAAGAAGGTAAAGTGGAGAATTATGTTGCTGAGTTTGAGAGATTGGCAACAATGGTCCTAGATGTGACGGAAAGAAGTCTCATAGTCCTCTTTGTTGAAGGCTTATCCGAACCCCTCAAAGGTTTGGTGAAGGCTTTAGATCCTAGCTCACTACAAGATGCCATTAAGAGAGCCTTGAACTTGGAAGATTCATCAACTAAGGGCGGATCATACTTCAACAAGGTGCCTCCCATTGTGACCAAGAAGTTTCCTCACGAAATTACTCCTCAATCGGCAACCCTACCATCGAGGTCTAGCAAGATGGTCATGTCTAAGAACGAGCTGTGAAGGAAAAAATTATGCTTCCACTGTAAGCAGCCTTGGGCACGAGGTCACAGGTGTTTGGGGAAAGGACACATCCACTATATCGAGGTAGTCTTTGATGATGAGGGAGAAGGTGAACCTGAGGGCGTCACTAATAAGGATGAGCACGTGGTTACATGAGAGGAAGGGCATCTGAGGGGCACTCTTGCAGAACTTTCAGGAGCACCAAGGTATCACTCTCTCTGTATTTAGATGGGACCTACAAGGACAAAGGGTAACAGTATTAATAGATAGTGGAGCCACCTATAATTTCATTGATGATGGACTAGTGGCTAAGATGGGCCTAAAGGCCGAAAGCTTTGAAGGATTCAATGTGACAATAGCAGATGGTTACATTATTCAATGCACTCACTAGATCTAATAGATGGAGTTGACACTAGGAGGGTACAAGATGTAGGATGATTTCTACATACTCAACATTGGTGAGTCAGATGTGGTCCTAGGAGTTCAATGGTTACACTCGCTTGGGGAGTAAACAATGAACTATCAAACTTTGGAGTTGAAGTTTAAATCTAATGGGAAAGAAGTTGTTCTTCAAGGTCTCTCCAACGAAGGCCCTAAGGAAGTTTCAACCAAGAGGACGGAGACATCGAAGGAAGGAGCAGAGATTGCCGAGCACCCAAAACTGAAGTTGCTTGAGGGCAAGCAACATCTGGGCGAGGAGGATTGTCATGTCTATGTCCCTAATTAAGACCTATTTCAAATTTGGAGGTAAATAGTGTTTTTTAAACACTCCATCTGCATTTAATAAATATTTAAAATAATATTAAATAATAATAATATAAATTTGAATTATTAAAAAATACATTTAAATTTATAATTTTGGCCAACCCGTTGGAAGGCTCTCATAAATGTGTATATATCCTAGAGTCTAGTGGGAAGAACATCAACACGGATGGAATGAATGTTTTCATGGCACTATTATAAGGGACGAAAACCTCTTGTAGCTAACGACCAAGTGGGGCAACAATTCCAATGGTCCCATGCATTTCTTATTACTTCGTATTTTTGATCAATGCAACTTTACTTACTCCTTGATTCACGTTCCAGGTTGGTTGCAAAAAGCTTGAGAGGGCGACATTCTCAAATTTACAGCAGAGCCTTCAACTCTTCCCCTTACTACTAGACTCCCTCCACGATTTCATGTGGTTGCAACTACGGAAGGAAACACCTCGTCTAGATTCGAGCATAGTAGGCGATTGCATTGCAAAAGGTAATCTAGAACCGAGTGGCACATATACCCTACGCACAATCCTGTGGGTTGTTGAATCAAGCCACTCCTGGTTAATCTCACTTCCCTATATCCGTTGGTGTCCCACTCAATATCACGGCACAATCTACAAACTCGCGACTCCTATGGGCTTCAAAGAGTTCACCCCATCTACATAGTCTTAAACATGTTATTCGCATCCTCGTTGTGCATTTTCCCCAGTCATCCCCTATCATCACTATCGTTCTCCTAGTCCTCCTAGAAGACAAGAGCTAGAAAGAGAAGTATCAAAATAGATAAGATCTAAAGTAACTAGTAAGATGGGCTTCAAAGGGTGCCAGCCTTCATTCATCACCACTCTAACTCCCTGTGTGACCCGCGCAACAATTCCATTTGTCGCAACATCCAAGTACCGTACCATCTGTGGCGAAGAGATAAGCGCTTCTATCAGCATAATGGTTGTGAACACATAGGCCCGTAAGCTGGTCGATCCCCTAATGCTTGTATCTGCAATTCACTTCACGGGAATTAACCAGTTTTCGATATACCTTGTAACCATTGGATTTCTGCTCTTAGACGGATGCTCTGTTTGTATCTTCTAGCAATTGTATTCGAAGGAACTTATTGTGCTGTGTCGTTATCAGTCAACTCCCTTGTGAGTTAATGTTTATTCTGAGATCTGCGATTGCAGTTTAAGTCTGTGTGCATTCCAGTGGGACTGAATTATCATACTTTGGCTGTGTATGCAAAAAATAATCACTATATCCCCTGTTATTGTTTACTTCTCGCGCTTGGTATATTTTACCACAGGACACTAATTATCACATTGACAGCCTCTCAAAGTTCATTGCTGACAGACATTGGGTAGGGGCACAGAACGGGACTTCTAAGGTGAATCGCCATTAATTGCAGATTGGAAGGAATCATATACCATCCTGGCCACAGGACACACTTATCGCCCAGCTGGAGGCACATCCACAGGCCTAGATAAGGGTACAGGACGGACTTCTGGAATCATTGTGAGCAGCAACTTTACCAGTCAGGCCACAAAACCAGGCCAGTGAACCCAAAGTTCAGATCAGTGACAGGGAAATCAGCATCAATTTGGTGCCAGACCTGTAACTCGTCACTCTAGGGTCACTTTCAGCTAAACCCACACCTGCATCTGCACCTGACATAACACATACAAGGCTACAGTCAAGCGGTGAGCATCACTGGAGTCTTCTTCATCACTCAGAAGTATTGGCAGCCAGGAGATTGCTTCAGATCTCAAGCAAACCTGAACCCATCCATCTGTGTAGCAAAGGATTTCCTGATCTATCACAGTGCAACTGATATTGCAGTCCTGAAACCTCATTCACACAAAGAAGTGCAGATCAGATCTGAAGTGACAGGGAAACCTAGGTCAGCCACAGAATTGTTCACTTCCAGGTTATATTTGTACAGTCATATCATTGTTTTCTGAACTCTGAAAAAGAATTCCAAGTGTATCCAGTAAAATAATATATATATAGTATGTAGTTTCAAACCAGGCCATTAAATAGGGTCATACTCATAATCCTAACAATTGCTCCAGCCTTACAACTGTCTAAATGTGTATCCTGATAAAATATTATTTCATTTTATTTGGTATAAGGTAACTAGAGAAAATCTTATTGCCATACAAAACAGTCATCAGCACAAAAAAAGAATTAAAATGGAATTTTCACTTGACATATTCAAATAAGTCAGCAGCAAAATGTTGCAAAACGCAGCAAACAAATTAAGACAATCAAGTAATCTGAGAGAAGGAAGTAGCCAACTCTTGTTGAGAAACTATCTCCTTTGCTTTAGAGGGAACTGCTGATTTTTAGAATAGCATTTTTAGTTGCCATATTCAAATAAGTTTGCAGCAAAATGTCGCAAAATGCAGCAAACAAATTAAGACAATTATCTAACATGATGGTCTGGTAGGAGGAGAAAGCCCATGAAGATTAAACTCCAATCAGGCTTTACAAGTTCACTAAGATGTGAGGAGAGTGATGAGACAAGAAAATAGCTAACTCTGGTTGAGTATCTAACTTTCTCCTTTGCTTTGGGGGGAACTGGTGATTTGTCACAAACAATACAAAAGGTAAAAAGTTTAGCAATATATATATAATTTTTCAGATCCAGCCAATCAGCATGAGCTACTGTGGCCTATATGTATCTGTGCAAGCGGATGTGCACGCCCCTTGGTGATGTATTGTTATTAAAGGGGGTGCTTGCAAGCACTTGTCCTAGGTTCAAAATCCCCAGCACAAGAAGGTGGTCTAGCAGAAATCTGACAAGGTTGTGGTATAACAATTAAGGAGTACACTTGAGTATGACATACGTTCAGTAGACATACTCTTGAAGTTTAAGAATAACCAAACCATATTAAACATAGCACATACCCTCACTCAAATTTTACCATGAGGAAGAGCAGACAACTAAAGATCAAGCTCAAAAGATTAGGGAAGTATAGCTAATATCTTTAATGTGCAGTTGCCCTAATAAAATATTCAAATCATACAAACAGTAAATTTTGGAACTTGTATCTCAAAAATCAGAGTGGGCGTACTTCTCTGAAGATCTCAAGTGAAAAGCTGAAGGTTTGCAATACTATACGAGACCATTTGAAAACATTACCAAGACAGCAGCCTTTCAGGTGTGTGATTTTTTCCATAATATCTATAGCGTTTAGTGAGCACTGAGCAATAATGTTTTATATATTCCCTTAAAAAACTTAAGCATGAGCACTAATTCTTATGTCATCCGATTATCATAAGAAATTGTAAGCATGGAAAAAGATTGGTTTGATGTCGCACTACTTCAAAAGAATTACTTCTGAACCTTTTTCCAGCAGTACATTGAGAAAAAATGTTAGCAAACTTACATAGTACCATTACCCTAACTAGACTCGCTAACAGTCCTCTTATACCATAAAGAAAGATAACAAAACCCTATACACCCATCGCGTCTTTTAAACTCATAAGCTCAAATATGTCATTTCCATCGCTGACAGAAATATGTTCTTAAGAACACAATACCTAAAGCTCTATCTGTTGTTCGGTGGTTCTTTATAGAATCCGCATATAAAATCCGAACTGAAAAAGTCAATATATCAAAACGTCGCAGATCAAAAGTACCATTCACATCGCTACAACATAAATGCCCTTAAAATCCAGAAGAACGAAGCTCAATCTATTTGCGGCTAGCCCTTTATTCTCATTTCGAAACCACGTTAGAAACATAACTTTAAAAAAGTTCCCTCACGAAAAGAAAAACTAAGGTCAATCTGCTCGTGGGTAGTCTACTATCATATTGCCATTTCAAAACCCAAGAAAAAAAAAAATCATTTTTTTCAAAACCCAAGAAAAAAAAAAATCATTCACAAAAATGTAAACTGTTATAAAAGACGAAATCTAAGCTCAAGTTTACAGTAGGCAGTCCTTTAATATACTACCGTTGTAAAGCCACACGGATAAAACGAATTCAGTTAAAAAAATTATGGCCTTAAATTCGGAAAACCTGAGCTCGATTTGTATACATATAATCTCTTATTCTCTTAGCATTTCCAAATGAATCTAAGAAATAATGAATTTAATACGAAAAAGAAAGTACCTGGGGTTGAACCGAAGGTCTTGAATCTGTTGCCGTCAGCATAGCCACCGCCATTCTCCTGCAAATACGTCTCGCCCCTAGGCCTCTTGCGGCCAGATCCAAAAAGGTCCATTTGAGCTGGGTCACTAAACCCTGGACTAAATCTTAAGCTAAAACCCTAGGCTAAACCCTAGGACAAGTTTGAGCAAATCCTTGAAACCCACAATGCATGCAATACGCGGCAGCCAAAATCAGACTCAAATCCTTTTTAGCTCAGCTTAAATATTCAAAACCGTGAGTTCATAAATATCTGTAAACCTTCACAAAAAAATGAGCCCGAAAAAGACGAAAATGGGCTTCAGAGCTGGAAATTTGACTGCCAAAATATGGATCCAAGAGACGAAAACATAAAAAAAATATTAGGCAAATATTATAGGGCGGATGCAGGATTCAGATGCTTTGACCTAATTTCACGACAGTCCTAAAAAGAAAGAAGTAAAAGAGAAAACTAAGTGACAGATTAGTATTTGACAAAAGAAAGATCAACGAAGCAATGTGGACTCCAAAATTTATTTGAATTAGTTGTGGGGTTTGGGACTGACACAAATAGCCGACAAGCACTAAACGGCTAAAATGAAAGCCTACCGCGAATTGTAATGTTGTACCATGTCGACGTTTTAATTTTGTTTGTTTAGTAGAGTAAGTTAAAATTATGTAACTTAATGAATAAGTTTCTTTGGTAACACGAATTGATATTTGTCGTCTTCTTTTCTTTCTTTTTTAAATTATATCATATTTTTAATTATAGAGTTGGCAGAAAATTATTTATTAGCACTTGTATCTAAAGGAGGTTCAAAGATTATGTCCATAGAAAATTATATATATGTTAATATGTTAGAGAGTACATGTTTGCACGTAGATGCATGTAGATGTGTATAGAAGCCATGTGTTACAAATTATAGTTGTATGTGGTTAGATTAAACAATTAATAATAAGTGCAAATAATGGAATGAAATAAACTTAGACAAATCTAGATTTGTTTTTAAAGAAATTAAGTATTATTTGATTTTGAAATATTTGCATATAGACTTAAAACATAAAGCAATGTAAATGAAAAAGAAAGTTGTCATCAAATTGATAAAATACATTGCAAATGAAAATAGAATGTTCCCATCTACTTAGAAAATCAATATTTATCTAGATGTTATGTTATAAGTGAGATTTTGGAGGCTTTTACCATTAAATGGCAGTTGGTTTACTATTAAACGATAGCTAAAATTTGTTTTCTGACGACTCAACAGTGATTTGCAAACGTGAGACTTGTTTCAGGCTTAAATCTTACACTATATGTAGTCTATCGACTAATTATTATATAGATTTGAAAAAATATATATATTAAAAAATATATTTAGAATTAATATGTATACGTGTGAATAGGATTCATAAGCAACACCCTATATATCAATCCATGATAAAATATCTCTAATTTAGCTAATAGAAAGTATAAGGGACTTTTAGTTAATATAGTACAAATGTGAGATGGAATATATCTATTTAATTTTATTTTCTATAAGGTGAAAGTAGTTTGTATTTGTTGTTAGAGCATAAATAATGAATGTAGTATTGTGATGGTGAAATTTGTATATTCATATCATTATTTATTTAGTTTTTGTTTAGTTTAAAGAGAGTTTTTAGTGATGATATAATTTTGTGTAAATTCAAGTTTTATTTCATCTTATTTATTTATATATCTATACACATTATAATACACTATCTTTATTTTATTTAAGTGGGTTCATATATCAATATATTTATCTTATCAATACATTAAGTACACCTATATATGCACATATTTTCATGTACCTATTATTCACATTGATTTGGCATTTTTAATGTGGTGTCATTTTTGCAAGTCATAGGATTAATTGTTGGAGTAATTAGGAAAGGTCTCTTTTACTATATTCTCCTAAACTAAATGTAGGAATTGTTTTTTAATTATTAGATTGAGCTAATTGTAGGTCATGTTGTCTCATTACATAGGATGAGAACACTTGTCACAATTGAATTTAATCCTCGCCTATGGTTTAATCTAAGGTTGCTTTTTTCCATTTCATAAAGATTCATCATTCATTGTAATCTACCATTTAGCTTATTGTGTTAATATAATTTTTTATATTGTAGAGAAAATTCATCTTGTTTTCTCTTTTTTTGTGATAGGATAATTACTTGCAGGTGATTTCTAGAAGCCATGGGGTTTACCATCAACTCCAACATGGTACTAGAGCACCAAATTTGTAGCTTCTTGTTCAAATTTTGAGAGATTTGGCCTTGAGAAAAAATGGTGCATCCTGTAGCAAAGTGGACCTCACCATCACTCTCAAAAGATGTCAAACCCCTTAGATCCATATAAAGCACATCAAATTTGGACAGGAGATTTTAGAGTATTTTTTTTAGGTTGTACGGGCATGAACAATGTTTCAAACCATGAATAGTGGAATAGTGTTTTTAGGCGTAAACAATGTTTCCAATTCATGAATGATGTTTTAAGGTCATGAATAGTGGTTTCAAGCATTTCTCCTTGTCTAAAAGATAAGTTTTTATAAATAAAGCATAACTTTTGTATATGGTGTCAAAACTAGGCAAATGAGATATCGTTGAAAAGCTAATTCTAAGCACTTTCCAATCGTGGAGGTCTCATCATCAAATTTTACTAATAGTAAATTTTATCACTTGTTGAAGTTAGATCATCAATTTTGGCTTTCGAGCTCACAACTTTTCACCTGTATCTCCAATTTTCACGATTCTTGCAACATTGAAAAGGTATTTTATAGCTCTTCAAATAAATACATGCATTTTTCTATAATCTACCTTGGGTACATTTTTTTCATTTTTTTCTATTTCACATTTTGGTTAATTACTTGGACATCATAGCACCTAGAAGTGATCTATTTGCATGAGATGACTTCATTTGATCTACTTTACATGCATTAAGATTATTGGTTTCTAATTTAATCATTTGAGGAGGTATTATGGGTTTTTTGTTCATCCTTATATGGTCATCCTAGAAAAGCATAATTATGAGTCTTAGCGAAATGCCATCCTAACACATCTTAGGTGGCTTGATCTTTTGCCTTATTTATATAGACTCGTACCTGAACCAAACACACCAAGGAGTAGATCAACTTGGGGTTCAATATTATAAACCATGTTACAGCATTGATTTTTCCAGTGTCGAACCTAACACTATGTGTGTTGTATTGGCCATTGATTGTCCCCACACTTTTTGGACTCGACTTTGGGAGATCCATGGAGACCCCCATATCTCTCCATTTTCATAAGATCCTACTACAAATTATCTCATTCCTCTTGATGTTGCAGATTGCATACCCTTCAATGATGATACTTTAGAGGAGCTTGAGTATATCATAGGTCTTCAATATTTGTATGGTTCAAAGACTCGTATTCATGTTCTCACTCTTCATATTGAGACCCAATATCCATCTTCTATTATTCTTGATTAGCTTGGAATCACCACATCCTTAGTCCCTATTGGTTCAATGTAGTGGGAGATTCATCTTCTTCCAAACACAGCTACTTAGGATTTGTATCTTGTAGACATATCATCCTTGTTCATGGAATCTTAGATTATAGATTTGAAGGATTATCTTGAGGACATTCATCTCCTCTTTCATGACATCCACATCATCATTTTTAGCCCACCATCATCACAATATTTAGAGATTGTTCTACATCAATCTTCATAGGATTTTGGATTAACATCATCTCATTTGAACATGTAGACATTTGAGAATTTTTCAAAGGCCCTGATAGGACTTTTAAAATTTGTCACAAATTTTTCCTGGTTCTAGGGCTTGTTTGCTCTTCTTTCATGTTGGGGGTCTAATGTTAGGGTTTAGGGCTTTGCCACCCTTGTTTAAAACCTATTTTTCATTGAACAAACCCTTGCGTTATAATTTTGTGTTGACTTGCTACTGTGGGTTGCCAGTCTCTTAAGTCATTTGGTGGAGCCTTTCATGATGTAGTATTACTGACCCCTTTACCTGCCCTGTCGGTTTCTCCATGTTCAGGTTTAATATAAATTTTGCCTATAACACACCCACATTATAACATGAGTGTGTTATGACTATTTATAAGAAAAAAAAGCAGCATTCATCATTTTTGCTTCTAATTTTTTCTCCAAGCTCACGGCCTTCAAACCCTTTAGAAGTGCACTCGCATTCATGGAGACCAAATTCTTCATCAAATCGTTGATGAGTCTTCACCAAAATGATGCCACGACATTGAGGAAGTGCTAGGAGTAAGTTTTGTTTGCTTTTTTTTGTGATTTTATTTCTAAATAGGTAGATTTAATAGGTTTTTTGATGTAAAATTATTTAATTTATAGGAAATGTAAATCAACCTCAATATTCAAAATCCTCCTTCACCTCAACCTAAAATACCTAGTGAAGAATAACCCCAAATCCAACCACAAACTCCTCCAAAAATTCCACAACATCCTCTTGGAACTCAACAAAATTTAATGGGGGAAATTGAAAACAACAAAAAACAAATTAAGGAGTTAATTATGAGGTTAAATGTTCTTGTAAGTTTAACCTCGCAAAGAACCACGCTTGAAAATTCACTTCAATCTATGTTAACACATGTAGATGCAATTAGCAAGCAATTAAGTGGTTGGGCGGATAAGAGATGGGAGTACAAAGATTTTTATGCAGATAAACTATCCTACACACAAGTGAAAATTGAAAATTTTCAAAATTTGACTTGTGTTCACTATTCACTGATTCACGAACAAATCAACCTCTTCACCTTACAAGCAAGAGGTTTTTTATCCATTGGTGCAACCACCAAGGGATAAAGGACAATTTTTGGTAGAGGTGGTGTATGGTTTTTGACCATCCTCCATGCAACAATAACAAGGTCCCACAATATTTCTTGAGGAAACTCTACCGCGAGTTTGTCCTCAACAAAATCCTCAACTATTTTGATATGTGAGACTTCCAAGGTAGAGGTGGTGGGTCGGCATAGGATAGACTAGCGACACGTTTCGATCCTCAATGGCCAGCGAGACAAGCACTCGCCTAATTGACTTATGAGCACGTGCCTATCCCTTTCGTTGTGAAGGAGAGTGTTGAGGTGGAGACTCTATAGTCTATTAGTTCTTTGTACTAGAGTATCATAGAGCTTGTGAGTCCTACAATACAACGCGATTCAAGGGAGACTTCGAGAGATAGGGTTCCACCCCATATTTGTCAAGCTTGTGGGTCCACTTGTACATATGACCCCATAGATAGTCAGGAGGCTGGTGCGCAAGCTATGTCTGTAATTGACCAGTTGGCGATGGCAGATGCCACCTTGAATGAGGCTTTCAGCCTTGATACTTAGGTAAATGTTAGAATGTTCGTTGAATTTAATTTATTAATTTTTACTTTTGAAATGCAAGATTAACTAATTTAGTTTAATGATTGAAATGAAATTTCAGGTTCATAGTGTCCATACTATTTTCACCCACCTTCCACCTCCTTATTACTCCACAACATCTACTATCGAGGTATGTAACTAGTAAACAATTATAAATATTACATGTGAATAGCATTGTTATATGAATGGTATTCTAATATATGATTTTGGATGTTAAATAGGTTAATATTGGAGATTTCATGGCAACACCTCCTAGTGGTAGTGGAGTTCAAACCTTCACTAAGGTAATAGAATAAAGAGTTTAACTAGTGAATTGTACTTAATATATTTGTGTAGTTTATATTCATATCATTGATTACCTTACACTACACATCTTTCAAACTCAAAGCATTACTTCACATTACATAACTAATAACTAGGAGCAACTACCAATTGCATTTGCTTGTCATGGCATTTTGTGAGACCATATTTTATTGAGGCATTTTTTCAAATAGTTCACTGCCTTGTCTATGCTATGGATGCTTGGAAAAAATCTATCAAAGCATAATAGTAAGCAATAGCATATACAAGGCAATCAACTATTTGAAAAAATGCCTCAAAGAAATGTGGTCTCATGGTGATGTCCATCACCATGAGACCACATTTCTTTGAGGCATTTTTTCAAACAGCTTGCCACCTTGTCTATGCTACCAAATTTTCCATACATGTCTACCAAAGCAATTATGACAATGAGAGCATTGTGGATCACCTTGAATCCATTTTCAATAGACAAAATGCTTCAATTTTCCACCAATTCCTCATCCAAATCTCCCCTCAAGTCCCATCCATATTATCCCCATCCACCACCACTAATTTTATCCTCACCTACTACTTCCATAATTATAAGGATGTCATGCTTAGATGTCTCCTTGGCATCAATTCTAAGCTTCCATACTACCTACCTTCATCTAATCCTAATCCATCTCCTCTTTCTTATCCTTCCCCTTCCTTTGACAACAGAAACCGAGACTTTAGTCAAAATTCCCCTCCAAATCCTTTTCAAGGTCCTCGTCCTCATCCTCAATTTACCAATCCATTGAAGCTTCCACCTCTTATTCCACTTGTTCATATCCTACATACTTAAAATCCACATCACCCCATTATTACCAAGAAAAGTCATCCCATGTCTCTCATAATAACTTCTTCCAAGGACTATTTGCAAAGGTGGTTGTTTGCCCATGCAAAAACAAAGTGGTTCAATCTTCCCATATCATGCATCCACCTCCATCACCCCCACATCAAGATAAACCCTAATACCCTAAATCTTAGATGAATCCCCTATCAATCTATCTATCCAAGTTGAAGAGTCTATAAAACCTTCCTCCCTCATCACATCATCCATATCAAATGAACTATGTCCATCTAATCCAAAGCATGCTAACAAAGATTTTGTTACATCCCACCTTAGTGGCCTTAAAAAAACTTTTACTTTTGTTGCTATATGAATGATGAATGATACAAATGTTGAGTTACCTGTACATGATTGTCGAAATCTTGTGATTATTTTTCGTTAATGCAATGAAAAAATGTGCTATGATTTATTCAGGATGAATAAGTTGTGTTTTGATGCCCTAGAAAAGAAAAGTTTGCTTTGCAGTAATTATGTTGATAGAAGATATGTAATTAAGAAATATCTGGAAGACAGACTAATTTCTCTCTTGTTTGGAGTTGGATGCAGGACAATCGTACCATGAACCTCAAAAGAGGGGAAGTATCATCTGAGTAGAGAGGTGATGCTGGAAATGCTCTGGAATCGCCATCTAAGTTAGGGTTTGGTCAAGGGATCTCAAAACCCTAGAAGTGTGTAGTATGGAGCCCTGTATGTGTAAGTCTTCCTAGTTGTTCTAGGAAGTGGTATTACTGTCAGAGGTTTTAGGGTTTCATAAACCAATTTTCCTTAATTTGTCTGGTAGCTTAACTATAAATATTATATATATATATTATTTATTCTTCAGGTGAAATTTTGTGACGTTATAAGATGATACCTGGAGGCTTTTATATAAATATATATATTTTATTTAGATAGCTAGGTTAATGATAAAATACTTGAATATTTATTTCGATTACGTTTTATTCAAAATGAATATTTTATTGAATATTAAATGGAGGAAGTTATAATTTCTTGCCACCAAGTTTGTTGATGAAATATTTGTGTATTAAATATGTAAAATTTAACTTTTTGTTGGAACAAAGGAGGCGGACCACCTTGAGTTGGCGAACTTAATATTACTTATATTTATAAAAATATCATATAGCCATATGGGGGGTGCATTGGCTAAAATCGTGCAGCCACAAGAGCGGTGTAACACAAAAGGAGGATGTCTTTCTAATTTGCCACTTCAAATTGGATTTTGTCTTTTTGATTTATTCATCCACATTTATCAACTAGCTTGACTTACTAGAGGAGGGAGCTCAAGAAAATATTGGGAAGTTATTTTAACCACCCCAAGATGCGAATGACATTTTTAGGGAGTAGAATATCATTTATTTCTCACGAAAAGAGCTCAGAGACAGGGGCAATGGCTACCCAGCATACAATTTGGCTATTTGACCTGATATATTAATTAATTAAAAATAAACATAACACTGTATCTTTATTTTTAATAAATTAATAAATCCGGTCAAATAGCCAGATTGTATGTTGTGTAGCTTTTTCTAGAGACAGGTGGCTAAGAGAATACAAGGAGAAAAGAAAGAAGGTGATTGGCTGAACTGTGAAGTGGAGTTCAAAGGTAGCTGCAAATAGGGAAGTTCCAGGAGATCGATTATTTTATAAAGGAGACTTTAGCATTCACAACAAGGGTGGAGTGGAGCTAGGAGAATATTAGAAGGGTGTACTCACAATATACGCCTTCAACAATAGCTAATTCAGTTCCAGATATTCATAGCAGGCATGTATTGCTTGGAGCTTCTTACTTCTGAAATTAAGTGCTCTAGATTCATGAAACGTCCTTGGTATGTTGTTGCATACATTTTTAGTTTTATCACTTATGTCTTCTGGTAAATGAAATTTTGGTTGTTGTGTGCACTTCTTCCCTCTTTCAATCTTGGTGATTCTTGGTGAAGGAAAGAACTTTGAAATAATCTCACAGCGTGTATTTTTAAACTTGTTTAACTAGATAACTCTTTTGTTGCTTAAAATCTATAGCACAGTGTACTAGCATGATCTATAGAAAACCAAAGAGAACTAAACCTTAAGTTGCTCTTAGTAAAGATTAAAAATAAAAATAAATCGATTGTTAAGTCGAACATGCATTGTTTGAGTGTAAAGATTTAAATGCATTTAATTAAAATAAAATAATTGTATGTAGTTCGATTTTATGTATATATATACTTGATTTTGATCCGTTATCAAACGAATTCATGCCATTCATGCCATATGGTTGAATCGACGTGTGTTATGTGTTGTGTAAGCACTAAATCAATCTTGCAGACTAGACAAGGTTATGTCTGCATTCTCTTCGAAAAAGAAATTTAAATTTTGCTCTATTAGGAGTAAATAAGTATAATCCTAGCATCATGTTTATTGAACACACGTAGTTGGAAGCCAGTAAGGGCGTTGTGTTAGAAGCTCTAGTTCTTGAATTTTAGACACATGGAAAGTAGTCAAGAAAATTGTGTCTTGTTGAATAACCTTAACTAGGTTTAGAGAATATACCCTAGGACAAGTGTCCTTGGTAAGAGTAAAGGGTAGAGAGAGTCTCTCAGAATCCCTAGATTAGTTGAGTATTCCAAGTCAAGCAGGGTTGGTGAGTCTGTACAGTAGTACAAGTTATGGCCATAGTAGGTGCAGGTGTCTTTTACTACACTTAGTATCACACGTAACCTAGATACCTAACTAGCCAGAGTTGTCTGCTTATTAGGAAGGAATCCTTAGTAGCAAGGCAAAGTTAGTCGAGTAGGGTTTTCACCACCAGAGCTCAAATGGTTGTTTCGAGGGTTTTCCAAATTTACCTCTCGTAAGAAGGGAACGTGTGTGAGGGACTGCACATGTCTGTGGTTGGTGGAAAAACACTCAGATGATGCTTTCCCTCACTTGCAGATGGTGGGCTCGGTCTTGGAAGATGCAAAACCAAACGAGGGTTTCTAATCTCTTACCTTAATTCTCTACCAGTACTTGAATTTATGAATTCAGTTATGTACATGTACTTGTGAAAAATACTTTCTCACTTGATGTATGGTAGCAATGGTTGTATCATATCTTGTTGTTTGCACCTTACCTTGTGGTTGTTATTTGGAAAGAAAAAAATTCTCTATTGAATGAGATTTTTATCTATTTCCAAGTGTATATGTAATTCTAGATCTAATAGATTCCCCTCCATATTAAGATCAAGGAAACCCTTCTCCTCCATCATATGATCCCCTTCCATCTCATGATACCATTTCCAATCAAGAACAACATATCCCTTCCATCTCATCTAATGATATCTTTTCATATCAAGAGCAATATGTCCCTTCATCCCCCTCTCACAATCCCCTCTCCCCCACTTCATCTAACAACATCCTTTCGTGTCCAGATCAAACTACCTCTTCCACTCCATTAAATGATCACTCTCGAAATGTGGTCTCAAAGTACACCTTCCATCCCATCTAATGATCCTCTTCCCATCATGATCAAAACAACCCTCCCTCTTCATAACCAAGACCACACTATACCATCCACCCCATCCCAGCATAATTGCATAGAGAAGGCAATGAACTATTTGAAAAAATGTCTCAAAGAAATGTGGTCTCATGGTGATGGAATTCCATGACAAACAAATTTGTCATGGCATTCCATCACCATGAGACCACATTTATTTGAGGTATTTTTTTGAACAGTTCACTGCCTTCTCTATGCTACCACATTTTTCATACATGTCTACCAAAGCATTTTATCAAACAATTCACAACCTTACTGCTATGGATAAAAGCCTAAAACAGGTACTTTCGAACAAGCTATGGATAGGAAAAATGGTAAGCATAATAATAAGAAATATATAGTTCAATAAGTACTCAAAATTTTATTGATTATCTCATACATTATAAGCCATGACTTGCATCACTATTCTAGTTTTTGTGATCTTGAATAATTTGTTGTTTTATTTTTAGACGATCCAAAAGTAGAAACACCTCCTGATGTTGATAGGGAAATGGAGCATGGTGTATCTTCCACAATAGACAACACGATGTCTCTCATAGGGGTATGAGGCAGATTAGTAAATTTCAAATTACATTGGTTGTTATAGCTATTTATTATTGAAAAATCAAATGATTATTAATTCATAGTTTCATTTATATTTGGATGGTTTCTATAGGACTTTGGCATGCTAGAGCCTAAGCATGCATATCTTTCACTTGAGGAGAGAGATTTTTTAGCGGAGGTAAGTGATTATTTTGTTAAATATATCATTTTTTATAATGTAATTTCTATATATTAATGTCTTTACTTATTATTGTAATAGGTGAAGCTTAATTTGGAACTAGATAGGAGGAGAAACCCTTGAATTCAAAGTAAATGAGTGTCATATACATTTCCATCCACTCAACCAACAAAGACCACCCATTTGTTTCCTTAACCTGGAGGGCAAGGAATTTTGATTGGGGTCCTTTGTTGTATGCCTATGTGGCATTTTTGGACATATTTTGTATTGCATATACTTGACATTGTATGTCTATATGACATTATTGTAAGCCTAGATGGCTATTTTGTATATATTTTATACTTATATCAACATATATTGATGTATGCCTACATGGCGATTTGGTTAATACAAATATTTTTTATTGATGGTGTCCATATTTGCATTATAAATCCATGATTCAATAGATATTTCTAGATGGTTTACTTCAAATATTTAAAATCCAGGTGTTGTCCATGCACTCATCTTTTATATAATTATAAATATATAATAAATTTTGAACATTATTCTCTTGTAAGATCATTGAACATTAAATCAATCATATGAATATAGTAATGCTTCATGCTTCATGTGCTTCAGTGAGGAAATTCATGCTTGATGCTTGATGCTTGATGCTTGATGTGTGATGCTTCATACTTTATATCATTGAGGAAGACATCTACCATTCCATGTGTATGCTTCATGATACCATTCGCTTGTATGCTTCATGCTTCATTTACTACGTAGATAAAGAAAATATCATAAAACTATTGACAAAAGAAAATGAAAAGTAACAACTAAGTCTCACAAATAAAAACTCAAGGAATGCAAGTCTTATTAAAGATTATAAGGCCATTGGATTATTGGAGATTAAGAGACCATGAATCAACCTTCCCAACATCAAACTTCATAGATATTTATCTTATTTCTAAACATGAATTTGAACCCAATAATTAGAAGAATGCAACTTTAAAATTTAAAATTGAATGCTTACAATAGTCAATAAAAAACTTCAAGAGACGTGCATGACAGAAACATAACCAACTAAAAGTTCAAGAATTGCCTTTTCTCCAAGCATATCTGAAAAAATTACAAATAAATCAATTTAGGTTCTCACGAATAGTGATGATATGAATTTGGTTGTGACTTTTCAAAGGCAAAGAGTTGTGAAACTTCTAATAGGGAAGACTACGAACCTTTTATAATGAAGCTTACTGACCATGCCTAGCATAGATGTGCCCACCTAGACATGTTGGCGCTAATTGTTTGGCCCCATGAAGAAAAAAACAAAAAGTAGCTTACCTTGCAACTTTACACTACATGCAACTGACCCGTTTTCCATCAACTAAAATTTGTTCACCATAGGAAAAAAAAATGGAGCTATCAAAAATTGAGAGAGGTTGTTGTAGAGGGGCCCTACATGATCTCGTAGCCTTGGATATAATATTTCCAAGTGCCACGATTTTTGAGTAATCGCTCGTCAAAGTTTGCTACCCTTTTACACTTTGGTCTCTTAAGAGACTTCACTGGTAGAATGTGGCTCAGACTATTTTGGCATGTTTGGGTGTGAAATAGGACCTTGCATAGCATAAAACCACCCATACAGATGCGTTGGAACAGTTGGTTTGGTCGTATGACGAACATAACGCAAGTTACCACTTTCCAACTTTACACTACATGTAACTGACCTGTTTTCCATCAACTAAAATTTGTTCGCCATGGGAAAATAACTTGGAGCTATCAAAAACCAAGAGAGGTTGTTGTATAGGGGCCCTACATTCCTGTAGCCTCAGACAAATGTTTTCAAGTGCCACAGTTCTCGAGTAATCGCTCGTCGAAGTTTGTTGTCCTTTTGCACTTTGGTCTCTTAAGAGACTTCATTGATAGAATGTAGCTCAAACTAGTTCAACGTGTTTGGGTGTGAAAGAGGACCTTTCCTAGCATAAAATCACCCATACAGACATTTTGGAATAGTCAGTTTGGTTGTATGATGGACAAAATAAAAGTTAAATCACTTTCCAATTTTGTACACTACATTTAATTAACTCATTTTCCATCAACTGAAATCTATTCACCACAAGAAAATGACTTGGAGCTTTCAAAAATTGAGAGATTTTGTTATAGAGGGGCCTTACATGATCCTGCAGCCTCAGATGAAATGTTTCCAGGTGTCATGGTTTCTAATTAATCGCTCGTCAAAGTTTCCTGCCCTTTTGCACTTTTGTCTCTTAAGAGACTTCACTGGTAGAATGTAGCTCAGACTATTTCAGCATGTTTGGGTGCAAAAGAGGACCTTTCCTAGCATAAAACTACCCACACATAAATTTTGGAACAATTGGTTTGGTCGTATGATGAACATAATGAAAGTTACACCAGTTTCTAACTTTACACTAGAAGCAACTAACCCATTTTCCATCAACTAAAATATGTTCACCACGGGCAAATGACTTGGAGCTTTCAAAAACCTAGAGAGGTTATTGTAGAGGGGCCCTACATGATCTCATAGCCTCAAATGAAATGTTTCCAAGTGCCATGGTTTCTGAGTAATCGCTTGTCAAATTTTTCTACCCTTTTGCACTTTGGTCTCTTAAGAGACTTCGCCAGTAGAATGTGGATAAAATTGTTTCAATGTGTTTGGGTGTAAAAGAGGACCTTGCCTAACATAAAACCACCCATACAGATGTGTTGGAACAGTCGGTTTGGTTGTATGATGAACAAAATGAAAGTTACACCACTTTCCAACTTTACACTACATGTAACTAACCCATTTTCCATCAATTGAAATCTGTTCACCACAGGCAAATGACTTGGAGCTATCAAAGACCGAGAGAGATTATTTTAGAGGGGCCTACGTGATCCTATAGCCTTAGATGAAATGTTTCCAAGTGCCATTTTTTTTGAGTAATCACTTGTTGAAATTTGCTGCCCTTTTACACTTTGGTTTCTTTGTAGACACCTAAAAATGACTTAGGCCTACGACCATTATTTTACCACCTTTCGTCCTAACATGATTATGACCTCATAGTAGGGTATGAGATGCTATCTCTCATGGATGGTTTTTCAGGTTATAATCAAATCCGAATTGCAATAGAAGATCAACATAAAACGGCATTCACCTGCCCATGGGGAACATACTATTGGAATGTCATCCCTTTTGGCTTAAAAAATGCAGGCGCCACATACCAGAGGGCTATGACAACAATCTTTCATGACATGATGCATATCTTAATGGAAGATTATGTGGATGACTTATTGGAAAAATCTTTGACAAGGAAAGATCATCTCCAAGTCTTAGACAAAATCTTTAGATGACTTGAGGATTACAAGGTTCGTTTGAACCCAAAAAAATGTGTCTTTAGAATCACTTTAGGCAAGCTGTTGGGATACATAGTTTCGAGATGAGGCATTGAGGTTGATCTCACAAAAGTAAAAGCAATTCTGGACATGCCTCCACCAAAGGGAATCAGTGAGTTGCGCACACTTCAGGGCAGATTGCAGTCTATTCGCCACTTCATTGCACATTTGGAAAACAAGTGTCAACCATTCCAATATCTGCTACGCAAAAGCATTCCTTTTGTATGGACAGATAAGTGCCACATAGCCTTTGGACAAATTAAGGAATATCTTTTAACACCACCAGTCCTAATGCCGCCTATTAATGGGAAGCCATTGATTCTATATGTCTCCACGACTACAAATGCACTAGGGGCATTATTGGCACAAAATGATAATGAAGAGAAAGAATGAGCCATATACTACATCAGTCGAACACTGATAGGATATGAGCTCAACTACACAACCATTGAACAAGCATGCCTTGTAGTTGTCTTTGCAGCGCAGAAACTAAGGCACTATATGCCGATCCATCAAACACATTTGGTAGCTAAAATTGACCCACTAAAATATCTCCTGAGTCAAGCAGCATTGATAGGTCGCTTGGCAAAGTGGGTCATGATATTAAGCGAGTATGACATACAATATGTGAAGTGCAAGGCAATAAAAGGTCAAGTAATATCCGACCAATTGGTAGATGCACCAATCCAGGCCACCCATCTATTGATAACTGATTTTCTTGATGAGTCGATCTTTCACACAAAACCAGCTTTACCATGGAAACTATACTTTGATGGGTCCCACACTAGTCATGGCTCAAGAGATGGCATATTATTTATCACACCACAAGGGGATTCAATTCCTAAATCATTTTTAATTGCCTTCCCTTGTATAAATAATATTGCAGAATACGAGGCATTGGTCACAGGTCTCAAGATAGCAATTCAATGGAAAATTTAGACATTGCTCGTAGTCGGGGATTCTCAGTTAGTCATCAATCAAGTGAATGATGATTATGACACAAAGGATGAAAAGTTGCTTCCTTACAAGCGCATGGTGGATAGTTTCCTGATGTACTTCAAAATGATTGCATTTGAACAAATCCCAAGGACATAAAATAAGGCAGCTGATGCAATGGCTACCATTGGATCTCTCTTAGACATCCCTAAGAATGTGTCACAATTTTAATTCTTAGTGGAATAGTTGTTGATACCTAGATATGATATTCCAAAGTCAGAAATGGTATGTAAGATTGTTGGTCCCAACTCGCCTTGGTATCAGGACATATATGACTATCTTAAGTCCCAAACCCTCCCACCCAACCTATCCAACAACCAAAGGAATTCCTTTATCCGAAAAGTGGCTAGACACACCATCGTCAGTGACACCTTATACCGTTGTGGCTTTGATAACACCCTTCTTCATTGTCTCGACACTAATGAAGCTCAAACAACTTTACGAGAAGTACATGAAGGTATATGCGGATCTCATTCGAGTGGCCCAACCTTAGCGAGGAAAGTCATCAAACTGGGATACTACTGGCCGACATTGGAAAAGGATGCTCTTCAGTTTGTCAGAACATGTCAGAAATGTCAGGTGCATAGTGACCTGATCCACGCACCTGCACAGGAGTTGAGACCGATCACTTCTCCATGGCCTTTCGCACAATGGGGACTCGACCTTGTGGGTAAGATCCATCTGTCCTCTTCTAATGGCCATAAATTCATAATCACCACCACTGAGTATTTTACTAAATGGATTGAAGTCATCCCTCTCACTTACATCATCAATAAGCAAATATCCAAGTTTATCCTAAATTACATCATTTGTCGGTATGGTGTCCCACAATCCATCATCATAGATAGCGACAATCCATTCAAAAATCAGGATGTTCATGAACTCTGTGAGTGATTCCACATCCAACACCATTTTTCCACCCCATATTATCCACAAGGCAATGACCAAGTTGAGGCATCCAACAAAACAATTCTTCGCATTATGAAGAAGACCGTCAATGACTCTAGCCGAGATTGGCACCTGCAACTTAATCCTGCTTTATGGGCCTATCGTACCAGCATTTGTACCCCCACTGGAGCCACTCCATTTTCCCTGGTCTACGGATCTGAGGCTATATTACCCATCGAGGTTGAAATTCCTTCTCTCTGAGTATCCTTGAAAGGAATTATTGATGATGAAGAGTACATACATACTCGCCTACATGAGCTAGAAATGCTACAAGAAAGATGACAAAATGCCTTGAATCATCTGCAAGCATATCAAAATCATCTTTGTCAGAGCTATAATAAAAGAGTAATGGTGAGAAAGTTTGAAATTGGTGACTTAGTCCTAATGTGGAACCCAAGAAATCAGGCGGACCGTGAAAAGCCTGGCAAGTTTGAGGCTAATTGGCTTGGTCCTTATATCATTACTGCCGCATTCAATTCTAGAGCTTATCAGTTGGCCACACTTGATGGAGAATAGCTGACATAACCCATCAACAACTTACACCTGAGAAATTTCTACACATAGCATCAAAGAGCTGGGTTAAACCTAAAAAAAATACAAAAAAAAAAGAAGAAAAAATCGTCCCTTGATGAAACCTAGCAAACATGCATCTTGGTGACATAATTTTTTTTTCAAAAAATAGCAAAAATAGTAAAAAGAAATGAATTCAACCAATAGTGAAAACCTGGTAAACATGCACTTTGGATAGGTACCATGGTGAAAACTTGGCAAACAAGTGCCATGCGTAGTCGATCGTTGCTTCACCATCTATTGTTACTCAAATCGACCGTTATCCACTTGTCATAATCATAAAAGCCTGACACATTCATGGCATTTGTCCTAAGTCCTGTCGATTCCGACCATGGTTAGCATTTGGTTGACATCATCCCTTGCATATCCTTGCCTTTTGTTTGCCTATCTCCATATCATTGGACTCGGGTATTCCCCGATCTATCTGGGGGCAAGACCTTTATCGTGCAACTGCGGTGGGTACCGCACATGATCCTGCATTCTTAAAAAGTCTTGAAAAAATCCTAAAAATCTGAAAAAGTCCTGAAAAAAATCCTAAAAATCTAGAAAAAGTACTGAAAAATAAAAATAAAATCCTAAACATCGGAAAAAGTCTTGAGAAAAGTCTTAAAATTTTGAAAATGTCTTGAGAAAACACAAAAACATCCAAATCAGAGTCAAAGTCAATATGATCAATTGAATTGATCGTGTCAATCAATCTTTTGTCCATGTCCAAACTACGTTGTCTCTTCGCATTTTCTATGTAGGCAAGATTCATCTTTGAATCCCTAAGACTTTAGGTTAGTACTTCTAGGTTTGTCAAAATAAAATCATGATTTTAATCTTCTGTCCTTTGGACAACATCATTGGTTGTGTCGAACTACAAGGTCATTGAGTGCACAACGTAGGCAAGGCCATCAATCGATGGACCCCCAAGGCTGCACTAGGTTAGTCCATTAGGGTTCATGGCACTACACATTCACACACATCAAATTCTCTTCAAATCAAGCGAATCTTATGTCAATCTCGAGCTATCGGTATATCGGAAATCTGTTTCATCAACACTCTCAGTCAATTTAGCATGTCAGCAATGACATGTAGTCAAAATCATATCAAGATAATTTATCATGGAAAAACTTTGGGTTCTTCTTCAATATATGTCCTTCTGAAGAGCAACTCTTGTCACTTCTTTATGCTTTTGGATGTGTCCTTCCTAAGCATCGTCATCATCATCTGGCATTTTGATGGATTCTCCTAATTCTAAGAATCGATCTCCTAGATATCAATGTCATTCAGGATATGTCCTTCCTGAATTTGATATCACTGGACATTAAAACACTGGGCACAATCTCTGTAAGGCCTCCAGACAAAACTGATCATCTTATCAATCTGATGATGCCAATACCCGATATCTCCCATACGAGTCTGATTAACTGACCCTGCATACAGGTAGGCGTATGGCATCCCATCGCCCAACTGTTGCATCTGTATTAGTAGTCGAAAGATGGGAATGCGCTCTCATACCTAGATCATCAGAAGAGTAGTCCTGCAACTGATACTGTAGCCCTAATGATAAATGACCTCATGCAACTGATGATATAACATGGCCAGTAAATAGGGGCCCCAGGCAAAAACTATCCTATGTGCTCGCATACAGACCAATACATCTCCCCATCCAATGGGAAATCCATGACCACAATGATTTGGAATCAATAATCCAACAATCAGTGTCATCAGCATGGCATCCCACCTAGGAAACAGGTCAACTTCAACATCCCAACCGATCTCGTAACCATCCATGCCCAACTGGGCACCATCGACACCCTCATACATCTCTGATAGGGCCTATCGCCCTTAGTGCGGATCATAGGTAACTCTCTCTCCGCTAATCGGAATGCAGGGAATACGATAGACGTTCTCCAAGGTCACTATCGCCTCTCCAGTAGGCAGGTGAAATGAGCAGGTCTCTGAGTGCCACCTCTCACAAAGAGCTGTCAGCAAACCCCTGTTTTTTCGAATAATGGGCATATAGGTGATATGGTACATACCTAGTGTCATCAGTTGCTATCTCTATCTATCGCTCAGGCGATCTCTAAAGGTGTATGTCATTGGCCTGAACTCTCGGGTGTAAATCGGCACAAGCCGACTCTGCACAAGTAAGGCCAAGGATTAGCACATAATGAGCAACATTGTTAAAAGGTTACTACTACTGGTAAGTCAAGGGTGCATCCAAACTAATCTCGGCATAGGGTCAACAAAAGTCAACTTTGGTAAACTGCATTTGCGTCGCGTTGACCACAAATGCACCACAATAAGTCAATTGCGACTCTACGCATGACAATTGCATTGCAATATGTCAAATGTGTTGTTTTGGCTAGAAAATGCACAACCTAACAACGAATGCGTTGTTATAACTAGCAAATGCGTCGTTTCACATGACATTTGCATTGCGATTTGGCAAATGCGTTATTTTACTTGCCAATTGCGTCGCAAACTAGCATATGCGTCGCAAAAGCGTCACTTGCGTCGCAACCTGGTGATTGCATCGTTTTTTCTTGTGGATGTGCAATCAAACAACTTACCCTAACCTACCCATCACACTTACATCGCGATGCAAGAAAATGTGTCGAACGCGAAGGCGTTTGCGGTTTACGTGACATCATTTGCATCACAACGCATGTGATTAGCCCCCTAAAACCCTAATAAATGCATTAAATTCAAAATTTGACAAAGGGGATAGGATACTTACTAGTGCCTCTGCGCCCTTGGGTCGTCGGAATGTCCGCACACGGTATCCATGGTGGGTAGTCACTGGAATCACCATCGTCTCTCTAAGCTCTGATTTCTAAATTTTCTATTTAACAAATGAGCAAATGACACTTGGATTGACCTTTTCAACCTATTTATAGGCTAAAAATTAGGGTTTTGACCTAGTAGGTTGTACTGGAAGCTCATTTGACCACCTTTGACCGACATTTTGGCTAGCTTAATGTCCTCCATTTCTGAATCGGATTGCGCCGTCACTTTTTTGGTCATTAATTGAATTAGTCGGGATATTTTCCAAAAAAATTTGAGCTCGAGTCGAAATTCAAAAATTTTCCTGAGGGAGCATAGGCACTTCGTACCTTCACTAGGGCATATTTTGGACTTGTTTTCTTTGCCACAATGCGACAAGTTGCATTATGACAAAGAGGGGCAAATGTAGACACCTAAAAATGACTTAGGCTTGCGACCATTATTTTACCACCTTTTGTCCTAACATGATTATGACTTTGTAATTATGTTTCTAACCCACATTCAACTATTAATTAAATAATTTATAATTATTTAATTAATTCATGATCTTTTATTCTTCATGATTATCAAATAACTAAATCTTATTTATTTATTTAATGTGTCACTAATTATCAAAGTCTTCTTATAATTAAATAAAGTCTCATTTATTTAATTAATCCTTGTCATTAATGTCCTCTTGATTATTAAATAAATATATTTTAATATATTCATTTAATATGTCACTAATCCCTAGATTCTCTTAATTAAATAGATTTGCTAATTTATTTAATTAATTAACTACTTCTAAATTAAATAATTATTTTTAATTATTTAATTGTTGTATGTGACACTTCTTTATTTTTAAATAAAGCAAATCATTTTAAAAATGTCTCACATAGTTAACTGATTCTTCTTTTAGTAATTAATTGCAAAAATCAATCACTCATTATCTCACAAATCCATATTTTGAATTAATTTAATTCAAAATGGAATTATTCCTCTACAAATCAAGTAATTGCTAAAATTACTGATTTTCTAAAATCTCATCTCCTTATCTTCCGATTTTTACTAATTTCATCTCATTGTCACGTTTATTCTCTACCATTGATAAATTAAATCTTGTCCACACATTTGGGGATTTTTGCCCTAACCCTAATTGAGAGTTGTCACTTTGAATCTTAACCATTGATTCTAGGGCATTTCTCAATCTCTCATCTTGTCCGTCCGTTCAAGATTGCATTTTCTATAAAATGACAATCTTGATCTCATTTTCGGGATCAATGATTATTATCTTTTAGCATTCTTGTAATCTCATTATTATCAATTGTCATATCATTTTAGACTTATTTAATAACTTTCATATTAGGATTGAATTTCTAGTTTGCATATAGAGTTATTTTATAAATCCTTCAAAGCTTTGTTTAGGGCTAGACATTATAGGATTTGCTCACATACACAAATCTGAGGGCATCTTTTATCACAACAAAGCTTGAGGAGGTGCAATGGAAATCAGCCATGGAGCATAGGGATGGGTGAGATCTTTCTAGTTTCTTGCATTTCTTTATATTTTTCTTTTGCATTTGATTGCTTGATGTTTTTATTAACATGCATGTGTTACTAACCCAATTTTGACCTTGCTGAAAATAATCCTTCATTACACTCTTAAGAGACTTCGCCGGTAGAATGTGGCTCAGACTATTTCAACGTATTTGGGTGTGAAAGAGGACCTTTCCTAGCATAAACCCACCCATACGAGCATGTTGGAATAGTCGGTTCAGTCATATGATAAACAAGGAAGAATCTACACATGCACCTTCCTCGACTTCTTGAGAGCAAAAAGAATCTCTTCATTGAATACATTATGTATCTCATTCAATTTGGTCTACTTCTTTTTCAAGTTTTTTTAGAGCAAACTAACCTTTTCGTTTACAATAAAATCTTCTTCTTGTATTTTAATTCCTTTTCTAAGTGGTTAATTTTAGTCTTCAATTGTTTTGCTTCAATTTCAACACTTCCAACTATTGTCTTTGCATCTACAACTATTTTTATCATCTTTGGAAGTGTCTTTCTAATTACATAACATAAATGTTTCTTGTCAAGTTCTTTATAGAACTTCTCTACCTTTATATATAAGACTTTCAGGTGTCCACCACACCGATTATCCTTTTTTTCACTTACATTTCATATTGCTTCTTCCTTATCATCTATTTCCAGTTGTATTTTCTCCACCAAATTCTTAAGTTCAAGAATATTTGACTTCATTTGTTCATTTTTCAATCTTCCCATAAAGATTGGAATGATTGTAGGATATGCACAAAATGGAAAATGTGGCAGCATAGACAAGGCAATGAGTTTGAAAAAATGACTCAAATAAATGAGATCACATTTATTTGAGGCATTTTTTCAAAAAGCTCAATACCCTGTCTATGCTTTTGCTTACTATTATGCTTTGATAGATTTTTTCCATGCATCCACAATTTGGTCGAAAGCACATGTTTTAGGATTTTAGCCATAACAACAAGGGGACCTTGGAATGGGGTATAAAATCTATGAAAATATAAAAGGGGGGGTTTTAATGAGTGTTATGGTTGCAATTGCCTTATTAGACACATACGAAATGTGGATGCATAGACAAGGCACATGAACTATTTGACAAAATGCCTTGATGAGCCTTGTAAGAAAAAATGCCTCAAAGAAATGGTGTCTCATGGTGATGTCTTTGAGGCATTTTTTCTCACAATTCTCACTACCTTGTCAATGCATCCACATTGACAAGGCATTGAGCTCACTACCTTGTCATTGCTACCTTGTTGGAAAACTCATAAAATGATAATATGAGAACAATATAGTCAAAGTTAGAGTTTAGATTTATAATGAAAAACAATGCATTTACACATTACTAAATTTAGGACGTTAATTAAAATGGTATAAAATGTAAGAGGAAAGGGCACGAACATACATTTTTTAAGAGATCAATCAAATTGATTTTTTAAAGGATGTATTGCTAGTGGTTAACCATTGAGTAAAAGTATTCATTCTCACAAAGCTATGCCAAAATAAATAAGATGAATGATAGAATGAGGTGATGAATAAAAAATTAATTATTGAAAATGGACTAATTAATCATGTGGACCGACTTCTATTGAATCAAGTAATGAACTCACAACCAATGATTAATAGCAAAGTCGCCTATCTATAAGTCGGGTTAGAAGGAATATTGTTTGAAATATTGAATAGAAGGTAGTGAGTTGTAGAATGAATGCAAGGAAACCTCATACAAGATGAGCATGGGGAATAGAATAAGGAACTATGAGAGTGGAATTTTGATTTTAATATAAATAAAGTATTTCAATGTAAGAATGTAATGAGGATTTCTAGAACTTTATTAATGTGGTGGAATATTGTCATACCAAGGTTGTCTACCACAAGGGTGCACTTTGGATTTATTTACATAAGGTTTTAAAAAAAAATGTTTAATGATGAGTAGGAAAAGTGGTATTTCAACTATAAAATGTGTTGCCAATAGAAATGTATGAATTTATTTTTTTGGGTCAAAGCATTACTAGTGTGGTTTAGGGTATGTCAATAAAAAAATTTAATATAATTTTGTGTCTAGCTATATTATAATGTACATTTGATGTTATTCCAATGTATATATTTACAGGTAGATGGTCTACTACATACAACTTGTTAATGCCCTAAACTACAAATCCCTAAAGGTAAAGCATTACATGTTTAATAATATATTTTATCAAATGTAGCATGTCAATAAAGAAACTAATTCATTTGAGATTTCAACATATCAATATTTAAAATCATATGCCTAGATACAAACCATGTTAAATTAATTTGTTGAGGTATTTTTCAAACAACTCACTACCTTGTTTATGCTACTTCATTGACAAGGTAGTGAGTTGTTTGAAAAAAATCCTCAAATAAATGGGGGATGCATGTCATGAACCCTAGGATATGGCTTAACGGGTCCTAAGAGTATGGATTAAGGGGAATTGTGAGAGTGACTTAAGGGATGCAAGAGGGTCGATTAAGGGGATGTGAGAGGATTTGACTTAAGGGTCCTTGAAGAGGATGGCTTAAGGGGATGCAAGAGGGTGGATTAAGGGGAGTTGATAGAATGACTTCAAGGGATGTAAGAGGGTGGATTAAGGGGAGTTAAGAGAATGAATTAAAGGGATCAAGCATCTCATGAACCCTATAAACCATAAACCCTAAACCATAGGACCTAAAGCCTAGAAGATGAACCCTAAAACATTAACCCATATATAATTATTATTATAAGTATCTCATGAACCCTATAAACCCTAATTGTTTCAAGAGGATGGATTAAGGGGAATTATGAGAGTGACTTAAGGGATGCAAGAGGGTCAATTAAGGGGATGTAAGAGGATATGACTTAAGGGCCCTTTAAGAGGATGGCTTAAGGGGATGCAAGAGTGTGGACTAAGGGGAGTTGATAGAATGACTTAAAAGGATGTAAGAGGGTGGATTAAGGGGAGTTGATAGAATGACTTAAAGGGATGTAAGAGGGTGGATTAAGGGAGTTGAGAGAATGAATTAAAGGGATGTAAGAGGGTGGATTAAGGGGAGTTGAGAGAATGAATTAAAGGGTTGTAAGAGGGTGGATTAAGGGGAGGTGAGATAATGACTTAAAGGGATTAATCATCTCATGAACCCTAGAAACCCTAAACCCTAAACCATAGGACCTAAAGCCTAGGAGATGGACCCTAAACCATTAACCCATATAGATTTTTTATTCTAAGTATCTCATGAACCCTAGAAACCCTAAACTCTAAACCCTAAACCATATGACCTAACACCTAGGAGATGAACCCTAAACCATTAACCCATATAGATTAGTTATTCTAAGCATCTTATGAACTTAAAAAACCCTAAACCCTAAACCATAGGACCTAAAGCCTAGGAGATGAACCCTAAACCATTAACCCATATAGATTTGTTATTCTAAGCATCTCATGAACCCTAAAAACCCTAAACCCTAAACCATGGACCTAAATCCTAGGAGATGAACCCTAAACCATTAACCCATATAGATTTGTTATTCTAAGCATCTCATGAACCCTAGAAACCCTAAACCCTAAACCATAAGACCTAAAGCCTAGCAGATGAACCCTAAACCAATAACCCATATTGTTATTCTAAGCATGTCATGATCCCTAGAAACCCTAAACCCTAAACCATAGGACCTAAAACCTAGCAGATGAACCCTAAACCCTTTAAACCCATATAGATTTGTTATTCTAAGCATCTCATGAAACCTAGAAACTGTAAACCCTAAACCATAAGACCTAAAGCCTAGGAGATGAACCCTAAATCATTAACCCATACAAATATGTTATTCTAAGCATCTCATGAACCCTATAAACCCTAAACCCTAAACCATAGGACCTAAATCCTAGTAGATAAACCCTAAACCCTTTAAACCCATATAGATTTGTTATTTTAAGCATCTCATGAAACCTAGAAATCGTAAACCCTAAACAATAAGGCCTAAAGCCTAGGAGATGAACCCTAAGCCATTAACCCATATAGATTTGTTATTCTAAGCATCTCATGTACCCTAGAAACACTAAAACCTAAACCATATGACCTAAAACCTAGGAGATGAACCCTACACCATTAACCCATTTAGATTTGTTATTCTAAGCATCTCATGAAACCTAGAAATCGTAAACCTTCAACCCTAAGACCTAAATCCTAGGAGATGAACCCTAAACCCTTAAACCATATAGATTTTTTATTCTAAACATCTCATGAACCCTAGGATATGAAGATTCTAAACCAATAACCTTAGGATCGAAAGCCTAGGAGATGAACCCTAAACCCTTAAAACCCATATAGATTTGTTATTCTAAGCATATCATGAACCCTAGGATATGAAGATCCTAAACCCTTAACACTAAGACCTAAATCTTAGGAGATGAATTAAGAGGATGCAAGAGGATGAATTAAGGGTGGATATACAAGGATGGATTAATGGTACATAAGAGGATGGCTTAAGGGGTCCTAAGAGGATGGATTAAGGGGAATTAATAGAGAGTCTTGAGGGGATGCAAGAGGATGGATTAAGGGTAGATATATGAGGATATGTCTTAAGGGGTCCTAAGAGGATGGCTTAAGGGGTGTTGAGAGAGTGACTTAAGGGGATGCAAGTGGATGGATAAAGGGTAGATATATGAGGATCTGGATTAAGAGGTCCTAAGAGGATGGCTTAAGGGGTGTTGAGAGAGTGACTTAAGGGGATGCAAGTGGATGGATTAGGGGTATATATATGTGGATATGGCTTAAGGGGTCTTAAGAGGATGGATTAAGGGGTGTTGAGAGAGTGAATTAAGGGGATGCAAGAGGATTGATTAAGGGTAGATATACGAGGATATGGATTAAGGGGTCCTAAGAGGATGAATTAAGGGGAATTAATAGAGATACTTAAGGGGATGCAAGAGGATGGATTAATGGTACATAAGAGGATGGCTTAAGGGGTCCTAAGAGAATGGCTTAAGGGGATATGAAAGCAATTATAATTTTTTTATAAAATGACAAAGAATTATTTAGTTTTATATGTATACTATCAATTAAATGTATCTAGAACTATATATAGTTACATATATCTAGATTCAAATTCCATTGTAATATATATGCATGTCCTCTCTTTTTTGTAATGCATCTAGTTTTGGGAGACCTGAAACAAAAAGTGATATAAAATTTTAATTAGGAAATGACTAAAGACAAATATATATATGGACATGTATATGTGATAAATTTTTAACTACATATCGACTATCGATTAAATATATATACAACTATATACTTACGAATATTTATTTACTCCGTTGTACCATCTGCATCCTCTCTTTTTTGTAACGCATCTATGATTGTCTCAATGATCATCCATTGAAAGTGTCCATAACACTTTATTAGCAGGCCTCCCTTGATATCTAACTAGTTTTATATTGGTTTCCAAAATCAAATGTGAATAATGTATAATCTTCTTGTGTCTTTCATAATCTTCAAATGCAGGCAAGCCATTCTTTCTTATCAAATATTTTTGAAGCGAGGTGCCAACAACAACCACCGAACCAATTGGATACACAAAGTTGCCATCATCCACTCTAGGATGTACCAACTTATGTTTTCTCTCAACACATCTATCCAACCAATACTCCATCTCCTCTGCATTCCCCTCGGGTGTAACAACAACATACACATGTCTTGCAAAAATAAATAAAAAATTCAATAAAGAGTGACATATTTAATTCACATATAAACATGCATACATGTAAAATTCAATTCAATTTAATGTACCTTCTTGTACAAGATCCAAAACACAATCATAATCATTCGATGTGAACACTTGATTATCTTCAATTGTCGTTCCATGTTGAACACGTGTCGATGTAGGTGTTAAGGCTCTTTGTTGCCATTGTTTGACCCATTCCATATTTTCACACACCTCCCAATCACTTGCAATACAAAATTGAAAAAAGCATGCCAACTCCCTTGTCCATATTGTCCATGTGTTTGCATTCAAACTCTTAAACGAATGCCATTTTGTAGATCCATTAATTGTTTCACAATCTTGTTGAGAAAAATATCATTTTCTTCAACTAACCAAAAGAAGCATCAAATTATTGAGCTCTCACTTGTTCTTGTAGATAATTTGGTATTGCACCAATCTACAATTGCACATGTATCTCTGAATTTTGTAGCATCCTCAAATTTTAGTTGCTCTCTAGCAAGAGCTCTTTTCACTACACATGCACCTGCTCCATCGTGTTCTCCCTTACCATGTTGAGCTTAAAAAAAATGCCACATGTGTTGGATATTATTTTCCTTATGAACTCTACATAACCAATAAAACATTCTATCATTTTTGAATTGACTCATGTAATTATCCGACCATATGAGATGTTCTCTCATTTGAATTCCTCTCTCTTTTAATTTTTTATAAAATATATCAAAACAATATTGAACAAATTCAGAATGTAATTGATTATCACTAACATAAAATGCTACTCTCTCAAAAAAACTCTATTATCTTCTCTACTATCATCTGCATGTCTATAAACAATATGAACAAATATAGCTACTTGCACTGAATTATAATACTGTGATTGAATTTCTTCTTGTGGAGCAAGAGTATAATTTTCAGCAAAATCAACAACTGACAATATAGTTCCAATTGGGAATGTATTTTTACATAAACAAAATTGATTATCAAGTCAATGAGCATACTGAGAGTGTTTAACATATTTAGGTACAATCTTATATTTAAATTCTTTAATAAATGCATGCACACTAAATTTTTCCACAATTAGCTCACAACATTTTCCAAATTTTCCATCTTTTAAAGAATACTCAACATTTTTTTTACATCCACTAATTGTTGTCCAAATTCATCTAAACTACTTTCATGCATACATTCTCCTAATAACGAAAAGTTACCACATCTATCACATTCTCCAGAAATGCATGCTTTTAAACAAAATAAGTTTCCATTAGAGGGTTCACAAAACAAACCTGTTATAAAATCTTTGATTGTTTTAGGTGGCATATTAATACCACAAATGTCCTGCATAATCTAGTTAGCATGCAAAGTGCATCGTATATATAAAAAAATATCATAATAATAACAAAATTGTACATGAGTCTTACAACAACAAGAGATTTGTTGTTTATTAATTCTAGCATACCAAGGTTTACACTTTTCGAATGATCTTTGACTTGTGCTAATATTAAATGGTAAGATTGAATCATCTAAATTTATTTAATATAGTTCAGTTTGAGTCATATATAAGAGATGCTTTGGATGAGGCTCACGAATTTTGGAACCCACCCTTAATTTTAAGACATCTCTAATGTTAGGTGATATTATTGTATTATCATGCCAAAAAAATTCGATTAAAGATTTAACTTCATTAGTTAATTTCATGTCTGATCTTGGGAGTCTACCACTAGAACTCCAACATTGATTAATTGGATCCTTTTCAATACTTTCTCTTCTTTTATCAACTCTTATCAAAGTTTTAGGATTTAATTTTATACATTTACTAATCTTACTTAACATTATTTTATTTGAAGTTGCTTTATTAACTAGAGCAATTGTTATTGCACAATGAGCTACATTCTTATCTTTAGATTGAATTTTCTTACCTATAAAATCAATAGCATTAGCAACACTAGATATGATTTGTTCTACTGAATAATCTTTCTTTTTGGGTTTTACAAAAATGCCTAATTTTTTCATCATTTTTCTCATTTTCGACATTCTCATCAATTGCTCCATGAGTTGACATTGAAATCCTAATTTCTTTCTATAAAAAAAATTATATATATTCTATTTCCATAAGTTCTCATTTGTCTCCAAGAAACTTTACTAGGAAGGTTATATAGCACATCTTTTTGAATTGTAAAAAAAAATATTTTCATTTTCATTCATACAAGGGGTTTCATTTTCATTCACGCAAGGGGTTTCATTTTCATTTTCAAACATAAAAGGGATTTCATTCTAATTTTCATCAATATGAGGGATTTCATTCTCATTTGCATTCTTATAAGATATTTCATCATTTTTTTGTTTTTGCATTGTTTCAACCCTAGAATTATTGATACCATCAGTGGTGTATTCAACTTCATCTAAATAATTAAGATCAATATTATCGAGACTGGGCTTGAAGACATACCTGGATAGATTGTTTGAATAGGTGCATTTTCCATATCATTGGGAGGTGGATTTGAAGACATACTTGAAGCTGTTTGCATAGGTGCTATTTCCATATCATTCAAAGTTGAAGTTGAAGGCATAGTTGGGTTTATCTCCATAATTTCATTTTCTTCCATATTCATCATCTCCACATTTGTATCATCTACATTCATTTCATCCTTCATGGTTTCCTCTTCAACATTCATGGAACTAGATGATTCCAATTTTTTTATTTGACGAATCCTTTCTCTTCTATCCCTTTGTCTTTTTGTCTCCATTTCTTTATTTGCTTGAATTTCTTTAGGTGTCATTAACTTTCAACATTTTTTCTTTTCCTTTGCTTTGATCCCATGGTTACCAAACCCTCTTTGATAACAAAACAAATGATTCTTAACCTATTTTCAAATTTCCATTACCTTCAAATATTCAAATAAAACTATGTAGTATGAAGATCCTTTCTTCTATACACTTTGAAGTACAAAAACATCATGAATACATCCAAAAATTCTTGTACTTGATTCCACTTTAGAAAATTCAACTTGCACTTGTCTCTTCCAACAATTTGAATATAATATGCCCTACACAAGACAAAATTGCAATAAAAAATGCAGAAAATGGTGCTTTCAGACCATATTGCAAAAAATGAAAGTTGCATAAAAGACGTGCTTTATTAGTATTTTCCAAATTGGGAAAAAATGGCTAAATAAGAAACGTGTATGTGTTATAAAACCCGTACACATTCTATTTTAGGAATGCATATGCGTTCCCTTTACCCAACGGGTAAATAGATAATGTGTACGCATTCTATTTAAATAACATGTAGGCATTTTAATAACGCGTACACGTTATTAAAATTTTAAATCTCCAACCCACATGCAACCTTGGTTTTAGGTTTGGGAAAGGCTTGGCAATCCAACCCTTAGCCTTTGACCTACAACTAAAAAACTAAGGGAAATTGAAGAAGAATGTCCAACTTTGGCAATATGGCTGATGGACCTTTTTTTTTGAATCAATCTATAAAATTAAAACCCATTAGAGAACACGATGTCTAGTTTCCAAATATATAATTTATATTAAGATTGGATTATATTTGTTATTTTTTAATTAATTTCTTAGCAAACTAGTCCTTAAACTTGACATATTAGTTTTTTTTTTTTTTTTACACAATAAAAAAAGATTCAAAAAATGTTTAGTTTAGGTCCAATTATGCTGTCTGTACACATTGATTTTTAAAAACAACAATTAAGGCCAATAAAAATTCAATAAATTTTTTTAAAAAAAAATTCTCATCAATCTTCATATTGTTAGCTCTCTTTCCCCAAAAGGAATTAGCAAAATACTTTTATTTGGGTCAAAACGTGGTGTTTGTACAAGTGCATGGTATGGTAAAAACAAAATGACTTTTAAAAAGTGGTTTTTATACATCCCTATCAAAATTTAATTTCTATCATCTGGGTATTTGAATAAATTACATATTTGGAAACTAGATTCAAAATGATAAATTTCATATTGCTAACTTTTTTTAAGATTCACTGTATAAGTGCCTCAAATTTTCAGTTCAAGTGTGACAAATTCTGAAAAACAGCAAAAACACTTCCACTTTTTGAGTTTTTTGTGGACCCAACTTCTTGCGTCAACCCTTGGATCTCACTCAATAGGAACACTATTCACAATCATTTCCAAATCTATCACTTAGATAGTTACACTACCACAACCTTTAATTTTATTGCTTTATATGTGTTTTCATATTAGATGGATGAGGTCATGACACATTAATGCCCCCACTCCCCTATTATATTTATCAACAATTAACTAAAATGAGGCAAAGATATGTGTCCTAATAATTTCATCTTCAATTCCTCCTTATCTATACTATATCATAATGATTCAACATTCACATACTATGCTCTACGATGGTTCCATATTGGGACTTGTGTATATGCAATATTTAACTATCAACATTATATTAGTCTTCCAAGGCTCTAGAAGATTGCCTTAACTAATTAATTTACTTTCTCCCACTTATCTTAGTTAGTTTATCATATGAAATCCCCTCAAAGTGAAATAATCACATCCTTCTCAAAATAACCTATCAATGTAATTCAAGGTGGAAAGAGTTACTTTAATTTGTTTTCTATTAAGAATGGAGTGATATCCATCAAATATTAGATGAAATCCTCAAATATATCATTATTATATTGTTCAAACAAATTTAGGAATCCCATCCACCTTACCACCTTGAAAATTTTTGTAACCTCCTCTTTCTCTAGAAAAGGATTCATAATATTTTGTTCTACCTTTCATTTCTATCTCTTTTTCTACTCTAAATAGAAAGGTGATGACATCTTGAGAGAATTGAAGAAGAAAAAATGTATGATGAGGGTTTTGATGTTTTTGTACAAGAAAGAAATTCAAAAAACTATTCAAAGAAGACTAGTATAAGCTTTTATAAGTAATCATTAATTTGAGAAATCATGAGTACTTATTTTAATGGGCTATATAGACATGTGATTTTTTTATAGATTGGGGGTACTTAACTGGATTTATTTAGAGTTAAAGTAAATTATAATTATAATTAATAATAAAAATATGATATGTACCTAGACATAGTTTTATTTTCCCATATTAATCATGCCAATGTTGGTGTTAATCGACTACAAATATATGACTCTAAAGTTTCTAGAATGTAGCCTAGGATCTCAGAAGATAAAGTGTGCATGAGATTTGTGTTGAGAAGTTGTTGATTTGGCATTGTTGTCATTGATGTCAAAACTTGGGATCCAGAAGGTTGTGCTCTGGATGATATACAAAAATGATCTATCATATCATATGTTATGATGTTGCATAGTATGGATGTTATCCTTGATCCAAACATGGTAGTACTTATTTTTGGGACATCTATGGAAGACCATTAATACAGAATAATGAAGACTAATTTTTTTGATATTAGTTGTTGTGCCCAAAGCTTATTCTGGGTATCCCTGCTATTTGGACATTCATGTAGCATGTCACAAGTTTCGGTATGTCTAATTGCATTCCTTTGGTTGATACTGAAATTGATATTGATCAAGATTTGGTCTTGGTTGTGGCATTCCTATCAGCTCTGGAATATATCTCATGTAATTCAACGTTCACTATCTTTTGGTAATTATGCTTATCTTATGTATGACCTATTTATGGGTCCCATGGTAATATGGTAAGAAGATATTTATGTACGACCTATCCTTTGGGTCCGATGCTAGCGTGCCAAGCCTTATTGAATATTTCAAGGTTGTTCTTCAAGCTAGAATATTTTTCTAGGCCAAATTATTTTGTTCTCCGAATATATATATATATATGTAGAACATCTCTTTGGTATCAAACAAAAAGTGTGGTGTGTGCGAACAGTGATAAGGGTGTGAAGGATTGTGCGACAAGAAATAGAGAAGGAAGTGAAGGCAAGTGTCAGGAAGAAGTAATCTGTATTGCAAAGGTTGTGCAAGGAAGTTGTGCAGAAGATTCTTGACCAGATCTGCTGTAGACAAATATTGTGCTCTTAACAAGAACTAACTACATGCATATGTAGATGCAGCTTCACCAGTTCAAGTCTTATCTATTTTGTAATCAGATGATTTTGTATTAATCAGGCAGTGAACCCATCGAGGAGTGAGCCTTACCTACGGTGATCATTTTGGTAGCGAGCCTTTGTAAAAATCACCTTAACTGGTGCCTTATAATGGAGAATTAGCATTCTCCGTGGTTTTTCCCATCTTGGGTTTCCACGTAAATTTTGGTGTTCATTGTGCATGGTTTTGTTAAGTGATTGCATATTCATATATGTTTTAATTATTATCTGATTGGTTTAAGATTGCTTCGAATTAATTAAAGAAAGGAAAAGTGTTTTGTGATAACTGATTCACCCCCCCTCTTAGTTATCCAAACTATTCAACAATTGGTATCAGAGTCTGGTCCCTTGTAGATAGAGCTTAACCGCTTGAGGGAGATCTTGGTAGTTTGAATAGATGGTAGGAGATTATTACTTTGATGAAGAACTAAAGTCAATATTAAGTGATATGGAAAGTACAAAATCTAAAAATGAGGAATTGAAAGAAAACATCAAGGAGGCAAATGTTTGCATCTCAAAGCTAAGGGAGCAAATCTAGAAATTCAAAGCAAGACACAGAGAAGTCAGTGAGGAATTAAAGGATTCAAAGGAAAGTGTTGTGAATCTAAAGCTATGGTTGGATGAAAGCAAGAAGACTGAAGAAAATATTAAAGATACCATCAAACAAAAAATGGAAGAATGGAAGAAGACCAAAGAAAATCTCAAGGATACCATCAAACATAAATTAGAAGAAAATGAGAAGTTAGATCAAGAGTTAAAAAGGTTGAAATCAAAAGCAAGAGTATGCAAAAGTAGCATAATTCTGGATCAAATTTTGTCCCTACAAAAATGTCACAAGGATAAGGGAGGACTTGGCTTCTTAGGGGAAAGCTCGAATCAAAATACCAAGGGTAAAGATAAAGCAGTTAAAGCTGAAGCAAGAACTATTGTAAAAAGAAAGGTCCAAAACTCTAGAACATCGATAAAAGACCTCTAGTCAAGCAACCCAATGCTCAAAGGTACTTGTTGCTTAATGGTCATTGTTTTCTATGCAAAAAATTTAGACATAAGGCTATAGAGTGTAGAAGCAAGAAGGAATCAATTATTCAATGCTTTAATTGTCACAAGTTTGGTCATAAAGCAAGTCATTGCAGAAGTCAAGTATCTAATCCAGCTAGAAGGAATGGAATGAATAATCTCTTTCATGGTTATTGATACTTATTCCATGGTTTTGGTCACAAAGATAATCAGTGTAGATCTAGGGTTCACTCAGTTAAGTCAGGGCAAATATGTTACAAGTGCAATCAATCTAGACATTATGCTAACACATGCAGATATGTTACTCCGAAAAAGTCTGAAAACAAAAAGAAGGTTGCAAAATCAGATGAATCTAAGCAGAAGACCGTCATGGTTTGGGAGAAAAAGGAAATGAGTGTGAAGAGCTCTTTTGTGGTACTGGATCTCGATACAAGCTCTTTTAGAATCTGAGCCAACTTCCTTGGCTTAGGGGGAGTTTTGTAATGCATATCCTATTGGTTCCCCCTCTCCGAAGTAATATTGATGTGTTTTCGGCATGAATAAGCTAGATCCAGTTGGTGACGTATGACGAAGGCTAATCTGGTTGATTGAAAAGTGAAGTACAATTATTGGTGTCATCGATGAATGTTTTGGTGGTGAAATCATCATGAGAAATTAAGGATAAAAGATGGAGGTTCAAATCATTTCTCACAGTTTGCAAAGAAGAAGAAGAGGTTTTCGCTGAGCGATAAAAGGATTGAAGAAGCTAAGTGCAACGATGGAACCATATTGGTTGACAGTGAATCTAGTGGCGGTATTCTATTGAAGCTGAAGGGAGTAGAGTTGGATGAATTTGATCATTAGAAGATGAAGGAAATGGAACCGGGGTTGAAGACTGATGAATTGCAGAATGTAAGTGCCATGGGTATGGATTTATGGGGATAATTCCTCTAGATTGAAGATAAAGAGTCTATCTTGTTTATGTAGAGTCGATTCAAAGATGACAACATCATTTTGGACAAACCCTATTCGATCACTAAGGAATCCATTGAAGCTATCACTAGGTTGTGCAGAGATGGTGACCTCATTGGAAAGAAAATGATGAAATACAAAGACATGGAGTAGCTTACTGGTATCGACAAAGACCCCTGAGCTCTATTGATAAATACCATTGCTGATCCTACAGTAAGGTATGTTGCTTATGGTATCTCATACAAAATCTATTTCCAAAATCATGAAGGTTCTACATCTGCTATTGCTGTGTATCTTGCACATAAGATGGTGAAGGAAAATCGACAGTTTGACCTGTGTAGCCTAGTAATGGAAAACCTAATTGAGAATGTCAGAATGTCTTTGGTTAAGAAATCCCTTTTGATTTGGATCTCTTCTCATGTGTTTATTATTCTACTTTCTGAATTCATTCCCATAAAAGGAAAATGTTAAGTGGAAGTTTGGCATCCTTGTCAGAAAGCAAGTTTACAGATATTTGGAATGTATGGAAGATAAAGGAAATGCATATAAAGTTCATTTCTGATCCTTGCAGATGGATCGGTGCTTCGGTGTGATATTGTCTAGTGTTACACCTATCAATCAGTTTGAGGAGGGTTCCTCCTTTGGTAATAAGAAATTAGAGGTTGTCATTGGTGGTTCCCCTCCAGAACCTAAAAGGAGGAAAATTAACACAAAAAATGTCATCACTATCTTAGAAGAGAAGGAGAAGGAGGAAGAGTCTTTGCCTGATTTAGACGAAGTTTGCTCCGTGCTAGATGAGGGTGATATGAAAAATATTGGTGAAATGTGGAATGCCCGCTCTATGGTCATTAGGCCTAGAATTGAAGATGCCTTGTTTGATTATCTGCTCAAAAAGAGTATTATTTTTTATGATGTTTCTGACTCATTATCGGATGATCTGGTAGAAGTTGTTGAATAAAGGTTGTTGCAAGAAGGATCTGAAGGACACAAAATCCAAGCTATGATTGAAAGAAGGTGTGTCACAGCCAAATAAAAGTTATCCAAACACATTGGTGAGACAAAATAATGCATTAAGGAGATGTATGACATCTACAAATACTGTCTCCGGTGGCCTACCGTTGATAATTTTAGAAGCAGATTTGAAGCAATTGAATCTGAATTGAATGATATTGGGAAGTGTTTCAAATTCTTCAAAGATAAAGATAGAAAAAAAAGAATAAGAGTTGGTGAGCTGCAAGCTGAGTTATTGTCTACTCAGAGACAAAGGGAAGATTTGGTTAAAAAATTCTGGTTAGTCAAAGAATTTTTTGAGGTCCAATAGGATCATCTCTCCAAGATACTTTCTGATGCAAAGGATTGTGAACAATAGTTCCTGTCTTCAGACTGGTCATCTTCATTTGGGATGTTGGTTCTATAGGATAATATATGTGCCAGAATGGTTTCTACAGTGCAAGCTTGGAAGAAGATTCTTCCAATTGTGAGAGAAAGGTAGAAGAAAATCTTTCATGTGAAAAGTGTTATTTTTATTTGATTTTTTGAATGTTTTTATTTGGCCCTTTGCCTTTGATGGTAGAAGGGGGAGAAAATGAAGAGAAAAAAAAAACAAAAAGAGGAATTGGATTGCTTGACAAAGGGGGAGCGCTTGAAGTATTTTGGTTGCAATTTTTATGGTTTTGAGTTTTTTTTTGTTTTGCCATCAATGCCAAAGGGGGAGATTATTGAGAAGTTGATTTGGAATTATTGTCATTGATGTCAAAACTTGGGATTCGAAAGGTTGTGCTCCGAATTATATACATAAATGATCTATCCTATTGTATGCTATGATGTTGCGTAGTATGAATGTACTCCTTGATCCGGACATGGTAGTACTTCTTTTTGGGACATCTATGAAAGACAATTAATACAAAATAATGAAGACTATTTTTTTTTATATTGGCTATTGTGCCCAAAGCTTATTCTGGGTATCCCTACTATTCAAACATTCATGTAGCATGTCACAAGTTTCGGTATGTGTTGATGGGTGTTTTTGCACACTTTCTCAACATAGGTAATGCATAGGTGCATCACCTCTTTTGAAAGGAAATATCCAACAAGTTTATGAGGTGGGGAGATTATTGTACGTTTGCTGTAAGTTCAAACAATAGTCTTGAACTCCATTTCAACATCAGATTTAGTTTTATAATGTGCAATCAACCTTGACTAAGGTTAATTATAAAAAAAGAAGGAAAAATAGCAGAGATGAGAGGAGGTTCCTTGACCTGCAACTACAAATGAACAATGATCATGGAGGCTGCTACAGTAGATAAACTCCCTAAACTTGGTTTTTCTTGGCCAAGAGGATCCTACAGTTACAAAAAACCAGTGCTATCTTCTAAGGACTGCAGATTTTTAGATTACACACATACATCATGCACATGCAATCGAACTAAGTTGCAACAATAAAGGAAGGAAGCCCAGACTAACTTTGCACAATAGCTTGTCATCAACAAGTGCCAAAAGTATGGGCTAGAAATTCATCAAACACAGTAACAGAAAACACCATCATCACTTCCATTCAAGAAACTGACTACTAAACTAATAAGGGAAGTAGAACCATGCACACATAATGACCAAGCTCAAAAGGAAACACCTATAAATCATGCAATGCTGCTTTCTATTGCTGCAAAATGATTTTACACCAACTCTCCAACCATTTACAAATGAGGGGGAGACCCCTGTTTATAGTTTTCCAAAACCCAAATGAATGGCTAGGATTGAATTACATTGTGTGGCCTAGATTTGAATACACATGACCAATTTTGGCTCCAAGAAAGGGGCATGCAAAATGAGATAGGAGCAAAGCAACCCGTTGGGAGTGAAAAGAGGGGGTCCTTGCTTATGGTGGGGTGTGTGTAAAAAACATGCACAACAAATGGTGACTCATTGGGGAAATGCTCTAGAGAATTTTGATGAAAAACTAGAATCACGAACCCAGAATCTCTGGTTCCGATCTTCACACTAGGGCAAACAAGCCAGACACTCAACCAAAGGATCAAAACCACTGGCTAATCCAACCTTTAGTATGCTAAAAATCCAAGTGTGTGCAATTGCGTCAATTCCCATCCTTTAGTTGCTACAGTAACCCAAGCTCTATCAAGTTAAGTTACGTAGTTTATTCTAACTCCAAAAGCAACTGAGACATTGCCTCGCTGCCATTCAGGCATCCATAGCCTCGACGAGGTTATCGCTGTGATTCTCCTGGACATTTCTCTACTGTCGGCCAGGCATCCATATCCCCGATAGAGTTGCTCGGATACCCTTGAAAAGTTGAATTTCTTTTCTTTTGATTTTCAATATTTTGCTTTCTTTCTTTTGTTTCTTTTCTCTTTTTAATTCTTTTATTTCAACCTGCAAGCAATGAAGCTCGCGCTCAGGGTTGAGAATCACAGTGGCGCTGGAGCAAAATTTTAGATTTTTCACTTAACTAGACCTCACAAAGGACCTACAACAATCGTCAGATTCTTAAAATATGTGAGAGATATAAGATTCTAGAATACTTCAGAATCAGACCAACCAACGACTTATCCACTTTGAATCAAACATCCAGATCGCTTGACACTAACAAAAGACTCTCACCATCCACTCTGAAAACTTGATTAGAGTTTGACGAAGAAATACATAGAACAACCCTAGGTGATAAGTATGGTTGTTATACGCATAGATGTGCCCAGCCAAAAGCAGAGGGACCTCAAGCAAAGCAGCAACAAAGTGAGAGCAAACAAAAAGCAAATGAAAAGCAAACACCAAAACTAACCAAAGTGGGACAACAAAAGAAAATAGTAAAGAAACTACTCTAAAGCAAGCAAACTACAACAAACAAACAAACCTAAGGAAAGCAGGAAAGTGGAGTATTTATAGGAAACCTACACTACTAAAAAATGAGCTATGTACAAATAGATATTTACAAAGCACCATGTTCAGGCAAGGCGAGCTGACATCAACGCTCATTAGATTTCGCAGTGCATGCACAAGCAAATGGGCAATCATTATCATTTTTAACCATGGAAATTTATCTTTATATTCCGAAAAAATAAATTTAAAATTGCAACATTCAAGTTCAATCACCCGGTCAGGGAAAATCAATAATTGAGGAGGCTTGCTAAACCCATGGTTAATCCATAAACACATTTGTCTTCCCTCATTCCCATAATCAAAATGATAAGTGAAACTATAAAAATTAACAGGAGCAAGGAAGGATAAAACTTGGATTTCGTTGTGCAATTGTGGTAGTGTTTGATAGTCAAGGGCGAGCACTACATCATCAGTCTTTGCATTAGCAACCTCAGGTGTGCATGGTGGAGGTTGCAACATTTTGAGAATCAAGCGTGCATAAGGTAGGGAGAACGGGGCAAAAAACACTTCTTCCACGTCTTGTGTGGGATCGACAATCCCCATCAGTTGTTCTTCAAGAAGATAGACTTCATCTCGTTGATCTCTTGCAAACCTAGTGTTTGCTTGATTGTTGTCCTCAAAAGGAAGCATGTTGTACCACTTCCTTTCCCAAGTGTTGTCCTTATTTATGTGGTGTTAAATATTGTGGGACAATGACATGCGCAAATATGTCCTATTGCAACCATTTGAATATGAAGGAGGATCAACAAAGATCATGGCGGAAGGACTCCAAATTGCATATTTTAGTTGACCAGGTGCTTCATCTCTGTTGGCAGCTATCTCAATGCCCCCGCCTTTTTCTTCTTCTCTTTTTTGTTCATGCATCTCATCATGATGTTCACTCATTTCCCTTTGCTCACTATCACTATAGACGGAGAAGGAACCCCTTTCCCAATCTGGAAACTCTAGTGCATCACCGTTCAGAGGCTTAAGGAGTATGTCTTCATCGCTAATGTCTTATGGGATGTGCTCTTCCTCGACATGAGCATACCTCTGTAGTACATCTCCCAATGGAAAGAAGTCATCAATTGATGGCACCTCATCAAGGGGACCAAAATCCACTACACAATATCCTTCCAAGGACTTGTCAAAAAGCCTATCGTCCATGGTGCACAAATGCTCTTGGAGAGGGAGAAATTATTGATGACTAGTGGAAAACCTTCTTGTTTGATCTAATTCATATCTTGGATGCTCGAGATTGTATTGTTGTCCTTCTTCTATTGTTGTCCCAACATCCTCTTGAGGACTGTCTTCAGCTGAGTTGTCACTTGGCTCAAGCTCTTGGTCCTCACATTCCACCCTTGAAGCAACTGCATGAAGTGGTGTGCTTGGCTGCCTTGCTTGTTCTTTGACTTGCTTGATGGCTTCTTGGCATAGTCCACACGTGAAATTTGAGTGCGATGAATCATGAAGTCTGCACCATTTCGATAGTAGTAGCACCTCTAAATCCACTTGGTATTTCAACTCAGACCAATCGTTTCCTAATCTGGAGACGAGCTGGTCATATCTTTCCGCTACTAGGTCCTCATCATCACTTGAAAAAGAAGCTTGATGGTAGATAGTCATGGCGAGTGGTTGTTCCCACTCCTTCCAAACTTTAATTTTTAGATTCTCGATCATTGTCATTGATGAAGGAGAGGTCTTCTAATCTGATTTCACTTATACTCTCATCATCATTTTTTGATGTTCCGAAGCTGTCAACCTCTTCCTCTTTCTCATTTTCAACATCTTCGTTGGCTACTCTAGCATGCACTGCTACAAACTTTGTTAATTCATCTTCAACTACCAATCGTTCCTCTTTCCGAGTGGAGGACTACCCCTTACTGGTGAAGGAGAGGCTTTTCAACTCCATTCTTAGTGAACCTTCACCAAAGATTTTTGTTGTCCCAAGGAAATCAACTTCTCCTTCTTAATTTTCAACTTCAGTGTTTCCTATCCCAACATCTATTTCTATGGATCTTCTTGGTCTGACTTGAAGGTGTTGTCCTCCAGATGCTGACAGCTTCTCTGCCTCATGGGATGACTCGTCCTCCTTGACAGTTGGTTGCTCCAACTTTTCTGAACAACCCTTGACTTGGGTGATGATGTTTGCACATGAAGAACAAGTAAATTCTGAATGTGGTGCATTATGAAATCTACACCAGTTTGACAGTAGTACTTCCTCCAATCTTGGTCCATCTTTGCTGCCCAAACATTCTTGGATCAACTCTTCAAATGCCTTGGTTTCCATGGTTGTCAAATTTTCCTCTGGGTCTACAAGGGCTAAAGGCTAATATATTTTCCAAAAGGGAATTTCTCCTAACAAGACTCTTTCAACTTTGTCCAAGAATCTTAAACACTCTAATTCATTATGCTTGCAAGTGCAATGGATCCTACACTTGTCTGCCAATGCAAATTGTTTTAATGGTTTCTTCAATCCCCTGTTCAAATCTGCATGTAGCTAAGTAATGTTGATTTGTAAATGCTACTCCATCCCAGCTCAACTTTGTTTGCCTTCAAAATTTTCTGATTTTAATCTTCATTATTAAAAGAGATCTCCTTATCTCATATTTCTTCTGTGAAAGTGTTCGTTTCAACTTCCAACTTTTAGCTTTGTAGCCACAACATGTCATGCCCTCCTTCTAGCGCCAGTTCTGTTGATGAGTGTTTTTGCACACTTTATCAACACAGGTAATGCACAGGTGCATCACCTCTCTTGAAAAGAAAATTCCAAAAAGTTGTTGAAAATAACCCCAAGGTCTCTCGGATGTCAGGTCATGAACTTGCATAGGATACCTCAGTTGATGTTTGTTGTGATTTTGCTGATAATCACAAGGCAAACTTACATGAGTTAAGCTGGAAGGGGGATCGGATTTGAAAACAAAGTTTTTGAGGTGGGGAGATTACTGTACGTTTGCTGCAAGTTCAAACAACAGTCTTGAACTCCATTTTGTTGTCCTCAATTTTGAATTCTCAAAATTGGACAACCCATATGAAATTTTGCCTAAAATTTCTTCATAAATCTCTATGGCATGAATTTTGAGGCACCAAAATTCTCCAATTCAATTGTGCAGCCATTGGTCTCCTTCCTATTTTGCCTTGAACAAAATTTGGGAACATTTCGACATGTTTTTCCCCTTGTTTTGTCTAATTTTGGGATTTTTGATCACCATTGCAAATAGGGATCTTTTTGTGTTAAGGCACGTTTTATGAGGTACTGAGGTTGTAAAACTTTATATTTCAATTAATGATTCCCTTGGGCATCCTTTCATAAGCTCCTCTTTCCGTTTTTGTCAAATTCTGAGTCATTTTTCTTGTCTTTTTGGTCAAATTCGGGTTTTTAAGGCAGCTCAGCAAAATAGGAAATTTTAAGTCATAAAGCAAAATTGCTAAAGTGCCAAAAAGTTCCTATGGTGCTTTAAGTGAAATTGCTAAAGTGTCAAAAAGTTCCTAAAATTGCTAAAGTGCCAAAAAGTTCCTATGGTGCTTTAAGTGAAATTGTTAAAGTGTCAAAAAGTTTCTAAAATTGCTAAAGTGCCAAAAAGTTCCTAAAATTGCTAAAGTGCCAAAAAGTTCCGATTTTGCTTTAAGTGAAGTTGTTAAAACTCCAAAAAGTTCCTACTTTGCTAAAAGTAAAATTGCTAAAACTTCAAAAAGGTTCAAAATTGCTTAAGTTGCCAAAAATCCCTACTTTGCTAAAAGCAAAAATTGTTAAAAGAGCTAAAAACTCCAATTTCACTTATTTGACAAAAATAAAATTGCTAAAGTGTCAAAAAGTTCCTATTTTGCCTCTTTGTCAAAAATAAAATTGCTAAATGAGCCAAAAGTTCCTATTTTTTTTTCCAAATTGTCAAAAGAAAAGCTGCTAAAAGGCTTAAAAAACCCGATTTGGTCTCTTTTTGCCATTTTCTTTTGTTGTTGAAGCGTTGTGACTGTCGAGGTGTGTGTATAACTATACTGCATCATTTTCACATGTACAGACATTGTAAAGTTGATTTGCACGTTGATTGCACAAGTATCTACTACATTACACAGTGAAAAGTTCCCAGACTTAGAATATTTTAGCACTTTTTGCCAATCTGAAAATCCCCTTCGTCAAAAAACATATTTTTCAACATATTTCATTATAGAGCATTCTGCTTTGAGTTTCAAGCTTAGATATTGATACCTGGTACTAGCCAACTGCCATTGACGACCTCAAAGGTCCTAACTTTTCTCCTGAAAAAGTGAAAACTACCCACCAACCTTAAATTGAAACCGACTTCACTACTGTGTTTGTGATGTGAAATAAGCTAATCAAAATTAATTTCAGCCAATTCTGACAAGTTCCTATTTTTTAGGGTTTTGAGCTAAAAATAGATTTCAGAAACCCTAATTTTCAAAATTTTCAAATTTTTCCAATATCTTCCTGGCATCACACTGACTAAAAGCCCATACTTTATTTGCCCAAAAATTGAGTTTTGACCCCATATTTACAAGGTTTAGACCATTTTAAGCAAAATGCCTTAATGAAGCAAAAAATTTGGTTTGGGTACAACACAAGGTATGTTGTTTGCTTTCCATTTCCCATTTTTCTCTTCCATTTACCTTGCCATTATCTCACTAGTCTTATCATTTTTCCTTCCCATACTTGTAATAATGTTTTTCGATATTGCAAGTAAGTCACCTTTCATTTGCACTTGCAATCAGCCTTCCAAAACCCGAAATTGAGCTTTGGCCCCACTTTTGTAGCCCCTTTGTCTCATTCTTGTTAGTCTTATTTGCACACATGACCTACCAAATCAATAATATAAGGCATGGGCCTTATTTTTCAAGCAAATTCTAAGGCTAGAGAATGATACAAAGAAAGAGCAACAACATGACGAAGCCACACAAGGAGTTGAACAAGTGACATGATTGAGCATAGAATGCTTTCAAGACGGAGATGGAAACATGTTTTCCAAACAAGCTCATGAAGACCCAATCAAGGATGATGTAGTTCAAGTCATGTCTTTGGGCACTTCAAATAGTTTCAATTATGTACTTGTAATTTAGTTTTGACAAATTACATGTAAAATGGAAAATTGTAATTGCAAGTAATCATATCACATGTAAAGTTGTAAAATGTAATTACATGTAATTACATTACAAGTCAAATCACAATTTGGACTGTAATTTTGAATAAGTCAATTACAGTTAGTTAGCGGTTGAGAGATTTTCTCAAGTTTGTTGAGATCCTCCCACCTTTTTCTCAAGGCCTCTCTCCTATAAATGCTTGAGGAGGTCCTTTGTAATTTTTATCTTTTGGCAATGCAAAAAAACTCTGCCAGTTTGTATGTGCACTCTAAGACTTTGAGCTTAGATGTAAATCAGATTGCAATCAATAAAAGAGGCAAATTGCTTTCAAACTTTGTGTTGATTCAAGGTGTTATGTGACAAACATTTTCTACATATTGATTGTGAGTTTTGTGGTGTTATACAAGAGGGATTCAAGCTGAATTTTGTAGACTTTGAGTTGCTTATTGTGTTTGGAGTTTTAGATTTTTTTTTAGATGTGATATTGCAGACTTTGAGTTGTTTGTCGCATGTGAAGCTATTGTAGAACGCTCAAGCAAAGGGGGTAACTTGTAGACTTTGTGTTGCTTTTATTTTCTATGTTTGTGCATAAAAAGTGCATCATGTAATTAGACTTTGAGCTACTACATACTGCACTTGGTTACCAGAAAATCATCTAAAAAGGTTGATAGGAGAGTAAGTTGTCAAAGACTTTGTGCTTTCAATTTGTTTTCTCGTCCCGGAGGAGCAACGAAGGACTTTGCGCCTTTATGAAAACTTTGCTTCTTTATTTATTTACTTCATTAATCATACATGCTTTCAATTGTGATTCTTTTCTGAAATAAGAGGAAAGAATAAGTGTCTTTTCTAAAAAGAGAGAACAAGACAGATTTTCACCCAGATTTAGAGTAGATTTATAGTTAAAGTTTATTCCTGAATTGTTAAAATAGAAAGCAAAGGGGGAGCCTTCCCTTTGAAAATAAGAGAGTTTATCTCACTTACTATGGCTGAAACCACAATTTTGTACGCTTTCCCAAGTATATAAAATTTTCAACCAACAATTTTTGGCGACTCCGTTGGGGATACGATACACATTCAAAAGCCTCGTGCTTTTGTTTGAAGTATACTAGTACCCCTTTTCATTGTAACTTATTTTTATGTAGTTTTTTCAAGCTTTCACCAAGAACATGTAAATGGCTACCCAAGGTCCTTGGGGAAATGTTTTTGGTCCATTGAATCTAACTCTTCCTCTACATGCTCTACCTAATGGCTCACGAAATAATTTTCCCAAGTTCTTTGGTGATGGACAACAACACTTTGACGAACACATTGTTGCTTTCTACATTGCATGTGGTGTGCTTGGTGTTGAACATGAAGATGTATCGGTAAGGCTATTCATCGAGACTCTCCAAGATGAGGCTTCTGATTGGTTTTACCATCTCAAACCACAAATTATCACAAATTGGGCTACTTTCATAGCTAAGTTTGAAGAAAGGTTCATACCTCCTGAAGATGCTCATGCTTTGTTGGCTCAACTCACACAGCTAAAAAAGGCCTCTTATGTGCCTATGCGCAAGTTCATTGCACAATTCAACAAGTTGACGCGAAGAATTCCAGTTGCTACTCAACCCACAACTACAAATTTGAAGTGTTTCTTTATCAATGCTCAAGGGCCAGAAGTCGGTTTTCTTTTGAGAAGAGCAGCTCCAACTACTCTCGCAGTTGTGCAGACCTTAGCGACAAAAATTGAAGACGATCTCATTCTTGCTAGGCAGATAAGGATAGAACCAAGTGGTTCTTCTTCTTTGGATTCATTTTCCTCGAACACAAGGACGAATCCCATGCTACAAAAGTTGGCAAATGAGTTGCTTGCTCTTAAAAGGCAGCTAGGTCAAGATACATTCTTCGTTCCTCATGAAAATGTTCCAAGAAGGCCATATCTACCTGCTGCTCATAATTTTGATGTTGAGGGTCAGGGAAAGTTATCTTCACCACCGAAGAAGCATGTTCTTAAGGCATCATCAACAAGTAAAGCAGTGAAAGGTTCTGAATTTGAACAAAGTGATCTTGCTATTCTCTTTAATGAAAATGAAGCAGACATAGCTGGCGACTCCCAAATCTGGTTTATGCAATCTCAGAAAACCATTGATGAAGAGCAGAAAGACGAAAGTCATTTTTCTAAAGAAGATAATCATGTTTTAAGCTATGAAAAGATGAACATGCATGAAGGTTCCAGTCAAGTTGAAATGAATGCTTTCATGTTTCAAGGTCATGAACTTGGACATATTGTGCATAAGAGACCTACCCTAGAATTTGATGAAGATCATTTCATGAATAATATAGAAGAGTTTTGCTCAAATCTTGTTGATGATTCTCTTCAATCAGAAGTTTGTGAACAACATACTAAGGAATGCAATACAGTCATGTTTTCATCTAAATTGCATGAAGGAGATCATTTGGAGTAGCATGAGGTTGTCATGGTTGACGAACTGGTTGTTCAAGTTGCAACTGATAAGAATTCAGTTTTTGTACGATCTAGAGGATGTCCAATTAAACATCTTTCTTGGTTGGAAGCTAAAAGGAAGACAAAGTTTTCATTTGAACCTGAGTATGAGGCTATACTTGAAGAAGAAGCTGAGAAAGTATTTTCAGTTCAGCAGGAACAGTTTGAGTTCATCGGCCCATTATGGAGCAGTAGTACATATGATTCATCTCAAGAGAAAAGTGAATTTGTTCATCTCTTCAAAAGACTACTACATGAAGTTTTGGTACCGTTGCTCACGCTTAATCTATACAAAGTTGCTTGTAGCCATGCACGATATTGTAAGCTATTGCAGAAGGGCAACTACTTTGCAGAACCAGTTAATGGTTTCATTTGAGAAGCTTCCATTTTTGGCTATTTTTAATTAGGTAGGTTTTAATCTTTTCAATAAGTGCATTTACAAAAGTTTTGTGTGGTGTTTTCATAGGTTTGCTTTGTGTCAGTCGCGTCATCCTTTTTGTTGTTTTATGTTATTTGTTGCTTGACTCCATAACCCAATGGATACTAAGGCACTTAGAGATTCTGGATTCTACTACCTTAACTCATTTCCATGATCAAAGGCAGTTCCCCAGTTAGAGCTAGTTGTTGTCCTCAATTTTGAATTCTCAAAAGTGGACAACCCATATGAAATTTTGTCTAAAATTGTTTCATAAATATCTATGGCACGAATTTTGAGGTGCCAAAATTCTCCAATTGAATTGTGCAGCCATTGGTCTCCTTCCTGTTTTTCCCCTTGTTTTGTCTAATTTCAGGATTTTTTATCACCATTGCAAATAGGGATCTTTGTGTGTTAAGACATGTTTTACGAGGTGTTGAGGTTGTAAAACTATATTTTAGTTGATGATTCCCTTGGGAATCCTTTCATAAGCTCCTCTTTCTATTTTTGTCAAATTCTGAGTCATTTTTCTTGTCTTTTTGGTCAAATTTGGGTTTTTAAGGCAGCTCAACAAAATAGGAAATTTTAAGTCATAAAGCAAAATTGCTAAAGTGCCAAAAAGTTCCTATGGTGCTTTAAGTGAAATTGCTAAAGTGTCAAAAAGTTCCTAAAATTGCTAAAGTTCCAAAAAGTTCTTATGGTGCTTTAAGTGAAATTGCTAAAGTGTTAAAAAGTCCCTAAAATCACTAAAGTACTAGAAAGTTCCTGAAATTGCTAAAGTGCCAAAAAGTTCTGATTTTGCTTTAAGTGAAATTGTTAAAACTCCAAAAAGTTCCTACTTTGCTAAAAGTAAAATTGCTAAAACTTCAAAAAGGTCCGAAATTGCTTAAGTTGCCAAAAATCCCTACTTTGCTAAAAACAAAAATTGTTAAAAGAGCTAAAAACTCCAATTTCACTTATTTGACAAAAATAAAATTGCTAAAGTGTCAAAAAGTTCCTATTTTGCCTCTTTGTCAAAAATAAAATTGCTAAATGAGCCAAAAGTTCCTATTTTTTTTTCCAAATTGTCAAAAGAAAAGCTACTGAAAGGCTTAAAAAACCCGATTTGGTCTCTTTTTTCCATTTTCTTTTGTTGTTGAAGCGTTGTGACTGCCGAGGTGTGTGCATAACTATACTGCATCATTTTCACATGTACAGACACTGTAAAGTTGATTTGCACGTTGATTGTGCAAGTGTCTACTACATTACACAGTGAAAAGTTCCCAGACTTAGAATATTTTAGCACTTTTTGCCAATTTGAAAAATCTCCTTTGTCAAAAAGCATATTTTTCAACATTTTTCATCATAGAGCATTTTGCTTTGAGTTTCAAGCTTAGATATTGATACCTGGTACTAGCCAACTGCCATTGATGACCTCAGAGGTCCTAACTTTTCTCCTGAAAAAGTGAAAACTATCCACTAGCCTTAAACTGACTTTTAACTAAAACCGACTTCACCATTGTGATCGTGATGTGAAATAAGCCAATCAAAATTAATTTCAGGCAATTCTGATAAGTTCCTATTTTTTAAGATTTTGAGCTAAAAATAGATTTCAGAAACCCTAATTTTCAAAAATTTCAAACTTTGCTAGTATCTTCTTGGCATCACATTGACTCAAAGCCCATACTTTATTTGCCCAAAAATTGAGTTTTGACCCCATATTTACAAGGTTTAGACCATTTTAAGCAAAATGCCTTAATGAAGCAAAAAATTTGGTTTGGGTACAACACAAGGTATGTTGTTTGCTTTCCATTTCCCATTTTTCTCTTCCATTTACCTTGCCATTATCTCACTAGTCTTATCATTTTTCCTTCCCATACTTGTAATAATGTTTTTCCATATTGCAAGTAAGTCACCTTTCATTTGCACTTGCAGTCAGCCTTCCAAAACTCGAAATTGAGCTTTGGACCCACTTTTGCAGCCCCTTTGTCTCATTCTTGTTAGTCTTATTTGCACACATGACATACCAAATCAATAATATAAGGCATGGGCCTTATTTTTCAAGCAAATTCTAACGCTAGAGAATGATACAAAGAAAAAACAACAACATGACGAAGCCACACAAGGAGTTGAACAAGTGACATGATTGAGCATAGAATGCTTTCAAGACGGAGATGGAAACATGTTTTCCAAACAACAACATGAAGACCCAATTAAGGATGATGTAGTTCAAGTCGTGTCTTTGGACACTTCAAATAGTTTCAATTATGTACTTGTAATTGTAGACACGTAAAATATACATACACCTGATTCTGATCCTACTAACATCGTTTTGTCTTGAATCATACTCTCACATTATCAACACCTTTCATCCCTTAATTAAATAAATCATTATTTATTTAATTAGGTCTTTCTCCTCTGGTGATTAAATTAATCATCTTTCTTTGTTCATTTAAGTAATTCATTTTATTTAAATTAACTCTCTAAAGTCCTTCTATTAAATTAAATAAATTAAACCTTATTTGATTTAATCTAACATATTCCTCTTTGGTTAAATAAATCAAATCATTTATTTAATAAATCATTTCCTCTCAATTTTGATTTAAATTAATTCATCTATTTAAGTCTAAATTATCAAATCACCGAATTCTTCATTAAATTAATCAAATCTATGATTAACTTAATCCTTCTCATTAAAATCCTCTAGAGAATGCAACTTGCACAATAAATCAATTACTTTGATTTATTAAATCTCTATTTTCCTCACATGGCATCAAAAGGGAATATTCCCTCAGGTTTGAATTCAAAAATGCAAGTGGATGGGTACTTCCAACAAGGCATTCACTCCTCTTACATGTCCTTATGCATTGAGCCAAGTGACATTAACTCCATTTCTCTTTCCCTCTCACATGTCACATTCAAAATTCAAATTTGAATCTCATAGCATTTATCATGCACATTGACCAAAATGTGCTCATTCCTCAACCATTCACATCTTGACAAATGGCACTTGGCCATTGGATGTTGAATGATCCCACATTGCTTATTTTCATTCATTCTTCCAAGATTGAAATCTATAAATGAGAGACTCTTCTTCTCATTCTATCATCCACAATTTGAGTAAACTTATTATACTCAAATACACAACTCATATGCAAAGTTACTCTCTTCAAGTGAGAATTGATTTTTCTATTTTCATCCATACATTCTCATCATTTTCACATTTGCACCAAGGTTATGCTTAAATCTCTTTGGAGATTTGACCATTTCTTCATCAATCCAGATTGCAACCATAGGAATTGGGAAAGGGCCAATTGCAACACATCATTGGCACCAATTCCCCCATAAGATCTTTAACTTATTTGCTTAATTAGGATTTAATTCAAGTTTCTTGCTTTATGTTCTTCATTTTCCTAATTTTAGCTTAATAGGTGGATTTCATGGGGAATCTTTCAAATCTTTACATGCATTTTGATCTAACACTAACAATGTTTGACTTCTTTGTGCATTTGCAGGTTTAGGGGTTCACAGTAATTTAGTTTTGACAAATTACATGTAAAATGGAAAATTGTATTTGCAAGTAATCATATCACTTGCAAAGTTGTAAAATGTAATTACATTACAAGTCAAATCACAATTTGGATTGTAATTTTGAATAAGTCAATTATAGTTAGTTAGTGGTTGAGAGATTTTCTCAAGTTTGTTGAGATCCTCCCACCTTTTTCTCAAGGCCTCTCTCCTATAAATACTTGAGGAGGTCCTTTGTAATTTTTATCTTTTGGAAATGCAACAAAACTCTGCCAGTTTGTATGTGCAGTCTAAGACTTTGAGCTTAGATGTAAATCAGATTGCAATCAATAAAAGAGGCAAATTGCTTTCAAACTTTGTGTTGACTCAAGGTGTTATGTGACAACATTTTTTACATATTGATTACGAGTTTTGTAGTGTTATACAAGAGGGATTCAAGCTGAATTTTGTAGACTTTGAGTTGCTTATTGTGTTTGGAGTTTTAGATTGATTTTCAGATGTGATATTGTAGACTTTGAGTTGTTTGTCGCATTTGAAGCTATTGTAGAACGCTCAAGCAAAGGGGGTAACTTGTAGACTTTGTGCTGCTTTTATTTTCTATGTTTGTGCATAAAAAGTGCATCATGTAATTAGACTTTGAGCTACTACATACTTCACTTGGTTACCAGAAAATCATCTAAAAAGGTTGATAGGAGAGTAAGTTGTCAAAGAATTTGTGCTTTCAATTTTTTTTCCCGTCCCAGAGGAGCAATGGAGGACTTTGCGCCTTTATGGAAACTTTGCTTCTTTATTTATTTACTTCATTAATCATACATGCTTTCAATTGTGATTCTTTTCTGAAATAAGAGGAAAGAATAAGTGTCTTTTCTAAAAAGAGAGAACAAGACAAATTTTCACCCAGATTTAGAGTAGATTTATAGTTAAAGTTTATTCTTGAATTGTTAAAATAGAAAGCAAAGGGGGAGCCTTCCCTTTGAAAATAAGAGAGTTTATCTCATGTACTATGGCTGAAACCATAATTTTGTATGCTTTCCCAAGTATACAAAATTTTCAACCAACACATTTCAACATCAGATTTAGTTTTATAATGTGCAATGAACCTTGCCTAAGGTTACTTATTAAAAAAATAGTAAAAGAGCAGGGAAGAGAGGAGGTTCTTGGACTTGCAACTACAAATGAACAGTGATCATGGGGGATACTACAATAGAAAAACTCCCTAAACTGGGTTTTGCTTGGCCAAGAGGATCCTACAGTTACACAAAACCAGTACAATCTTCTAAGGACTGCAGATTTTCAGATTACACACACACATAATGCACATGCAATCTAACTAATTTGCAACATTATAGGAAGGAAGCCTAGGCTAACTTTGCACAACAATTTGTCATCAACAAGTGCCAAAAGTATGGGCTTTAAATTTATCAAACAGAGTAACATAAAACATCATCATCACTTCCATTCAGGAAACATACTACTAAAATAATAAGGGAAGTAGAACCATGCACACATAATGACCAAACTCAAAAGGAAACACCCATAAATCATGCAATGTTGCTTTCTATTGCTGCAGAATGCTTTTACACCAGCTCTCCAACCATTTTCAAATGAGGGGGATACCCCTATTTATAGTTTTCCCGAGCCCAAATGAATGGCTAGGATTGAATTACATTGTGTGGCCTAGATTTGACTACATGTGACCAACTTAGGCTCCAAGAAAGGGGAACACAAAATGAGATAGGAGCAAAGTAGCCCTTGGGAGAAAAAAGAGGGGGTCCCTACCTACGGAGGGGCGTATGTGCAAAACCTGCACAACAGTATGTCTAATTGTATTCCTCTAGTTGGTACTGAAATTGATGTTGATCAAGATTTAGTCTTGGTTGTGGCATTCCTATCGGCTCCAAAATATATCTTATGTAATTAAAAGTTTTCTATCTTTTGGTAATTATGCTTATCTTATGTATGACCTATTTATGGGTCCCATGGTAATGTGGTAAGAAGATATTTATGTGCGACCTATCCTTTGGGTCTAGTGCTAGCGTGCCAAGCCTTATTGAATATTTCAAGATTGTTCTTCAAGCCGACATGTTTTCCTAGGCTGATTTATTTTGTTCTTCAAGTATATATATATGTAGAACATCTCTTTGGTATCGAACAAGAAGTGTGGTGTGTGCGAACAGTGATAAGGTTGTGAAGGATTGTGTGACAAGAAACAAAGAAGGAAGTGAAGGCAAGTGTTAGGAAGAAGTAATTTGTATTGCAGAGGTTGTGCAAGGAAGTTGTACAAAATATTCTTGATCGGATCTACTGCAGACAAATATTGTGCTCTTAACCAGAATTAACTACATGCATATGTAGATGCAACTTCATCAATTCATGTCTTTTCTATTTTTTAATCAGATGTTTTTGCATTAATCAGGCAGTGAGCCCACCGACAGTGAGAATTTTGGCAGTGAGCCTTTTTAAAAATCAACTTAACTAGTGTCACCTTAACCTGTGTCTTATAATTGAGAATTATCATTCTCTGTGGTTTTCCCCATCTTGGGTTTCCACGTAAATTTTGGTGCTCATTGTGCATGGTGTTGTTAAGTGATTTCATGTTCATATCTATTTTAATTATTATATGATTGGTTTAAGATTGCTCTGGATTAATTAAAGAAAGGAAAAGTGTTTTGTGATAACTGATTCACACCCCCTCTCAGTTATCTAGTTTGTTCAACAATTTGTATTATGAACATAAGGGTGATTGTAAGCACAAATAACTAAGAGAAACCTTTAGAGAAAATATAATCTAGAATTACTATTGAATTGAGGAATTTTAAGTTTTGTTGAAGTGAATGACGTAAAGAGTTGTTTAAGTGAATGATGTTGTTTCTATTTGAAATACAGGCCTAAATATACACAATTTAAAAACACATGGGTTGGGTACATTGTGAATTTCAAGTTAAAAAATTAATGTGTTTTGAAACACAACACATTTTGAAACCTCCTATTTCTCACAAGAAATTCATAAGTATACGTATCTAGGTCTCCATTTCAAATAACAACATCATATCATGACAATGTGTTTGGGTATGAAAAATCACAGGTTTCAAAACAAACTATGAAATATTTGTAACCTACACTTCACATGGTACCCAAAACACACCATGTTTTGTAACCTCTATCGTGGAAAAGTATATCTAATTTACCCAATAAAAGGAATAATTTTGTTGTTTCTTCTTGAAATATAGACCTACATATACATAGTTTAAAAACATATGGGTTGGTTACATTGTGAATTGCAAGTTAATAAACACAATATGTTTTGAAACACAACACATTTTAAAACCTCATATTTTTCATAAGTTATTCATAACTATACATATGTAGGTCTCCTTTTCAAATAACTTCATTTCATGATAGTGTGTTTGGGTATGAAAAATTATAGGTTTCAAAAAACACCATGATTTGTAACCTGCACTTCACACGGTCCCAAAAACATACCATGTTTTTTAACCTCTACTATGAAAAAGTATATCCAGTTTACCAAATAAAGGAACAATTGTGTTTTTCCTATTTGAAATGCAGACCTACATATATACACAGTTTAATAACACATGGGGTTCGATATGTTGTGAATTTCAGGTTAATAAACACAGTGTGTTTTGAAACCTCCTATTTGTCATACGATATTCATAACTATACATATGTATGTGTCCTTTTGAAATAATAAAATCATTTCATGACACTATGTTTAGGCATAAAAAATTTCAGGTTTCAAAACACACTATGATCTTTATAACCTGCACTTCACATGGTACCCAAAACACACCATGTTTTGTAACCTCTATTGTGAGAAAGTATATCCAATTTACCCAATAATAAGAATAATTATTTTGTTGCTATTTTAAATGCAAATCTAGATATACACAATTTAAAAAACACATGGGTTGGGTATGTTGTGAATTGCAAGTTAATAAACATAGTGTGTTTTGAAACACAACTTTTTAAACCTCCTATTTGTCATAAGATATTCATAACTATACATATCTAGGTTTCCATTTCAGCTATCAACATCATTTCATGATATTGTGTTTGGGTATGAAAAATTGCAGGTTTCAAAACACAACATGATTTATAACCTAGAATTCACATGGTACCCAAAATACATTGGATGTTTTATAATCTCTATTATGGAAAAGTGTATCCAATTTACCCAATAATAGGAACAATTGTGTTGTTGCTATTTCAAAACACACTATATTTTGTAACATGCACTTCATATGGTGCCTAGATTAGTGCAGGTAAAAAAGCGTGATGTGTCTTCAAACCTACAATTTCTTATACAAAGCAGCATGTGTAGTGTGAAGTGTGTACTATGAAGGATACCCTATGAAATCCCTACTAATTATTTTCTATAAAAGATTGGTATCATGGGGTTGTGTGTAATATTTTATTTTTGTATATTTGGAGAGGAGGGTTGCATCCATCAAAGAAAGGCCATGAAAAGACCCACTAGTATAATTATCCTTACTTTTCCCTTCATCATAATGCAAACAACATGATCAAGGGAAAAAAAAATCACATGCTTTTTGTATCCTATAAATATTTATATATTTTTGTTAGCAATGTGCTAGGCTCCACTTAAGAAAGATTGATTAAAAACACAACGTGTTTCAAACAACAAGAAGGAAAAAGAAACCATGTTAGAATACACAATGTGTTTTCCAAATGCTCTTTAATTACAATGTAACTCAAGATACAAGACATGGAATTTCTGTAATTCCCTTATATGTATCCCATATTTGTATAATTCCCTTATATTAATGGCCTTATTTGTATAATACAATTATATATTTTTCGTATGTTTTCTTATTGTATAAAAATTACTTCATATTCGTTAGCAATGTGCCAGGGTCCACTTAACAAAGATTGATTGGAAACATAATTTGTATCTTATAATAGGAAGAAAAGAATCACTCATGTTGGAAAACACAATATATTTTTCAAAATGGTCTAAAATTACAATTTAATCATCCATCCTCATCCACCTAACAATGAACTCGTAGCTTGCTTCAAAAATAATAAACACCCTAATTTAAACCTAATTCTCAAGAACATGAACTATAAAGGTAAAGTATTAGGCCTACATGAACAAGGTATATTGGAGCCCATACAAATCAAACAAAATCCATGATCACAAGGACTTCACTACATGTATCAAGGCTCACAATCCAACTATGTTGGTACAATCTTTGTGAAATCTAAAAGAACCTCTCTGAAGACCACAATAGGTGTTACCCATCATTTGTCCAAACCATTTGTCACAATCCTTCCTCCTCCATCATACCAACCCAAAAATATTATCCCTATAAATCCATTTTGGGTCCCTATGTCTCACAAATCCACCATCACATATCCCCCACCTACCAAGTCCATTTTGGGTCCTTGTATCCCAAAATCCCATCCTCCAACTCATCCTACTCATCCCCTTATCTACCAATTCCATATCCCTCTCACCCATGCTAAACATCCCACTCCTATAATTCCCAACCAAGATAAACAAAGGCACAAATCTATGAATTTTATCGAACATCCTCCCTCCATACACCCCATCCATTCTCCTACATCTATCACTCCATTCATATTCCCTTCATATCATCTATCTCCTTCCACCCATACCATTGCTAGTAAAATAAATTTGGATGCTAATGAAAAAATGCATAAAAATACACATCCACAAAAATATAAGGATCACCATGTCCCCTCAAAACAACATAGAGTGAGTGCACAAAGATGATTCCCAAAAAGGGGACTTAAGTGGACAACTTTTTTTTGAAATCAGGAAATACTGACCTTGGACGTGAAATTGAGGATAGTTACACTCAAAATTTTGAGATGGAGCAAAAACAAGGATCAAAGTGCTCTAAGTCTACTTTCTAAACTACTAATTTATTTTTAAAATGGTTGATATTAAGGGGTTCAAAAGAGGGACGTACACAAATTGGTGTTGTCTTTTTCAGAAAAAACATAACATAACAACTCTTGTACGACCCTCGTACGGTGAATTTTTTTTTTAGTATTTTTAGAATTGCAATGGTCAGAAGTTAGCTAACAGTATGTAGTTGATGCACGATTTTTCTAATAATTTTTTAATGAATATTTGATTTTTAACTAATTTTTGAAGTGGACATTTCCTGAAAAACAAAATTTTGGCTGTGCTGCCCCTACAAATTTTGGAAACTAATTGATTTTTTTTATTTTTATTTTTAAAAATTTGTAGAATGGAGTCTAGTTTATAAAAATGTAATTTATTTGAAAATTAGAATGAACAGTTAATTTATAACGAAAAAAATACCAAACACTGCTTTTTACCAAAAAAAGACATACAAATAAAATAAATTATGGATGAAAGGCTTAACATTTTAAGAAAGTGAAAAAAATTACATCGTTGGATAGCTAAGAGAGAACCCAACATTACCCATGTGTTTGATTTTTTTGATATTGAACCACGTGCAATCCTGACGGTGAGCACGAACTCGATTATGTGAAATGTGGTAGATTTTTTAAAAACACGTCTCTGGTCATTGGGAATGTCTTCCAAGATTTTGGGTTGGTAATCCAAGGAAAATACCAAGCCTAAGGCTTGATAATTCCCAAAGCAAGATATAATGCGAGCGCGCTATAACGCACTCGCGTTATATTTTAGTTTTGACAATTTTTTTGCTTCTACAGGAAACATGTCAACTAAGACATAACACGAGTGCGTTATAAAGCGCTCGTGTTATGTCCTCCTTTATGTTAAATTCCAATATATTGAATGTATGCTGATATATTTGTATGTACATGTATGCTTGTATGTCATGTATGCATGCTTGTATGTATGTATGTATGCCTGTATGTATCAATGCATATATATTGTATGTATGTATGTAAGATTGTATCTACACATGTATGTATGTATTTAAGTATGTATTTAAAGGGAGGGAGAATTTAGAGAGAGAGGGTCTGGAGAGATGGAGAGGGGGTGGAAGTGAGAGTTTAAGTGAGATTTTAAGAGAGAGGGAGTGGGAGAGAAGGGGTTGGAGTGAGAGGGACTTAATTAGGTAGGGTGGGAGGGATAAAGGGAGGGAGGGAGAGAGGGGGGGGAGAGAGATAATTGAGAGAGATGGAGAGAGAGAGGGGGGAGAGAGATGGAGAGAAAAAAGAGAGTTATGTAGGTAGGGTTCCAAAGGGAGAGACTTGAGAGATAGGTAGTGAGAGGGAGTGTGAAAGAGAGGGAGTGTATGAGAGAGAGGGAGTGAGAGTGATAGACCTGAGAGAGGGAGAGGGTGTGGGAGGGAGTGACCTGATAAAGGTAGAGAAAGAGGGGGTGGATTGAGAGGGACTTATCTAGGTAGGGTGGAAGGGATAGATAGAGAGAGGGGAGAGAGACAAAGAGAGAGTTACTTAGGTAGGTTTCCGGAGGGAGAGACCTAAGAGAGAAGGGGGTAGGAGGGAGAGACATGCAAGAGAGGGAGAGAGAGGGAGTGGGAGAGAGTGGGATAGAGTGGGAGGGACATAGAGAGAGATGGATAGAGGGAGCGAGAGAGGGTGGTAAGGATTGATTGAACGAGAGGTACGTAGAAAGAGGGAGATGATAGATAGAGACAATTAGAGAGGGTAGGAGGAAGGGAGGGAGGGAGAGGTGATAAGTATAGATAGAGAGAAAGTGATAGGGGTTGAGGGTATAGGGTTGAGAGATTAGGGTGGAGGACCTATAGGGTTGATGGTTTCTAGGGTATCAGGGTTTAAGGTTCGAGGGTTGAGGGAATAGGGTCGATGGTAGAGGGTATTTGGTTGAGGGTATAGGGTAGAAGGTTTAAGGGTTTAGGGTTGAAGGGTTTAGGGTTAAGGGTTTACTTGGTTGAGGGTAGAGGGTTGAAGGATTGGGTTCAGGGTCCAATGTAAGGGGTAGAGGGTTTAATGTAAGGGGTAGAGGGTTTTAGGGTTTAAGGATTGAGGGCTTAATGTATAGGGTAGAGGGTGAGGGTGTGGGCATTTAGGTTTAAGAGTCGAGGCTTGAAGATCGAGGGTTTAAGGTTTAAGCCTGAGGGGTCAGAGGGCTGAGGGTCAGAGGGTATAGGTATAGGTATAGGGCTTCCAGGGATTAGGCTGAGGGTCCAACATGGGTAGAGGTTATAAGGCTGAGAGATTAAGGGTTGAGGGTTTAGGATTAGGGCTGAGAGGCAGAGGTTGGGAGATCATGGTGAGGGTTTACTGTTAGGCTTAAGGGTTTAGGGCTGAAGAGGGATTAAAGAGGCTATAGATTAGGAGGGCATAAGGGTCAGAGGGTTGAGGGATTTAAGAGGGTATAGGGTTGAGGGATTAGGGCTGAAGGCCTGAGGGTCAAGGATTAGGGCTTTGAAGCAAGTTAAAGGCCGAGGGTCAGAGGGATCAGGGCAGAGAGTTTACTAAGTGGGTTTAAGGGTCGGGGATTAGGCTGAGAGAAGCGTGGAGGTTTAGCTGCCTAGGCTTTAGTCAGAGGGATTAAGAGTTATAGAGCAGAGGCATAGGGTTGAGATATTAGGCTTAAGGGGTCGAGGGTCGAGGGATTAAGAGGCATATGGGCCGAGGGATTAGGGTCAAGGGTCAAGGTCAGAGGGCTGAGGATTGAGGGATAAGGAAGCTGAGGGCTGGAGGAATTAAGAGGTGGCAAGGTGGGATTGGGGGTTTAAAGGTTGCTGAGGGTCAGAGGAGATTAAGGGTCAAGAGGGTTGAGGGATTAGGGTAGAGAGTTTAATAAGTGGGTTTAAGGGTTGGGGGATTAGGGTTGAGGGTAGAGGGTAGAGGGTTTACAGGTTAGGGTTTAAGGGTTTAGGGTTTAGGGTTGAGGGATTAAGAGGTTATAAAGTAGAGGGTATAGGGGTTGAGGGATTATGGTAGAGAGTATTGGGTTGAGGGTAGATGGTAGAGGGTAGAGAGTAGAGGGTTTTAGAGTTTAGGGTTTAAGGGTTTAAGGGTTGAGGTTAACCCTCTACCCTCTATCTCTCTCTCTTAGTCT